>JANEHK010000039.1:4495987-4553566 GCA_025960845.1 Tachycineta bicolor
GGCCCCAACGGCTCCCGGCACTCACGAGTGACACGGTCCCGGCTACTCGTCAGGTTTGGAGGCGCTGCTAACACGGAAAATCTGCTGGGCCGCCCTCACAACATCGCTGCAAGCGAAAAGGTTGCCAGTATGTCTGCCTCTGTCTGCCTTATGGCAGCCTCGGGCGTCGACACCGAAGTATCTGTCTAGCCTTGACTTATTGGGAATATTCGTTTACAAAATAGATTCTTAAGAAACAGGGCTTCCCTCCTCCCACGCCTGGGACATGGTTTGGTAATTTGTTTGTTTGTGTATTGTATAACTTGAAAAAGAGAGTAGGAAACGTCGGCACTTAGAGCAGCACAGCTGAGGGGTAAAAAAAATAATGCATCCAGGTAACTTATCTCAGTTATCAATCAAAATGTGGTTTTAATCACAATGTGGTTTTATTAGTATGTTTATGCATCTGTTTCTGATTGCAATGTCCCTTTTGATACACGTTTGAGCTCATTCTCAGGCTTTGCTTCTTAATTCTCAGCTTTTCTCTTTTCAAGCTTCAGGTGTGAATAATAGCCAAGTCTTCAAAATAAGAGGAATAAAATTAAATGCAAAAGCTCTTCTCTGCAGCTGTGAGCCAACACTGTTTTAAACTGTTAGTTTTCAACAATCATGAATTTTGGGGGCTTAGCTGATTTCTGCCAGTTCAGTAATACCGCTTTCTTGAAGACAATGTGTGTGAGAGCATGAGGTTCAGCAAACTTTACCTTGCATGACAAAGTTTTTCAGAATTAGCAACAACAACAGAAAAGATGTGTGTGGAATCCCATGTAGATTTTTAAATTCTAGTTAAAAACAGCTGTAAAGAAAGGCAATTCCTTAATATTTACAAGTGTGCTACTGTTGAATGCTTATGCTGTAAGAATGAGTACGCACCAGGCAGTATAAGGAACCACGTATGCTGAAATTATAATTACTAAAAAATAATTACAGTTGTGTAAAGGTGATTTTTGAAAACCACGGGGAACAGCCAGAGTCAAACACCTTCTTCACAGAAGTAGTGGTGAATGCTTATTTTATTGAGGGTACCCAGGGTTCTTTTATACATATATCATTCTTGTGCATAAGCTGTTAACACGGCATTTTACTACATGTCATTGGCTAGTGTAATCTGCATAAGCATTCCTTTGCAGTTACCTGTTTACACTTTATTGAGGGAAAAAGCTGGTTCTCAGCCTCAGTGTCCTGGTTCTCAGGCTCATCGTCCTTGACAGTGCTAAAACAGAATTTTCCCATCACTGTCTGCCTCTCTGTGTCTGTCTCCAAAAATCCTGCTACAGTTGTGTTTAAAGTTTCAGATCAAAATCAGAGGAATGCTTTACATTTAATAAATAGATACATTTGAAACTGTACTTCTTTGTACTTATTGAAGTGTTTGGTGCTTGGTAAGTGGGAGAGGGTATTGAAACATATGTATATACCACTTTTGGAGAAAAAAAGTTTTGTATGACTGATTTGTGTTGCCTATGCAATATCAATGCAGGAACAGGAAAGGGTCCATTGTAAGCCTTTGCTTTATCAACAGTGTTTATTAAGAAGCTCTTACAGTATTGTTGCTTTGTATGACTGTGTTATATTCAAATAGGAAATTAGGCAACTTTCAGACTTAAATCTGCTGTCTTGGAAATTAATAGGGGCAAAATTTATTTTTTGATTATATAGTGTGAAAAACGCCAATCACTTGTTTTTAAAATTTTGAAAGTTTAATAGTAAATAAGATGGTTATAAAAATAGAATTAGAGTAAAAAATTGAACAATTAGGGTTAGGACAATATGAGACAATAAAAACAAAGTTTCAGACGTCTGGGTGCCTCCCTGAGCAAAAAGCTCCGAAGAGGGACCCCCATTACTTAAACGCAATAGCCTGTTGAATATTCATACATTTCATACATGATGCATAAATTCCTTTCAAACAAAGAATTCTCTCTGGTTAGTATCACTTTTTTCCTTTAATCTCTATGGTATCTTCAGGGCTGAGCGAGGCAGGAGAAGTTGGTCTCTCTGATAAGGAAGTAGTAAATTCTTTTTTTCTCTGAAAGATTTACGTTTTCCTGTGGTTGGTATATAAAAACTACATTTTAACTACAAAACTACATTTACCATACTATCAAAATATTAATACAACATTAACAATCAGTACAACATAATACATATAGTAAATATCTTGTGTAGAGCCATATAATATGCACTTTTCACATGTAGTTATTAATAGAGCTGCATTTATATCAGTTACTTTTCAAGATTGTAATGGTACTTAAATTTTCCTTAGAAAATCTCCACTTTCCACTTCAGGAGATTCATTCTTTTATATTACATAACATGGAAACCTTTTTTTCTTAGTTGCAGACAGCTGTGAGTAAGGTGAATCAGAGCCATGGCAACAGATTTCTTCTTGACTATATGAATACTGAGTGGGAAGCACAAGGGTGGAGTCTGGCATGGAAGAGATCCCAGTTAAGGTTGCAGTCCGAGTCAGACCTCTGCTTTCCAAAGAAATACTTCATAACCACCAAGTGTGCGTCAGATTAGTCCCAAATGCTAAACAAGTTATCATTGGAAAGGACCATGTCTTCACTTTTGATTTTGTATTTGGCAAAAACTCAACCCAAGAAGAAGTTTATACTGTTTGCGTTAAGCCTCTTCTAGTGTCTCTGACTGAAGGATACAATGCTACTGTGTTTGCATATGGACAAACTGGTTCTGGGAAGACTTACACCATCGGTGGTGACCACACTAGTAAGTTATAGAAAAGTTTTTGGGTTTTTGTTTTGTTTTGCTTTGTTTTGGGGGGTTTTGTTTGTTTGTTTGTTTAGTCAGTAAAGGGTGCATTTATGCAAGTTAAATATTTATTACATAGCAGATGATGCTGCAGAATTTTAAGGACCAAGGAAAAAAACTGTAGTAAAAAACCCCCAAAACTTCCAGAAGTTTGAAAATCAGGCACTTAATTGTATTCTTGCTCATTCTGTTTTGGATTTGTTTGCTTTTTGGGGGCTTTTGAGGGAATTTTCTGAGACATCAAGGAAATTCATGATCTAATTCTTCCAAATGGATTTAAATAGAGTATTGTAAATATCTTGGTAGAGTCTTCATTTTATTTAGAATCGTAGGCTCACAGAATTGTTTAAGTTGGAAAAGACCCAATAAATCATAAAGTCCAACCATCAGTCCTACATTTCGAGGTCCAGAACTAAGCCCATTCCATTGGTTAACCACCAGTGAAGAAATTTTTCATAATATACAATCTAAACCTCCCTAGGTGCAACCTGAGGTAATTTCTTCTTGTCCTGTCACTTTTACCTGGGAGAGGAGACTGAGCCCCCCCTCCCCTCCTCTCAGGAGGTTACACCCTCCTGTTAGGTGGTAGTAGAGAGCAATATGGTCTATCCTGAGCCTGCTTTCCTCCAGCCTAAACACCCCCAGCTCCCTCAGCCGCTTCTCACAGGAGCTGTGCTCCAGATCCTTAACCAGCTCTATTGCATTTCTCTGGACACACTCCTGTCTCTCCACGTCTTTCTTACAGTGACAGGCCCAGATCCGAACACAGCATTCGAGGCGTGGCCTCACCAGTGCCCAGCACAGGACAGTCACTATCCTGCTCCTGCTGGCCAAACTATTGCTGACACAGGCCAGGGTGCCACTGGCCTTCTTGGCCACCTGAGCGCAGCTGGCTCGTGTTCAGCTGCTGTCAGCCAGCAACCCCAGGTCCTTTCCTAGTGAGTACTTCCCAGCCACTCTGCCCCCACGAAAACTGTAGTGCTTAAGGGACTGTTGTGACCCAAGGGCAGGACAACCCACTTAGCTTTGTTGAACCTCATACCATTAGCCTCTTCTGCTTATTGTTATAGTTTCACTTCTATTCCCTTCACTAGTAGTTATTTAATGGAAGCATTGTCCTCTGCTGAATATTAAGGAAAAAAGTAGAGTTTGCCACCAGTGTTCTATGTCTATGAAAAAATAGGAAATTACTGTTAATGTTGGTCATAAATCTTGTCTCAATAAGTTACTAATGATTTTGCTTTATATAACTAGAGTTTATTGTTTCTCAGACCCTTGAGATGTCATTGCTAACCATACTGAGGAGGAGGGATGGAGAAATCTGTACTCTGAGAAGTATAGTTTCGAAGCAGAATCCATATTTTTCATAACTTTTATGACTATAAAATTATGTAATTTAGAACTTAAATTTGAATCCTAGTACTGGATGCAAACAACAATTCTGACACATACACAAAAAATTTACAAAAATTCTTGTGAAGAATGAGCTATTCAGATTCCTTAGTGTGTTGCATACTAAGTATCACAAATTTCAGTCTTCGTAATTTATGTGGCAGAATGACTGCAAATCTCTTTGACATTTGTGCTTATATTTTAGCATCAATTGCAGTGGATGAAAGGGGCATAATCCCACGGGCTATTCAGGAATTATTTAATCATATTTCTGAACATCGTAATATTAACTTCTGTGTGAAGGTATCCTATATAGAGGTTTACAAGGAAGAACTTCGAGATTTGTTGGATTTGGAGACCTCTGTAAAAGAACTACATATCCGAGAAGATGAGAAAGGAAATACAGGTAGGATTCCAGCTCTCTTGGTGTTTTGGGTTTCAGTTTGTGTCCAAATTATTCTTGCTTCCTCTTGAAATGCCTATTCACTACTAATGAATAAAAGGAAAAAAAAAAAAAAAGTTAAAAGTTTCAGAATGTAAACTCATTTTAGCTGTTTGGAAACAGTTTGGGGTTTAGATGCCTGTGAACAATATAGATGTTCTACTATATGGATGGAAATGGCAACAAACTGGCAAGTAAATACACAATTACTGTTTTTGCAAGTTCTGTGTAGAAAAAAAATCATATGTGATTCTTCACTTAAATAAATATTTTAAAATTAAACCATTGCTTCTTCCTTCAGAATTACAATTTTTAAGTCAATTATACAGTAAATAGCTGCTCCCCTTTTACAACTAAATGAGTGGAAGAGACCACTTCATTAAGAGGAGGGGGAGTAGATATTTATAGAGGCTTTGAGATTAACACTTGCCCTATATCCCGTTCACCTCATGAAAATGCTAGAAGAATCCACATCAGAGGTATTTTATTCTGAAAGTATCTAATTTGTTTTAACTTTGGCTTTATTTTTTTCTTTATATTCTAATTGTTGTGTTTACTCTAGTATTATTATACTGTTATATTAAGCTGTTGTGAGCTTTTTGTCTGTAGGTGGGAGAAAGCACTAGTTTAGCACAAATATTGCAGACAATATCATTACTTTAAAAGGATCCCACAATATATTTTAATTTTTTTTCCTTCAGTACAGTTAGAGTCAGCTTCAGTAAATTGTGCTAGGACATTTTCCGTCTCTCATTAAAAGAAGAATATGATAAAAAATATGGTTAGTAAGATCACTTGGTAGAAGTACACTTACATTTTATTAGATAGTAATCTAACTTGTCCCAAAGGACCAACTATCTGCACTATTCAGAATAGAAATTCTTTTCTTAGTACAGGCTGGGAATAATTTTTACTAAAGACTTTATAGTTTTAGTCCTTTTTTTTTTTTTTTAACTGGCAAAATATCCTTATGGCACAATACACCCATACATTAAATATCTGCATGTTTCAGATGTGTTGTACCTCATGCTTTTCACATATTGTATCTTCTGTTTCTGTTTGTATATGTCTGCTATATACTGTGATTTCAAAATAACGCAGGCTTGTATGTTTCTCTAATATGTCTTTATAGTTTTTGCTGTAAACTTTTTCTGAAGAGTTTAGAATTAATTAAATTCTTGCTTTCTCCTGGTTTGGTGTTTGAAGTGATTGTCGGTGCTAAGGAATTCCAAGTCGAATGTGCAGATGAAGTGATAAGCCTGCTGGAAAGTGGCAATGCAGCTCGTCACACAGGCACAACACAGAAGAATGAGCACTCTAGTCGCTCTCATGCCATTTTTACCATCAGTATTCGTCAGAAGCAGTCTGCAGAGTACCAGAAAAATACGGATGTTGCACAGGATTCAATTGCTTCAAAGTTTCATTTTGTGGATTTGGCAGGATCAGAGAGGGTAGCAAAGACTGGAAATACTGGTGAACGCTTCAAAGAATCAGTTCAGATTAATAGTGGTCTCTTGGCCTTGGGAAATGTCATCAGTGCCCTTGGAGACCCAAAAAGAAAAAGTGTACATATTCCATACAGGGATGCTAAAATCACTCGTATTCTGAAAGACTCCCTTGGAGGAAATGCCAAGACTGTTATGATTACATGTATAAGTCCATCCTCACTGGACTTTGATGAATCTTTAAATTCTCTTAAATATGCCAACAGAGCCAAAAACATTAGAAATAAACCAGTAGTAAATTACAAGCCCGAAAAAGATCGAATTGATGAAATGGAACTTGAAATCAGATTGCTTCGGGAAGCTTTGCAGAGCCAGCAGGTCAATAATCAGCATTTACACAATTTAAATGAAGAAAAAACCCGTATCAGTTCACTTGAGGAGCAGCTCACTCGTCTTCAGGTTCAATATTTCAGTTACAGAAATTGTGTAGATGAAGCCTTCCCCTTTCTGATTGATTTGAGTGACGATGTTAGCTTAAGAAAAAGTCAGCGGGACAGGTTGCAGAGCTGGATCACTGTGGTACAGAAAATAAGGATGGAAGCTCTCACCATCCAGGAAACTGACACAGAGACTGAGACCAGCCCAGTACCACATCACATCACAATTCTTCAGCTGAAGAGGGAACTAAAGAAATGCCAGGTATTTAATTATAAGCTGTTTAGTTAAATGACTAAGTGAAAAGGCAATCTGCCAAAATTTGAACTCAGTTTTGAAAGATGGATAAAATTGTCGCCGATACTTAATTTGACAATTAAATTTAATTTACAATTTTATATCATTTCATTTGGCTAATCAATGGGACATAGGTTTATTTTAATGGATGTTTGAATACACAATTAGTGACAACAGAGATAAGTAATGTTCTATGTTCTCTAGTCAGTTTCAAGATGACTTTTGAGGCTGAGCTGTTTTATCTCTTAGATTTTTGGTTTTAGCTATGCTAGTATGCTAGGTCTGGCTGGGATGGAGTTAGTTTTCTACATAGCATCTCTGAGGGTGCTGTATTTTAGCTTTGTGACCAATACAACTGTAATAACACAGTGATGTTTTTGCTCTTGCTGAATGGTGTTTAGTACAGTGACAGGCCTTCTGGTTTTCTGCTGTGTCCCCCAGTAAATATATTGGAGGGTGCATGAATAGTTGGAGACACAAACATGCAACAAAGCAGATGACCCGAACTAATCGAAGAGCGATTTCATACCACTTAACGTGATGCTCAGGAATAAAAAGGAAAAGGAGGATGTTTAGGGAGCTTAGCTGTATTTTGCCCAGAATTAGTGGGTAATAGCTTTTGCATCATCTCTTTTGTTTTATTTTATTTCTCTCTTCCACTTCATCATCACTTACTTATCAGTTTCTATCTTGACTCACACATTTTCTTGCTTTCACTTTCCCTTTGCTCTTCTGTCCTCCTAGGAGATGGGTGTAGGGGAAGTGAATCAATAGCTCTGTGTGTTTATCTACCTACTGGGGTAACCCACAACAATCTATTTTGAAACTCAACTTGTGGCTCAAGGCTTTCAATATAATAACAAATTTGATTACAATGTGTTAGATTAAACTCGTAGCTGTTAATACCTGTTTAGTTTGATGTTGAATGACTGTTGCAGGTCATGAAGCTGCATATTTGCTTTGGGCGCTGATCTGTATGTGTCCTTGAATATTTAGATGCTTGATTCCTTTCTAGCTGTACAACAGCCTCCAAGAATCATTAATGACTATTTTCCAATTTTGTTGTTTTGTTTGCTTTTTATCACTTTGTTTTCCTTTGCTTGGGAGAGCTATGACAAAACCACTGGCCATCAGCCTACTGGGGCTAATAAGACTCTTCATACTGATGTGTTGTGATCCTGACTTTGATTAGTGTTCATAAGATTAACAGCTGTTTGGGATTGCTACACAGGAGCATGATCAAAGGTGATTGATCCCTGGGGTCCCGCAGCTGAGCTAGTCTGCACAGCGCACTGCCTCTGACCAGAGGTTTTCAGATGCACCCAAAACCCTCCTCCCCCACCCTTTGGTGGAGGGAGAGTTTGTACAAACCTGGCAACAGATAAGCCTGAGGCTATAGCCTCCACCCTGAACCTGCTGGGCTTGTCTCTTCTGTGAATACTGTCCCAGCTTTATCCATTACTTCCTAGGCCTGAGATGCCTTGACTAAAAGGCATCTCGAATAGGCTTAGGGGGTTTAACTCACAGGTCAGGGTTTCAGTCAGGAGACCCATTCACTGTGGGGTTTATTGGTACAGCTTCACTGTAAAGTTTAGCCATAACAGGCAAAAATTGTTATGACAGTGTTTGAGCCACGAGTGATAACATTTCAGTCTCTGACACTGTGGAAGGACAGTGCTGGTGTGTTGTAGCATCATACAACAATTCTTTTAGCATAGCCTGGGCTTCTCTCTTGAGTGGTTACTCTAAACAGATAGAACCATATCATGGACTAAATAAAGTCAGTGGATGTCGGGGAGCTTCCCCGTCATTCAGGTGGTTTCAGGGTCTTTTTCCCCCCTGCTCAGCTCCAAGCCAAGCTGAAGGATGAGACGGAGTCTTCAGGTTTAGTTTTTTCAAGGTTGCATTTTTCGTTTATTGTTTCTTATCTTATAAACTTCTCACAGTTCAACATGATGTTTGCAGCTGCATGGACTTCTCACGTCTTCCCCCGAGCTGGGCTGTGCTTAATCTTTTATACTAATTACTGCATGTTCGTTATTTACTATTTCTTACCATTGTCTATCACTATTACTAAAAAGGTCACCTATACACTGACCCAATCCTTACTAACTACTTTGTGCCAACGTCATTGCAGAAATGGAGTGAGGGAAGGAGAAGGAAGAAGAAGGAGACAACGCCCCAGATTCTCCATTTTGTCTCCATTCACTCCAATGAACCTAAAATTACTGTTTTTTCACTCTATGATAAACTAAACTACTATTTTTCACACTCCCGTGGCCTGCAAACCCTCTCTCAGCTTAGGAAGTTTTTCCCATGGACTTGGATCAAAGCCAGTGTCTCTCTGAGCTCTGGGTTGGGGTCTCAGAGCCCCTGCCCAGGTCCCTGACCCTCCAGGGCAACCAAAGGAATGCCCTGGACTCCAACAAGTGGACATTTTATGGGTATTTTACAGGAGCGGCCTGTAGACTAAGGGAATGATAGCTGTGTATAAATCAAAAGATGAGAAGGGAAGGAGGGATGGTTAATAATGTTGCATTGGATAGTGTGGGGCTTGACCATGACATAAATGGTGTGGAATATGAAGTGGAGGTTGTACTAAGTCTGAGGGGGATGGAGTGAATTTTCTTCATAAATGCTTGCAGGGTGCCATGTTTTACATTTCTGACTAGTACAGTCTGATAAACACCAGTGTTTTCGGTCTTGCTGCAGAGTGTTTACACAGCATCAGGGGACTGACTGACTGTGACACCAATGAATAGATAGGTGAGTGCATCCAGGGACAGGAGTACAACCAAGCAGATGATCCAAGTCAACCAAAGAGATACTTCACATCATATGGCATACTCAGAAACTGGAAGGAGGAGGAGGGGGATTTAATTATGTTAGCTGTCTTTTTGTGCAGGAGCTAAAGGGCATCAATCTATCCTTTTGTGGCAGGGAGTGATTGGTTTAGCGTTAATTAACTACCTTTGCATTACTTCTGTTGTTTTCTCTGTTCTTTCACTTCACTTTCACTTACTGAATAATTTCTGTCTTGACTGACAAGTTTTCTTTCTTTTACTTTTCCTTGGGATTGAGGGCTTGGAAGTGAGGGGATATACTTAGTTGGGGGAAAAAGAAGAGAAAGAGGGAAAGAGAACTTTCTCTTCTCTTGGAAGTGTGTACTTAGTTGCATAAACTCAGAAGTTGTCCTGTGAACCCAGAAATTGTTTTGAATCCTGCAAAATCATTACTCTGTCAGAAGCATTACAGATATAATTACAATACAGATATTTTCAAAGATATCTGTGAACTTAGAGATAACCCAGGAACTAAATTTTGCAGCTTTTGTCTAATATTATCTAATACGATGTATGTAATATGCTAGTCTGTCTAATATTACAAAGTTACAGTCTCATCTCTTATCTCTTAGCAATTTCCTAAACTGTATTTCTTCAGCTATGATCTCACAAAACCTTCTGTATTCCCTTTTCCATTGCCATGCCTTTAGCTGACTGGGTTTCTAAACTATTTGCAGGTTTCTTTGTCTAACCACTTAATAATATTTGCTTTTGTGTTAAACATCAACTTTTGCTTTTTGGTGACATCATATTTTGTTGCTGTGTCCTTCTCGGAACAGTGCTCCATCCACCCAAGTTAGCTCTGACACTGCAATCAGTCAGGGGACACTCCTCTGGATTTTGGGAACCAGAGGAGCGGCTAAGGGGGTTTTCCACTTATCACGGGAGAGACCTCGTGGAAGGCAGAGGGAGCAGTCGGACTCAGTTGGAGGGAAAAGTCCAAGGTGTTTATTCAGTCCCACCCAGGGACATCTTAATCTAGGGTAGTCTCTCCATCTGAGCTCCCAGGGTGGTGAGCTCCAGGATTAAATACAGGGGAGTGACTAAGGGAAGACACAAACCAACATCCAGTGAGGGAGAAGGTGGGAGTGGAACAAGGTTGGAGGGATATTCAAAGAAATCAACGAGAGCATAACCTCGGAACCTCCTCGGTTCCTGCCCTATCACTCAATGTCCTTAGCCAAATTCTCTAGAATCCGGGAGGAGCAATTGAATGACAGGCACAGCCTGTAGGAGGGGACTGGGAGAAATATGGGAGGATTGACAGGGAAGAGGGGCAGGGACAAAACTTGGAACATAACATTTCTTAGGAGAACAGGGGAGTACAGAACAAACCATTATAATGAAAATAACGTAAAATACAATATGAAAATAACACAGAACACAATGCAACATCTCCCCCATTTTTATCAAATTAGGAGGAAGAAAACTCAGTCTGTGGGAGGTACCCCTAAAGATGAGAAAATAAAAAGAATAATAAACAATGTGAAAAAAATGTCCAGGAAAAAAAAAACCAAAAACCAAACTTGTTAGGGAAAAGAGGGGATATTTAGAAGAAGAGGGTTCGATGCCTTCTCCTTCTCCAGGCAGCGCTGACTACTTGTGGGGCCTCTGCTGGTGGTTTTGCGCTTTTAGGCATGAAAGGTTTCACCCACCTGGTGGGGTACCCACCTGACACCTGAGGGAGTGGACATGCAGGCGTACCCACGACCCCAGGTGACCAGATAGTAAGGATGCTTTTTCTCCTGGGTTGCTGGATCTTTAAACATCACTGGTGGTTTTGCTTTCCAGCTGCAGCTAGCAGTTCTCCCTGAAATGGTGCACAATCGGTGGGTTAAGGTTTTCATGCATGTAGTTTAAGAAATTTAGTGTGAACAAGGCCTTGGACAACCTGATTGAGGGTGTTTCTATTTTTATAGCCTGTTGTTGCTGGCTGAGGACCCTTTTGATGTTCTGGTGTGTACTTTCCACGATGGCCTGACCTGTTGGGCAGTAGGGGATGCCTGTTTTTTGCTCTACTCCCCATTGCTGCAGGAGGCTTCTGAACTCCTTGGATGTGTACGTGGGTCCATTATCAGTTTTTATTGATTTGGGGATGCCCAGGAAGGAGAAAGCCTGTACCAGGTGTTTCATTCACCAGACTTCTCCCCAAAGTGGGCAGAGGCATAGACAGCTCCAGAAAAGGCGTCCGCTGATACGTGGACATACTTTTTCCTACCAAAGGACAGGATGTGTGTCACATCAGTCTGCCACACCTCACAGCTGTTTAGTCCTCTGGGGTTCACTCCTGCACTCAGGGCTGGGAGTGCGTGTTGCTGGCATGAGGGGCACATTGACACAATTGCCCGAGCCTGTTTCTGAGTCAGGTGGGACTGGCGGACTAGGCCAGGTGCATTCTGATGAAAAAGCTGGTGGCTGATCTTCGCTTGTCTGAAGATGTTTGGGAGTGGGGCCATCTCCACAGGCACAGCAAGAGCATCAGCCCTTCTGTTGCCCTTGGCTATGAACCCTGGCAAATCAGTGTGTGATCTGATGTGCATCACATAAAATTGTTGCTCTTGGTGGGAGACCAGATGTACTAGTTTTGAGAGCAAGTTAAACAGTGCAGTGTTGGAGACCTCTTTCAGTATAGGTTGCTGTAGGGGTTTTAGCATTTATTCTCTTTTTGTGGGAGGGAGAAATTAGGAGAAAAAACTAAAGCAGGCTTAAGCTTAAAAATGAACAAAAATAGTTTTATTAACACACACAAAAAGAATGAAAGGAAAAAAAAGTTGAGAAAAAAAAAGAAAACTTAAACAGAATGACACTTTAAAACACACTTCTTTCCTCTTACGAACTATTAACTTTCTTATTGAACAACATAGAAAGACACAACTTAGGATTTTCAGTCAGTTTCACTGTTTAGACATAAATACTCATTACTCTAGGAGAAGAGTCTTTTTGAGATCGTTTATGAAGATGTTTGCCACAAGACAAAATAGTCCAGTGCTCTCAATGTCACACATCTGCTGGTGCCTGGAGTTTTTGCAGACTGTGATGTTCTATCAGCAAAGCTTCTCAGTGTACTTGGGGTACTATTTACAAATACTTCTTTTAGTCTAAAATTGTCTTAAAGGCTGAGAACTCCTTTTAACCCAGGAGCAGGGGCTTTAAAGTTCTTAAACAAATCTCAGTTACATCAGTGCTTCATTTTTTTAGAATAGCATTCTACCCAACGACACTAAGATGCTGCAAAGAACAGTTAATTTCTCCATAATTTACTTTAGAAAAGTCCGTTTAAAAATGTCCACTTCTTCAATCCTCTTCCAATATTATTAGTTCTTTCACTTCTAATCTAACTGACTTCATGTGGTGTCTGTTTCTATGTATCTTCTGTTTTTTGTTCTTCTTTCTCTCAGGAAGAACTGTGAAAAGTTCTGTGTTGTTAGGGAAGGGTTAAATTTGCTTAGGCCTACAAAAAGCCACGTGGAAGCACTGAGACTGCAGGAGCTGAAGAAAAATGCAAAGCTGTGCTGATAGAGGAAGCTAGTAGATGTCCTTTTTTCCACCTCTCAGTCTCATCTAAGGCGGCTTGGCTCAGAGTTGTTATGAAGCTGCAGGCTTTCTTTCTCTGCTGCCAGCGGCGATTAAGCTGGGCCATGTTTTCGCCTTTTCTGCCGCGGTCTGAGCACATGGCCCGCACAGCTGAACTGCAGCCGCCTTGTTTCCCTGGTAGCAAGTAAGAGAAAGGGGCTCAGCTGGCCCAGGCTGCCCCTGTCTGAGCAGCGGCTTTCAGAGGCCCAGCGGAACCCGGCCCAGTCGCCCAAAGTGGCAGCAAGAGCTGACCTGGGGCCGCCCGCTGCGCACGATGTTACCTCATGGCTGATTTCTAAAGCAACAGAGAGCAATCTGCAGCAAATTAGTTTTAAATGTCCTTTCTGAAGTCACATCGACACCTCCCATTGGTCAACCTAGCTGCCAATATCCCGGCCAGCTTTTTGATAGGTCCCTGTCTTCCCCTCCCAAACTACTACATGGTCAGGGCAGGGAAAAACATTTCACATTTCTCCGTAACTAGAAAACAAAATTGTGCTGACCCATGATACTTGCTCAGCTCTGGATACTACACCTGCTACATATGCCAAATCTGTCACCAAATTTAACGGTTCAGGATACTTTTCAAATCTCTAACAGCTGCAGTCAACTCAGCTACCTGAAGTGATCTTTCTACCTCAGCAATATCAGCCTCCCACCACTGATCTGAGGATCATTACTGACTTGTGAGATGCTCCTGATGCGTCTGTAAAAACAGTTAGAGTCTTTAAGGGCCTCCTGCTATGAACACTTTTTAAGGACAAATTGAATTGGATTTTTTCTCCAAATAATTTGTGGGCAGGCCGATGAATTGAAATTTGACCTGTGTAGCTATCCAGAGCAAACTGCAGAGCTTCATTCTCTTGAAGCAGGTGCTCCTATATTGCTTTGGTAATTTGGACTGATTTTAATTCAATTGGGATGTGAATGCACTCAAAATCACATCCTGCCAACTCCCTGATCCGGGTCCTGGCCTTCCAGATCAACTCTGAAGTTCCTGTGGCCTGGTCATTCCTTTGGGCCGGTGGTGACTGAGGAAAGCCCACTCTATTATCAAGAGGGGATCCCTACAGCCTTGGTCCTTTTCTGATTTGTCCACTCTCTCCCACTGTAAGATCACCCTGTGGAGGTATGGCAGTCTGCCCAGAATCATGAATTTAAAAGGCAAGTCTGATCTACATTTGTTGGCCTGTCTGGTGGCCATATAGTCCTGCACCTTTTCTAGAGCTGCTCTTGACTCTTGGGTGAGGGTCCTAGGAGAACTTAGCTCCTCTTCTCCTTTTAACAGATTAAAGAGGGGTCTAGGTCTTCAGTAGTCAGACCTAGCCGAGGTCTTACCCAATTCAAAGACCCATATAGCTGCTGGACATGTGCCAAGGTCTTGATGTGATTTTTAACAGCCAATTTTTGTGGCACAGTGGTCTGCCACAAATTCTCCAGACCCAGGTAGTCCAAAGATGGCATCCTTTGAATCTTTTTTTCTTGAAGCTCGAACCGTGCAGCAACCAAAGGATCAATTGTCAGGTCAAATGCATGGTAAGCCATCATTCAGGGCACACATGAGTACATCATCCATGTAGTGCAGGATCATGGCTTCTCCCATGGCTGCACGCACTGGGGACAGCAAGGAAGAGATGTACCACTGGAAGATAAATGGCAAGTTCTTCAACCCCTGGGGATGAAATCTGCAGTGGTATTTCTTCCTCAGGGCTTCTCGGTTGATGGTTGGGAATGAGAAGGCGAAACGTGAGGCATCGTCAGGATGCAGAGGAATCTGGAAAAAACAACCTTTGATATCAATAATTGCCAAATTCCAGTTTTGGGGAAGCATTGCTGGGATGGCATCCCTGGCTGGAGAGAATCCATGTCTTCGATGACATTATTAATTTGACAGGGATTGTCGAGGAGCTGCCACTTGCCTTTGTTTGCCTTTTTGATAACAAAGACCAGGGAGTTCCATGGTGACGTGGTCTTCACAATGTGGCCTTTAGCCAGCTGCTCATCCACGAGCTCCTGAAGCACCTTCAATTTTTCTTTACTGAGTGGCCACTGCTCTACCCAGACTGGCGAATCAGTTTTCCACTTGAGCTTCTGGGTAGGGCACTCGTCAATGGCTGCAGCCTGAAAAACCAGGGGGGCATCTGGAATGCCAATTGTGACCCCCCCACTGGGCCATCAGGTCTCTCCCCAACAAGGGCTCCAGATAATCCAAAACAAATGGACGCAATGTAGCGAAGGGTCCATTTTGCCCCTCAATTTGTACAATACTCTTTGATTGTTTTGCCAATTGCATTCCCCCTACACCTTGTATGTGCACAGCCACGTTTTGCAGTTCCCAATGTGACGGCAACATCCATTTGGGTATGATCATCAAACTTGGGTATGATCGTCAAATCTGCCCTGTCCAAAAGTCCTTTGATGTTTTTGACTTCCCCACCCTGACAGACCTCACACCATATTTTGGGTTTGTCCCTCCTAATGACTTGTGTGGTGCAAACCTCAGTGTGTCTGTTCCTCATGATATCCTCCTCAAGAAATGAGTCCGGTGCTGGAATTGCCTAAGCTATTATCTGCCCCTTAGGCAGAAACAAGGGTGGGCAAACACAACGCAGCCAGAGAACAAATTGTTCAGGGTCTGCTGAGATGAGACCCAGAAGGATCTCGATCTCTTGTGGGATGTGCTTGGTGTCCCCAAGGATGACATGCTTACTGTCAAGCCATTGCCAAGAACCTGGTATCTGCAGATCCATTGAACCTAATTGCCAATCAGCATCACTCAGGTACAAGGGCTCTGTCACCTGCAACCTGAAAGGCTCCTGGAGACATTCAGGGATGAGACTGGGTCTACTTACGTCACAGTTTGAAAAGGTCATGTCCGGTGATTTCTACTGAAAAACAGAACTGGTCAAAGCAGGTTTAGTGTGGTAATTTTTTGCGCCTTTTGGGTTTTTCTTCCCCCCCCCTCCCCCTCAGACATGCTGGGCAGGCTGGCACTCCCCCCTCAGTTTTTTAACTGATTCCCTTTGGGCCCTGAAGGCCCCCTGCCCCTATGGTCCCTAAAGTCCTGAAATAGTGTCTTCAAAGGGCATTGAAATCCCCAGTGTCCAGCCTGATCACAGGAGACACGTTGATCTTCTCCTGTGTGGTGGTCTCAAAGGATGTCCCTGGAGTGGTAATGGTGGCACAGGCATGGCATCTTCAGCGGTGGCCCTCTGCAGTGGCTTGTGTGCATTTCTTGAACCCTGACTTCAGTGGGCAGTCATAAAGGGAACCTTCCTAGCGCACACCTGGAGTATATCTTGCAGGGGTGGAAGAGGTTCCATGGGAAGGCTGTAGATGGCTGCCTTACACTGCTTGTTCACGTTTGCCAGAGCCATCTCTTCAGCACCTCCTCCCAGGCTCCCTCCTTTTTCACCTGCAATTCGATAGCTCTCGTTAATCTTTCTACAAATTTTAGGAGAGATTCTGATGGCAATTGCCTTATTTTGCTGTAGGGTTCAAGAAGGCTGCAAGGTTGCAGTGAGAAAAATGCTTTTGAAGCAGCGTCTTTGATGCACTCGAAAACTGCCAAGGGAATATCCTGAGCCTGTTTGGGTGCTGAAGCCCGTTCTGTCTCACCACACAGATGGTCCAAACTGATCAGCAGGTTGTTATCAACTACTATTTCAGAATCTTGCCAAAGCCCAGGGAGTAAATCTCTCAACAACTTTCTCCATGCCACCTCCAAGAGCCGAAATTCTGTTGAGGACATGAGGCATGAGAAAAACTGCTGATGGTCAAAAGGGACCATCACACTTCCTGCTAAATTTGCTCCTTAAAGACTGTGAATGTATTCACGTTCATGTTCAAATTCCTTGCGAGCTTTGCACATATCCTGAATGGTTTGTTGGTAGAAAGGGTCCCAATTGCTATGGACAACACCTCCACTTTTTGACTGTTGGAAAGTGACCAGTGCGGCACAGAGAATAGGGACTGGATCCTGGTTCTAGGTTCCAGGTTCCCCCCCAACCCATTCTGGAATATGGGAACTGGAGGTGGAAGTGAGGAAACCATGAGAACCAGAAGCAGGGAGTAACTGGAGGCATGATTGACTAGGGGCAGAGTTGGAGGGTGGAGCTTTGAGGCTAGAGGGTGGAGTCAGAGGAAAAGGCTCACCGAAGGGAAGGAGGGGTTTGGGAAGAGGAAGGGGTTGGTTGGGTTAGGAAAGGGATTCTGGGAAGGAGGGCAAGATGAAGAAGATGCCAAGTGGCTTCTGCCTTAGGACGGAGCCACATGGAGTAGGCCATCTTGTGGATCAAGAAAAGACAATGCCACACGACATTGGCCATCTTGTGGATCCCCCGCCAAACTGAAACAAACTCGGGGATCACTAAACTGGGGACTTTGGGCATTTGAACCCTCCACAAAACTAAAATGAATGCGAGATTTATTAACTGGGGGAGTTGGGAGGTTTGGGGGTGAAGGAGATCCCTGGGCAGTTTGACCAGAACTGCTCAGGCAGGGGGAATCAGGAATTTGGAGGGAGCCAGGGAGACTGCGGCTTCCCTGTGCTTGTTCGCATGTTGCTCTCCTCAGAATTCCCAAGCTGGAAGAAGGTATTTTGGGGTTGGGAGAGGCAGAAACTGGGGAAACGGGCAGATTCACCAGGAGCTGGCTGTTTCTTCACTTCATTTTGCTTTTGTAAGGCAGATCAAATCTGCAAGGTCCAAAAAATGAAATTTGCGGTGGATGTGTCTCCAGACCTGCCCAGATAGCTAATTTGCTTCCGACAGCATCCCAAAATTGGGTACTGCGGATGTGTTCTGGGGACACATGGAGGAAGTGAAGAAAGAACCACCTAATGAATCTTTTTAACTGACCCTTTGAACAACAAATCCCCCCACCCTCAAGGGTTCCCACAACTTGATAATAAACTCCTTTCTGGGACACAGAAAGCTGTGCACCCATTGTGGCTTAGATATTAAGATTCTGTGTCACCCACTGCCAGCAACTGGGAAAAAACCCAAGAAAATAAAAGAAAAAACCACAGCTGGGACCCAAACTGGGAGAGAACAGCCTTCTCCCCACTCCCAGGGCTGCGCAGCCAAATCCTTGCTCCTAAGGAGCCCTGAAGACTAGCCCTGAAGGCTAAAAAGGTAGAAAACCATTCCCCGAAGGCCTATAGCCTATGAAAGGTTTTCTACAAAGATTCCCTAGTGGGGAATACTCCCCAAATCTGGTATGGCAACGTAAAAAACTTCCCAGTCACTGTCCTCCACCAGAAGGTGACTCTTTTTGGTGTGGAAAGAGCTATCACCTTCGCCTCCCAGGAGTGCCACCTACCAGAAAGGGGTCTGCTCCCACTGGGAGAAGCTTGCCAGTCAGGAGACTTGATGCAGCGGTCCAATGGAATTTTGTAAGTCTAAAGGAAACTGAAGTCTCTCTTTGTGGGGTCAGGTGTCTCAGGGGCCTCCACAGCGAGCACCAAGCCTGACTGGCCTCATGTTTGTGGTGCCAACCTGTCGCTGCTAGCTCTGACACTGCAATCAGTTGGGGAATGTTCCTCTGGTCCTCACAATCCAGTGTCAGAGCTAGCCAGGGTGAACGGAGCCACTGCTCTGAGAAGGCACAGTGACTATACTTTTTATGGTTTTCCAAATGAGGTGAAAATTTCCAAACAACCTCTGGGAGTCTTAGCATTCAGATGTCCCATGAGGATCCTTTCATACTGGTAGTGCTGATTAACTGTTTCTCTCACAGCAGATAATAGTCCTAGAGATGACCTGTGGGGAGAAGAGCTCTCAGCCTTCTGAGAGCATGTCTCCTAACAGACCTGACACATGATCAAATAAATAATTCTTTCTTGGAAACATCCCCATATACATTTATAAAGTACATATATTGGATGTGCTGAGTTAAAATGTTGGCTGTGAACATCAAAAGAAAAGAAATGCAGATTATTGTACAGTTTAAATAAAATCAAAATTAATTTTATTACTTAAAACACCTGTACACTAATTGGAAACTGAGTGAAGTTCTAATGCCAGATGAACACCTCAGAGAAACTAATTTGAGCTTGTCATGTGTGGAAGGAGGCAGTGCTCCAATAAATTAGAATTTTGTAGCATCAACCCATTTTTACTTTGCAACCAAACAGATAAAACTATTGATTGTTATCAGGCAATTGTGTAAACACATTTTGTCTTTTCTTTGTTTTCAAGCAATCTAAATCACAGCTTTTTTTCTTCCTTCTTGTTTTTCCTCTGTGACTTGTTTTAAACCTCTTTTAAAACATATGTTTTGCATATGGGTTTGCATATGGACAGATTTAATAACTAGTAGTGGATCTATTTTTTCTGTACAAGCACATTTCTTTCCTAGCAGCTGTTACTGTCTGAATAATGCTGTCTTACATGATACTAAAATGCTGGCATAGTGGACTGGCTGTAGCTAACACCCAAACTCATTCCTATGTCCACCACCAGGATTCTTGGAGAGAAAAAAATAGGAAAATCAGGAATGAGAAGGTTTGTGGGTTGACGTAATGTTTCAATACTTTGTATTTGGCTTCTGCAGGCTTTCTGGAAGAGTAACAACATTTGGAAGTCTCTATCAAAAAGTATGAGGTCATTCACAAGAACATATGAAGAAGCATTCTTATGCTTTCTTTAACCTGTTATCCAAGCTGCAGATTGAGGACAACTGTTCTTATTGTTTTCATTTGGGAAGTGTATTAATCACAAATGCCCTGTGATCTTGTTGCTACACGTAACAGCATACTAAAGAGAATAATTGAATTTAATATATACTTCAATAAATTAAGTTTGGTTGTGAGCACATTATCTCCTTTAGAAGAATGAAACTTGTCAGAACAAAATCAATAGATGAAACAGAAGTGAGGAAATAGTTGCTAGAAACTGCAGGTAGCCACTTAGATAGTTTGCTATACATATCTCAAGACTTTGCAGTTATGGTCATGTCTTTTATCAACAAGTGAGGTTTTCTTTTGATTCATATGCCAGTTGTAGGAATAATAATGTCCCTTTTGTACACCTGAACTTTTCTTTTATTATCTAGCAGGTACTAGTTATGGATGAAGAACTATTTAGCCAGAAGGATCATGAAGTGCAGATACTGCAGAATCAGATAAAGATGTTACTGCAGGAAAAGAAAGAACAAAAGGAATTTTTAAAGGAGGCTCAAGAAATACAAAGATTACAGGTATTTTTCCACTGATACACATTGATCTGTATTGAACCATCCTTCTACCATTTGAATGCATTCAACAGGTCCCTCAGAATTATTTTTAATTAATTGCTGTTTGTAGTGATTTTACGTTCACCAAATTCTGCTTGACAAATTTAGTGTAATGGTCCTAATATTTATTCTCTTTTTGTGGGAGAAAGATTAGGAGAAAAGCAAAGCCGACTCAAGCTTAAAAATTAACATACACTAAAAGAATGGAAAAAAGAAAGTTGGAAAAAAACTAAACCAAAACAGAATGAAACTCTAAAAACACTCTTCCCTCCTCTTACAAACTATTAACTTTCCTACGAAACAACATAAAGAGACAAAACCTGTCATTTTCAGTTTCACCATTTGAAAATAGTCGTTCACCAATCTTGAGGAGTCTCTCTTAGAGTCATGGATCCCAGTGACAACCTAGAACAGTTCTCTTGTGGATTTTAACTGTCACAAAAACAGCTGCCCGGGGAAACCTGTTTTTGTGACTGTCTCAGTTTGAAAAGACAGGTATCTGCTAGGGAGAGGCAGGGCCTCTCTAGGAATGAGGAATTCCAATCCCTTCCCTCCAAGTTATTAAAATTTAGAAGATGAAAAAGGCTGTTCAGTCAGAGCTATGGGGAAGGGAATGACAGTTCTTTACTAGTAAGTATAACAGGGCAAACAAACAACAACAACTACAGCATTAATAATAAACCGAACCAGGAACCTTGAGGGGCTTTGTTTCACAAAGCCTGGGGCAGTCTGATCCCTTGGGACCCCGAGAGCACCGAAAGCTGGAATAGTGGATGGAACGGCGAGGGTCCCCAACAGGCAGGGGGGTGTCCCAGCAAAGTGAGCAGTGCTGAAGAAGCCTTGACGGCTGGGCAGGGCTGGCCCAGCTCCTGCAGGGCAGGCGAGGAACTCCAAATTCCTGGGCACTCCAGCAGGTGATGGATGGTGGTAGAATTCCCAGGACCGGACCCTCCGTTAACAGTGGACTCCTCACGCAGCCAGTCATTGCCTGACTGTCCTCTCCCAAACCAAGGAACCACCCTCAGCTCCCGGAACCCCTGAGCCTTTCCCTCACCGCCAAACTAAGTGATCTACCGTCCTCGCCACTTCTTTTGTGTGGGTCAAGTACCCTTTAAGCATCAGTATTTAGTCTCTTAGCAACTTATGGGGGGGAGAACTTCTATAGGGAAAGGAAAAAAAAAACCCCAAAACTAAACCCACAACAGTGACCCCTCCCAGTAGCAGTTTCCCAAGCTGCTTATGGGTCATGGATCTTAGACATTTGCATATTGGGGTGTCAGCTTTTAAAGATTAATAACTCCAAAGGGAAAGGACTCTTCATCTCAAGGCACAGAGATGTCTTCTCACTTCTTCACTGGCGCAGAGGACTTCTCTAACTTTATCTCTGTTCAAGCATCTCATGGGATTGATATCACTTAGTCCATCACAAACACCTTTGCTCAAATCCACACACAAATCTAAACAATTATCTCCCCAAATGCATATCTCTCCATGATTTAAAAGGATGATCTAAATATAGAGTTCATTTCCATGGCTTAGTAAGGATGACAAACTCCTCAACCCCCTGTCCCAACAGTCTTTCCACTCTTGCTCCACTGACTTTATGCTGTTTCTTCTCTATGTTCACTCTGTCCTTTCTTTTCTCTCTCAGGGAAGGGTTATGCCCTGGAAGCTTCATGTTGTCAGGAAAGGGTTAAATCTGCCCAGAGTCTTTTTCCCTCTCACTGCAGCTCATGGTGTTCAGGTGTTCAAGGCTGTACTGGTGAAGCGGAGGAAGAACTCACACAGAAAGATCAGAGATCAGAGGAGCTGGGCAGTCCAGGATCAAAAAACCCAGTCAGGATCATAAATGCCCTTTTCGCCCACCCCTCAGTGTAAATCGGGGCGGGCCCCAGCCCAGCCAGGCCCGTAGCTGGTGTCAGGGCTCGGCCGGCAGAGCCTGCCTGTTCCCCCTTGCTGGCAGCAGCTGGGCCCGGAGGCACAGCCCGGCCAGGGCCGCTCCTCTGGGCCCGGCTCAGCCCAGCCACAGCAGAGCCCAGCCGACCTCTAGCTGCCATATGATGTTACCTTTCTCTCGCTGGCCAAAGGAAAAAGGGTAGACCTGCAGGAAATCAGGGTTTTTATACGGATACTGCCCAAAGTTGCAATTGACATTCTCAGTGGTCAAAACAGATGCCAATATCCTTCTAGCCTTCTGATAGGTCCCTGTCCTTTCTAAAGCATTTCCCAGGTCCTGACCAGGAAATACATTGCACATTTTTCCATAACTAAAAACCTCTGCCAACTCATGATGCTGGTCAATATTAGGGACATTTTGTTTCAATTATAGCTGTTTCACTGAATGACTTGGGTTCATCTAGTGGATGTATCACCGTAATTTGATTCCTGGAGACTGTATATGAACCTAGCTGTGCCAAAAGCCTCGTGCATAACTTGAAGTGAACTATTCATGCTCTCCATGCTTTGTTAAGCATAACATAAAACCTTCTCCCCAGATTTGTATCATTGTTAAGGATTGTTAAGGAGTTCCAGGACAATTAACAGATTAGGATTTGAAAGACTGAAAGATTCTTTAGAATTTAAAAAAGACTCTACTGATACTATAGAATGCTTTCATTGAAAAATTATATAGAAACTTATTCTTTTATAGCTTTATTAAGAATTAGAGTATTATCCCCTTTTGACTTTATAAGACAGAATTCCATCCTAACTTTCTGATCATTTACCATTAGAGAAAACTGAGTGACACAATGGAAAGTGAGGTAGTAACAAAGAGGCCTCTTGCTTCTTTCCTTCTGTAGATCTTGAGATTGCTAATTAAATTATGGTGGCTGGTATGTACATAACATTTCAAAGTTGAGAAGACTGCAAATAGAATAGTTAATATTCTGCCAGTGTTGCCTGATATGTGGATAATAAGTTATTATATGGATTTTTTTTTAAAAAAAAGCATAAACATGGATAGCTAGTGCTCTTCTTATTATTACACTTTTTCTCCTTATTACACTTTTTCTCCTTTTTCCTTTTCTTTGCTGATGGCTTGGGGAGAGTCAGTACATGAAAGGTAAGTGAACTAGGCATGTTCTTTTTGTTTTTTTCTGTCACTTCCTTTCTTTTCTGTCACTTCTGGTTAGATTTTTTTTTTTTTTAGCCTGCACACCATAGTGTCAACTTATACTATGATGATACTTATATCAATTTTGGAGGATAACAAGGTAGGTGCAACTATGTATCAGTATCAGACACAGGAAGGAAGCTTGAGAACTTTCAGGCACTATTTTGGCATTTAGTTCATTAAACTGCCACTTCTATTTTAAAACATACAATATAGGTAGGATAATTGTCTTGGTTTGAAAAGACAGGTGTCTGCTAAGGAGAGGCAGGCCTCTCTATGAAATGAGAAATTCAAATCCTTCCCTCCGTATTAATAAAATTTGGAAGATTAAAAAAAAAAACTTTTCGGTCAGAGCTATGGGGAAGGAATAACAGTCCTTTACTAGTAAATATAACAGGACAGACAAACAACAACAGCACTTATAATAACAGTAAAACAGAACTAAGAACGCCGAGGGCAAACGGTGGAAACGCTGGCGCTTGAAGCTGGAAGCGGTGGATTGTCCTCGGCAGGCAGGGGGGTGCGCTGGCAGGCGAAGTGGGCAGTGCCTGAGAAGCTGCAGCGGCTGGACTCGGGCTGACCTAGAATCCAGCAGGGCAACGAAGACAACTCCGAATTCCTGGGTGCTCCAACAGATGATAGAATTCCCAGGACCAGACTCCTCCGTTAGCTGTGGACTCCAGGCAGCTACTCTGTAGCCCGACCGTCCTCCCCGGGAAAACTGAGAGCAGTGAGTCCTCCACCCTCAGCTCCTGGGAGCCTCCTCCCTCCCCCAAAACTAAGTGATCAACTTCCTTTGTCAGGTTAAGCACCCCTTAACTATCAGTACTTAAAGTCTCCTAGCAACTCATGGTGGGGGGAAAAATTCTACAGGAAAACTTAACCCTCAACAATAATGAAAAAATGCTTCTGTCAAATATTGTATTCACAGGCATATGTAATTCAATGATACATGATAGGATAAGGACTTTTAGAGTAGCAGGTATGAGGTAGGAGGTAATAAACGTTTATAGACATATGTATTTATGCAGTGGGTATTACACTGTGGAGTTGTAGTTGCAATTGTATCAGAGACAAATAGCTTCATGGTGGACCAGTTGACTAAAACTTCTTCCAAAAAGATAACAAATATGGTATTCATACATATATTCTCTTTTCTATGAGATAAGAATAATATATATTGTATTCCAACACAATGTCAACTTGTAAGGTGTAGTGTATTTGTGTTTGGAAGGAGCTTTCAATCTAGGACAACAACACGAAGAATGAATAAAAGCATGTACTTGAAGTAGAAGAATGCAGAATGTATCATGAGCTATTTTTCAACTTCCTTGTTGTTGCTAGGCCAGTTTTTAACCATAGTTCAAAATGAATCAAAAACAATAGAGTGAGTTGAAAATGGATATGATTTTCATATAGATGAATCAGTTTAGATAGCATATGTATTTTTAACAATTTATGGAGAATGCTGTAGCAGAAGCAGGTAAGGTCTCCAAACTAGCATTATCAACAAACCTGAGGCTAGGTGGAAGAAAAAACAAGTGATTCTAGGATCATGTATACATTTAGTTCATTGATACAAGTAATCTTTAAAGTATAGCTGTTCGAAGTGGAAGAGGAAGCTCATATACATTTTTAATTAATAAGACTTAGACCAGTTTAATTTGAAAATGTTTGTTTAATTCACATTTTATTTCTCCATAAACACACATCTAAAGCAAGTATGAGCTCCTAATTATGTCATCCTCTTCTCACTAGATGCCTAGATAGGCTAATGTAACTAAATTGGGTGTGGTGATTTGAAAATAAACCAGTGGGAAAAATGAAACCCACACAATTACCTTGAGAGAGATTTCAGGTCAGAGTTACAATAGAAAGGTTAAAATAAATCTAATGATACATGTTAAATCTGGCTTGGACCCACAAACCTGCGGTTGCAGTCCTATCAAGTGGTGATTGCAGTCCTGTTGAAGCAATAGTTGCGGTAAAAAGCAGTGGTCCCCTCTGGATCCATGCAGGGGTAGGGAGGGTCCCAAGTCCCCAGTTATATATGGTCAGATTCAGGGGAGAGTATTCAGCACCTCCCCCAGGGCACACAGTTGCACGGTGGGAATGATGTAATCCTGTGAGTTATAAAATATTTTTGGGAATCCTTGGTGGTCTAAGTTGTTACAGCTGCCCATTAGGGTGGTGCTGTTGAGCAGTTATGGCCCATTGGCAGAAATGACCCCCTTAGGATCTGTGGGTCTGTGCTAGTGCTTCCTCAGAAGTTAGCGCTGCAGAATCACTTGTGGAGAAAAAGAAACACTCCCCTTCTCACAGAGTTTGGCTCTTCACCTTTGTCTCATTTAACATCCAGCTTGTAGTCTGAGGTGCCAGGTGCATGCATCATTAACAGTTGTCGGAAATGGCTAGAATACTCAATTCGGTTACACCCCACATTGGCACTCTTTCTTTAACCCAGGACGTGGGGTAGGTCTTTCTGAACAAAAATGTGTTTAAACTTTACTGGACTGTGGGGATGGGGGGGTGAGTGTGCTAAGACTGATTATTTGTCATAGAATTCTCAGTTTGTTACCCTACAGAATAATTTAAGGTCAGTGGGTGATTTACGAGATTCATGACCTTTTGAGGAATTAGAAGTTGTGAATATAATACAGAGCTCAGTTTTGCTTTTGCTTTATTATTTTTTTTTCCCCATGAGACTGAGAAAATGGTGGAACAGCAAATGCTCATTGATCAGTTAAAATTGAAATTAGAGAAGTTTACAGATGGGAAAGCTTTAGATTTCTCAAGTACTTATGAAGATGGGCCAGCTGTCATGGCATTTGCTAGGAGGCCCTATGGAGTCCCGGTCACAAAAAACCTGCTATGCCCTCTTCATGTGCCTTCAGGGACAGGGATCCAAAAGGTAAGGTCTACCTTCCCCCTTCTACTTTGTAATAATTATAGGCCAATGATTGGACAAGACATGATAACATAGGGTGGCTTTCTCAGATACTGCTGCTTAACTTCCCACTAAAGACTCTGAAAAATTAGTTTTGTAACATTTGTTTATGCCACAATTATCCAAAATATTTAGGTTTCAAATTCCCACCTGTAAGTACTATGGCTCTCATGTTTTAACCCCCCCAGCTGGTTTTCTGGAGATTTTGAGGGTTCAATATGAAACATTATAAGAAATTAATTATTATTCTTACCAATATGTTGAATACATGGGATAATGAATTGCTAACAGTGAGTGCCCTCTTCCACACTTGGAAGAACTCGTCTAGGCTTTTGCAAAACCTTTTCTTACAGAGGTTTTCAGAGTTATTATAGAAAACCTGTGTAATTTTGCTTACAAGATCAGATGGTGAAATAGTTTTTAAAATATGAGTAACGAATTGCTAAATTGTTGCAAGTATTTTTACCCATCACTATTTTCATGTTCTTTTTGACAGGGATATACCAGCCCCCCTGTCTTGTCCCTGGCTCAGATAATGGCAGAATTCCATGTTCGCAGACAGATTTTACTGAGCAAGTTAGAAGATCAAGATAAAGTCCTTCACCACCTCTCTGATCAGAGTGATGAAGAGGAAGACAATGCAGGCAGTGAAGAGAAAACCTCATATAAGTAATTTTTTGTTCTTTAACTTCTGTTACAGAATAATGTATAGCAAAGGTAGTATTACTGCTTAATCCTTCTATGATACGAGACCATCTGTAATGATACGTATAGTAAATCTGTGGGACCAAGTAGGCATACTGCAAAATAAGTTTAATATATGTAGGTCGAGCAAAGATTGCATAATCCTTGCTTGGGGATCGGAATCTACCTTGAAGATTGAGAGATTAGGTGATGGTGTGTGTGGCAATGGTGTGGATGAGAAAGAAGGTATAAATGCTTCCGTATGTTTGAGATTCTTCTTTGTTAAAATTGCCTACTTTGCATGATGCTTCAAGAAAAAAAAAAAAAACCCTGTGTATTTTAAGCGTAGCATGTTTATCATTCTTCCATAGGCATTCCATAAACCGAACATGGACACAAAATCACACTTCTCTGTGCTTCCTTCCTGATCTAAGTGACATGAAATGTCAAGTAGACAAGTCTGGTTTGTCCAATAAATCTGCGCTACAAATTGACACAACCACAGGTATAATGGAAGTCATTAGAGCAAATATTACTACAGTATCAGAATATGCAATAGTGTCTTCAGCACATGTAATTAGTTTTCCCAGCAAAATATGTGTATTTGTAATTTAATGTAGGTTTTCCAATTTTTATTTTTCTTTCCCGTTCTGAAACTGAGATTAGTAAACTCTTAAGTAATACCTACTAGCCAGAAAGCAGTTCACTCTTCAAAAAGCTAGTCAGATATAAATCTTTAGTACTGCTTCAGTGAAAGAAAATGCATGCTATTACCTTACCAGAAATACTGAAGTGGTTTCTGGAATATTTTTCAGGGTCTTGAAATGCAAGTGCAAACCATCCTTTTTTTTCCTGTTTAGACACACGGCAGGGAAAAATACCCTGCTCTCTTCTCTCCTTTTGATTCTTGTACTTCATATGGAAGTACTGCACACAGTCAATATTGCAGACCTTTTGAATACAGGATGTTTTCCAGATTTTATAACTCTATTTTCCTTTGTTTTTTTCTTTTTTTCAAGGTGAAGAGATTGACAGCCTCCAGAAAATCCATGTTTTTAACATGCAGAAGTTAAGGAATTCAGAGTTGAGGCTTGCCAAGGCTGAGCAAAAAATAAGAGAACTTGCACTTAATATCAAAAGGAAAGAGGAACTTATTAAGGAATTAGTAAGAACAGGTAACTGGCTGCTGTCGGGGTACTTGATACTGTACGGAATGAGGACACTCAGAAACATGAAAAGGCACAGAAAACCTAAAGTCCTGTATGTCTTAGTTTTTGCATAACTATCTTAGACAATAACACTTTTAACAACCTAAAAATCCTTAAATTTTGCTAATTACTTGATATGATTGCACTGAAAGTTTTGATTACAGTCTACTCTACTATGATATGAAGATGTCTTGGTTTTGAAAGACAGTTGTCTGTTAGGGAAATCTAGAGCCTCCCTTGGAATGAAGAATGTAAACCTTCTTCCCTCCAAATTATTATAATTTTGCAATTAGGGACTCTCAGATAAAGATGGGAAATAGGAGTAACAGTTCTTTACTAAGAATTTTTAAAAAAAGAAAATACAAATGTAGTAGTACAAAAAAACAAGCAAGGAAGCAAATAAAGATCTTGGAAAAAACCCTGACAGAGTCAGGGATACGACCTGGCACCCTGATGGTCAGGGTGTTGGAAGCAGTCCAAGTAAGTCTTCGTGGAGTAACAGATGTGGTTCTGTGGAGTAGAGATGGTCCTGTAGAAAGTCCAGTGGTGACAAGATGGGTCTGGTCTTCCTCCAGGAATCTAGTGGAAAAACAGGATCCCTTGTGTTCTTCAGTCCCAGTTTTTATCTAGCCAGAAGCAGCTGGCTCCTCCCCCACTGTGTGGAGCATCTCACAATGGGATGATGGAATGTGTCATGTCATTGGTGGGCCCTAATGGCCCATTATCAGAAGATGTGTCCCTGGAGGATGGAGGGGTGGTGAAACAGATAAGAAACACTGCCCCACCTGGATTTAATGGCTGGGCCATTATCAGAAGGCATCCTCCTCCTTCTCTCCCCCTCCCTCCACCTCCCCCCCCAAAACAGCTTTCAACAGATGAAATAGAATATACATTTTTAGGTTACATAATCCAATACAGAAGATTATCTGTTAATTTTTTTTTTTTTTTGATTGTTGCTTTTATCCAACAGTAGTGTAATTTTTAATGTATGGTCAGTGCTACTGATGTCTTTGTAGACATGTATTTGTGACATAGTGTCTGGGATAGGAGAAAAGATATATCACTCTGTGTACTGGCTTGAAGGCAAAACCAGCGAGAGACCCCAAGTCAGAAAAAACAATTTAATAGGAGAGAAAAAAAGGTAAAAAAAAGATAAAATAAAATAAAACACATGCAATAGTACAAAAGATCACTGACAGAGTCAGAATACAACCTGAAACCGTGGTGGTAGCAGTCCAGATGAAGTGGTCTTGTCGAAGCAGTGTTCCTGCAGAAAGGTCTGGTAGCTCTTGTCCTCTGGGAATCCAGTGAGTAAGGCTGCCTGTGCTGTCCCAAATCACAGATTATATCCTGGTGGGAATGCTTGGCTCCTCCCCCTGGGCAGAGCATCTCACAATGGGCTGATATCATTTTGTTAGTCTTGTAATTGGTCCTTGATTGCCCATTAAACAGAGATAGCTCCTGGAGGGAGTTCTCTATGAGTCATGCAGCAGGGCATTGATGGGCCATTAACAGAAGATAGTCTGGAGGGAGGGGGCAAGGGAAACACTGCCCAACCTAGCTTCAACAGCTCATGTAGATGGTGATAGATTACATACTTTGGGCACATCTTACATTGCAACCTAGGACACTGTGTCTTTTATAATCTGTAATAGTAGAGAAATGTGAGTCAGAAGTGGATGAAGGAAAAAGTCATTGTCCCTGGCAGCCTGCATCCCATACACATCTGTCCTGATACAGAAACTAGCCTTGTGATGACAGGAAGGATCTATTACCTCAGGCCCTTCAATCACACTCTTCTCCTTTGTTTACCATCTCTCGAGGTGGTTCTGAGAAAGATTCTCTGCCATGCCAGATTTCCCAAACAGGACAAGTCACAGAGTAGAAACACAATCCAAGATTATTTAATAATTGCTAAGCTGAAAGTTGAGTAATAAATAAATGGCATAGTCTTCTGAGAAAAACAAACAAACAAAATTATTAAATAAAGGATAGCCATTTTGCCAAACTCTAGAGTAGGTAGAAGAATTTAACTCTGGCACTCAGATGGCACTTTATTTGGTGGCATGAGGTGACTCATGAAACATTCAGATTTAGGACCCTTGTTATCTCCATTTCAGAGTTAAAGGGAACTGCAGGTTCCTTTAGTGTTTGAAAATGTATCAGAAATTACTGACTTAGCCAGCACAAAGTAAGTAATGTTTCAATTCCAAAAGTGAGTATTATATTTCAACTCATTATCATGTTGGTTTTAAACTATTTGTATATGTTGTCTTTAAGGTAAGGATGATCAGTCTGTAAGCGGGCAGTATTCTTTGAAGATAAGTAAACTTGAGCAAGAAATTGAGCAGGCCAAAAGAGAACTGGCTGAAATGCAAAAGCAGCTTCAGGAGCTGGACAGTAAAGAGCTGAGAGAGATTCCTGAGAAAGTCATGTTACAGAAAGAATGCCAGAAGAAGATGGAGGCTGCTAAGTTGAAAGTGCAGGTATTTCTGATCTGATTATTAGGATTTGCAAATCTCTGTCTCACTGTCTGAACCTGAAGCTTGTAAAATTCTTACCTGTTTTACACACTGGAAGCTGGTTGGATTGAAGTAGCTAGTGAGAAACTTAATACCATTATACTCAAAGCGCTCATTAACATCTGCTCAGTTAGATATATAAAATAGCTTCTTGGTACATAAGAAGCTAAAGAAACTCTTGGGAGATATGAGATGTTCATACGTCATTGTATACAGTGCAATAGAAGAACTTATCCAAGAGAGGGCATTACAAATTTACTATGTTCTGTAAATAAAATAGATGTTTTATGAAAGTACTACATAAATTCTAGCTCTAAACAAATCCCTGTGATACTTTGCAAGATCAGGCCCAATACAGGCATATTTGTTTGACACTGACCTTCTAAGTTCTGCTACATCTAAGTTAGTATTCTGTATAGAGCCAATTTAGGTGCTCTGTGCCTCTTAATCCTAGAATGGCAGGTCAGAAAAGCTCTGTACAGAAAGAGGTAGTTTGCTTATTGACTTGAGCTCAGGACCAGCGCTTTGACACCAGCATTCTGACATCATTGTGTCTCTACAAATTTTCCAGAAATGCAGTTTCTGCTAGATTTTAATACTTTTACTGTATAGTCATACATGAACCATACCTTTTTATGATTAATTCTGCTTATGCCAACTTTGCCAGAGAGCTCAGAAACTATAGCAATAACAAGTGATTGTCTGGGCAGAAGTTAGTAAGTCTTGCTGACCCTAAGAATTCCGTGAAATAAGGAATGAAGTTAAGTCATAGTCATTTGTTACAAGTTTTCCTGCCCTTAAACTGAAATTTGACATCATCATTCAGACCTTACAGAAGGAGCAGCAAGACACCAAGAATTTGGCTTCATTATCTAACCAAAGTGAGAGAGAAGCAAGAGAACTTGAGCAGAAAGTGGCTCAGATGAAGGATGAGCAATCCCAGATACAGAAGAAACTGTGTGAGGAGAGTGAAAAGAAGAAGCAACTGGAAGCAGAGCTTCAGCAGGACCAACAACAAATTAAAGTAGGATTCTTCCTGTTTCCCAATGACAAAGGATGAATAATTTTTGTCCCTTCTTCCCCAGTAAACTATACTACCAGGCTTTCCCTAATTTTCAATGATGACTTAATGAATTTCTTGATACATGCACCAAAGAAATTGTCTATAAATATTTTACGTTAATCTCCATTTTGCCTTTCTCTTTCAGCTTTTTCTTTTCATTTTACTACCTGATGTCTTGTTCTGAATTGCAGTTTTATAAATATATTAAGGGTCAGTATTTCAGATTATAGCTTGTGGGGTCTCTCACATGTATTTGACTGATGTAGGAAGAATGGTACATTTGGTTTGTTCACAGGAGCTTCTACTTAAGATGGAGCTACAACAGAAGATCCTTAAACTTAAGGATAAAGAAATTGCTGCGTTTAAAAAGAAGAAGAATCACTCAGCAGCAACTTCACAGAAACTACAGGTAATTAATCTATTCCAAACATGTGTAACCCTTGGAATAAAAAAAAAAAAATCCTTCTTCATCCCTAGTCATCTGTTTTTGTAAACTGTTTGGAAAAAGAGTATTCCATCATAGTTTTGTCTTTTTTTTGTTGTAGCAAAAACTGTGAGTAGAGCTTAGCAGTTCTCTACTCTTTTTGAATGAAAGAAAGGAGGGTCTTTAGTCTCCTCTTTTGTTGTTGGGGTTTTTTTTCTCCCCTATAATTTGTCAAAAATACTGAATCAGAAACCTGTGAAGTCAGCAGGTATGGTTGTCTGGTAGATTTGACAGTGACCTTGATGTTTTAAGTGTTCCGTGGGTTGTTGGTGTTTTAATTTTGTTTTGGTTTATACTCTGACATAAATTACAGTGATTTCTGGTTTCGACTGTTGATAAAAGGGTTAGGAAAGTGTGTATCCTATGTAATATGTATCCTACATTATTTCAGATGTGGACACTGGAATATAGATTACCCTAAGTCTTTAAAGGTGAAAAGAAATTTTAAAAGTTAAATAAAGAAAACATTTAGACTTAACAGGAATATGTCCAGTGATAAGCTGTGGCTTCAGAATAAGTTTATAATGGACCAGTCTGGCAGGATCAGAGCTGTTATTTACTGTCTTTTATTCTTTCAACATCATTTTTTGTCACTTGCTGTTTTTCCACAAAGAGCTGTGTTTGGGCAACTAAAATGCAACGAGGATGGGCTAGCTGAATTTTTGTGGTTCTAAACCTATCTAAACTTAGTTCCTGTGCTTGCATAGATGACATCTATTTATATAACTAGTTTTTATATGTTCTTTAGAAAAGATACTACATATGACACAAATTTATTTATATGAAATGTAGCAACATAACTTTGGTAAAAGCCCATTTAAGCCAGTCCAGTTTCTGTCTTACTCTGTGTAAGGATTCTGTTGCAGAATTAATATTGACATTAGAAAAGTTAATGTCTTCCACAGTTTTATCAGTAATTCTGAAGAAAGGTAAAACATAATCATAACATTCTGACTCAAAATGTCATGGTTAATGCTCACTGGGTCTCTCTTGAAACTTTAGAAATTAGAAGAGCAGAAGAAGTGGCTGGATGAAGAAATGGAAAGAATTCTTCAGCAGCGCCAACAGTTAGCAGAACTAGAAGAAGATTTAAAGAAAAGAGAAGCCATTGTAGCAGAAAAAGAAGTGTTATTGCAAGAGAAAAGCCACCTGGAAATCAAGAAACTGAGGTCTAGCCAGGTGATTCAAGAAAAAATTGCAAGACTCACCACAGTCATAAGGCTAACTGAATGACTGGTGGTGGGGGAGGGCAGATAAGATAGCAGAGGAGGCTCAAGGGACCTCCTGCGTCTATACCAGTGTGATGAAGGTATTATGTAGCTTGACCAATTCACATTTAAAATGTAATTAACACAATAATTTTTATTCACTTTTTCTCTCCAAAATTGCAACAACAAAACAAACCCAAAACAATTCTGAACTGTGGAATTCTGTTATTGCAGAGCATTGAATGATATGATATCTGTGATATATTATTTATGAATATGACTAAGTCCTTTTGCAATCTAGAGAACACACTAGGTAAATATCATGCAATATTTACTTTTCAGTAGAAAGAATAAAGTATCATTGTTATGTATAATGACTAGCAACTTTAATTTTTATTATGTAGAATATTGCACATTAAGCATTTTTGTTTTGCCTTTGTTTTTTTTTATAGTATCTGTCCACTCAAAGTAAATTAGGTCCCATTGCAAGTAACAATTTTTTCACTACTTTTCTCTTACTGGAAAGGAATATCTCATTTTTACATCTGTGGTTGCTATGTTTTTTGGGGTTTTTTTAGGCTTTAAACAAAGATAGTATGAAATTGTCTACGCGCTTAAGCATGCTGGATCAGGAGCTATGTGATAAAAGTATGCAGCTTCAGGGCAGCGCCACTGAAGACAAGTCAGACATTTTGGAACAAATTCAGGCTCTCCAAATGGAAAGGGATCAGCTGCTCAGAAGGAGAAATAGTATGGATGAGAAACTGAAAGATGGTAAAGTGTTGTCAACTGAAGTAAGTAAGAACCTCTGAGATAAATACAGGTTTTAGGTATTGTTTAATAATGAATTCCGGTGAGAACCTAAAATGTCTCCAAGTATCAGGTAAGCTAGAAATGAGGAGAAGATGGATACTTTTGTAAATAGCAATTTTAGAATACCACTATGATACACCAATTATGTACTAGTGAATGAAGTTTAAGATCAGAAGAACGTAAGTCAGATGATGCCTTGCCAAACTCTATTGGTCTGAGAGTCATATAACGAGAAGTAAAAGAACTAGAAATCACTCAGTGTATCACAGGCAGGAATTTTAATGTCAGTATACAGAATAAGCAATGTATTCACATAGTGATGACCTTTGATTTTTTCACAAAATCTTGTGAAAAAGCAAACTTTATCTGAAAGATATATTTTTACAGTGAAAATAATTCGTATTACATGGATGGCCCATTACTTGCAGTTGATCAGTACCATTATATTGAAGATAAATTCACATAAAATGCGCAGATTACTTTTAGGTCTTGAGAAGCAATATGAGACATGGCTGAGGTGATAATGTTGCAGAAAGATCCCTACCTGCCTCACTCATCAAAATCTGCAGTACTTCAGGCTAGGCATTTCTTCCACTTTCCTGCACCAAACTCCTTACTGACTGATTGACTAATTCATTAATCCAACAGAAAACTAGTACATCCAAAAAAAAAAAGGCAGCAGAAGTCAAACTGTGGTGAGGATGAGGGAAGGATAAAAAGAGAAACATGACTTCTAGTTTTGTGATGTGCCATTTGATCAACCTCTGTATTGTGGTAAGAGTGCTATAGCCAGAAAAGACAAATGTTCTAGATTTGCACTCTACCTCTTATTTTCTCCATTCCACTCTCTGTACTACAACTAGTTCATCTTACATTAAGTTTAGGTTTGCTCTTGAGAATGAAGTTAAAGATGTCTGGAAAGATTAATTCTGAGCTCTTTTCTTTTTTTTTTTAAGATCTCACTCATGTGTTTCTCTGTAGGAAGAACATATTCTTTTCCAGCTAGAAGAAGGAATTGAAGCCCTTGTAGCTGCAATTGATTACAAGAATGAAAGTATTCATAATCGCCAGCAGTTACTTAGGTCATCTTCTCAGAATTTTTCACAAAGCAAGCATAATGTAATAGGGAAACTAGTTTCCCTGTCTGCTGCTGAGCTCAGAGCTATCATCATCAGTTATTTCAACAAGGTTTGTTTTGTCTAATGAATAATATTTTATTCTATTTTCTATTACTAGTCTAGATATTGGTGGCAAGAAATAAAAATAAATTTAAGAAGCTTTTGGTAAATATATCTTCAGGTTACATAGATCCGCTATTAAATTATTTTTATTTTTATATTAACTATAATAGAATACTTGTGGGTTAACTTTGTGTATCTGTTTTGCTGTCATTAGCTAGAAAGGTGCTGCAAACCTGGAAATTACCTGGCCCCTTTCCAGTGCTGTGTTGCTAACTTTTGGAGAAACAACCTGTTTAAATAGTGGTGTTCAAATTCATCCTGATTGCAGGCTTTCAGAAAGCCTCATAAAGCTCAGGCTGCTATTCCTGTTGTCATTTTCCTAAATCCGGTTGTGTTGGTTAACACAGCTTGGCTTTTAGTGGGGGCAGACGAAGCCACAGAAGCGGCTTCTGAGAGAAAGCTGCTTGAAGCTTCTACTGTATCCAGCAGAGACAATCTCTGAAGGCTCTGATGATGGACATGTTGATGGCCCCATTAGAGAAGTTAATAATGCCTCTGTGATGACATACTTAAGAAGGAAAAAAATCATGTGCAGTTTTTTCTTTTCCGAGGACTGGTGGGGGTGCTGTGGTGGCCACGTGGCTGCCATGGCCATGCGGCTGCTGCCCTCTAAGCATGGGCAGCAGTGAACTGTGCCTGCTTGGCTGCTTTTTGCCAGCCGTGCTGTAGACAGAAAGGCAGGGACGGCAGTAGTGGCTTCTCCTTTCAGGTGCCCCGCATGAAGAGAGGCACTGAATGGTGCCAGCGCCGTGGTGGCCGGTGCTGCCCATGTGGTGCTGGTGGGTACCATGTGGCCAATAGCGAGGGGCATAGCAAGCAATTCTCCAATACAGAGCCCAGACAAAATCAACCGTTTAGTGCTACAAAACCCTCTAAGAACTTTTCAATGGGTAGAACTTGAGGACAAATGAACCTATGGACAGCAGTTTTCTTCTAAGTCAGAAAAAAGGAGGTGAAGACATGTGAGGAGAACAACATGGTGACACTAAGGTCAGTGAAAGGAAGGGAGAGGAGGTGCTCCAGATGTTGGAGGTGAGATTCTTCTACAAGCCGTGGTGAGGACTATAATACAACAGACTATTTCCCTGTAATTCATGACATGCCTAGGGGGATGCAGAGATCCACCCACGGCCCCTGTGAAAAGGTGCTCATGCTGGAGTGAGTGCTGAAAAGCTGTAATTTCAAGGGAAACTCAAACAGAGAGAGAAGATAGAGAAAGAGCGCCATTGCTTCCAAACTAGAATAGCTCATCCTTAAAAGATGACACCCCATGAACTGAATGACCCATACTATGCAGTTTTAGGGAGACTGCATTGTACGTGGAGGGACTCATGTTACAGTACGTCGGGTGGGACTGTTATTCTTGTTAATTAGAACCATGATAGAAAATGCTCATTCACAGAGAACTGTCTCCCGTGGGAAGGATGCCATGGAATGGCAAAAAAAAAAAAAAAAAAAATCTTCTTCCAAAGTGAACTGAAGAAATATTTCAAGTGAAAAAACTAAGGAAAGCTCTTACACCCTGCCTCCCGCACTGCCGGTGGGAAGGAAGGAGGGGCTGAAGGCTTTTAGAGTGTTTCCTCCTGGTCCTTATCTCAATTTATGAGTCCTTTAGTTTTTCTTTCCTCCTCCTCTGCTAAATTATAGCAGGGGAAGATAGGTAAATTATTTTTCTTTTTAGCCAGTGTCAGACCATGACACCAGTATAAACTGATTCTGCATACACTCTCTGCAGTGTGTGCAGCTACATGCTTGGGAATCATATGGACATCTGGAAACATAAATATTAAATGCATTCTGGCATGGTGTCTTTGTGACCTTAAGTGAACCTTTGGTAATTTTGTAAAAAAGTTACCTGTGGGATGCAAGTTGGAAGTTTTTCAGAATCTGGAAAGCAATGTTCTTTCAGTTTAAACTTTGCACAGGGTATTAAAAAAATCCACTAGTCCATGTGATCAAAATGTATGCAGTCCAGTTCTGAAGTGTCAGCATGTAGCAGTGGCAAGTCTCTTCCAGCATAAGCTTAATTACTTGTAGAGATCCAGTGCTTTTTTATGTTTTAATCTGTTAGGCGGAAGGGTAAAAGGTTTTCTTAAAATGGTTTGATAAATCAAAATAAGTGTTTCTTTCTAAGATCGTTGGCCTTCGTGAATCTGAGCGAAAGTTACAAGTGCAGATTGAAGAACAGGAAATGAAGTTCATACACCAGAAAAACATGATGTGTGAGTTAGAATCTGCACTTGAACACCTCAAGTTGCAGTGCGACAGGCAGCTGACTCACCAGCGCCAAGAACATGAGAAAAAAATACAGTTTATATTGAATCATTTCAAAGGTATTTTCCTCTTTGGTAGGGATTATACACCAATTTTTGTTGTTGTTGTTGTTATTAACAGAGAAATACTGTATTCTAACTGAAAAAAAATGAATAAGGTTCAGAGATACATTTTGTGTATCGCTAATTCTATCACTATGTAAGATGTCAAGGAAGAGACACATGGTGTCTGTATGAAAGCAAAATGGATTTTTTTTTAAAGCAGTATGATAATTGTTGTATTTTCATATTGATTTTACTGATATTGAAAAGTTGTAAGATACTGATTCTGTTGACTTTGATCTTCTAAATATTATTACAACTAAAGGTGTGATTGGCACAGCCTTTTTGATCTTATTTCATGTTAGTTAAAACAAGCACATTGCAAGCAAAGTGCCATCAAGATACTCTGTCTAGTTGGGCACCTTGATTTTTGACACAGATGTTTGGTTCTTAAACTAGTTTTATATCTCCTAGAACAAAATAGTGAAGGTATTGCAGAAACCCTGAAAGGGTATGAAGTAAAAATCCAGCAACTGGAAAAAGATTTATTTTTCTATAAGAAAACTAGCCGAGAGCTGAAGAAGAAACTGAAGGACCTTCTTGGAGAATCATCTGAATAATTGCTGTCATCCACTAAATGTAAGCATATTATCTCATAATGCTCATGCAATTGTCAGTAGACCATTTGAGCAGTGGTGAACACACAGAACTATGTCAGATAGCTGTAAAACATCATATTTTTACTGCGTTAACTGTTCTTCGGGAATATACTCTACCTCTACCCCTATTTCAAGTGAGAGACATTTGTTTATAGCTGTAGCTGTAGCAGTGGTGTGCCAGTGGTTAAAATTCTTGTTCTGTTTTCTCTGTATTCTAACATAATTTCAACATCTATAACCTCAAACTGTTACGGTTAAGACAAAGGAATTTTGCTGTCTGAAAGCATCTGAATGGTATTGTAACTAACAGCTTCATTATATGCCATGCATTTAATTTCTTAGAAGTTTCTGGGAGATTGTCAATGGAAAAAGCCACACTTCAGTTACTAAGTTGTTTTAGCCAAGCTGAAAAAGAACACTTGAAGGGGAAAAAGAAGTAGTCTCTATTGCCACTGTGCTTTGACATAAAACCCCCCCAACCAACTGAACAAACAAAACCCAACAACTGTTAGTAGAAGTTTTTAATTGTTCCATGTCCTTCTTGCCAGAATCCAGATGTACAACAGAACTATTCATGTGGAGAAGAAAAGAAGGTTCAGTTTCATGACTGCTTCTGTTGTTTCATACCTCTCACTGTCGCCACAATGCCTCACATGCACAATATAGCCTTCTTGGCCTGTTGGTGTTTCTTGTTAAGGCTCAACAAGACTGGCTCTTCCTCTGAACAGATGCTTCTGTTTTTTTCTGCTCAGTACTATGCCTTCCTACAGAGAGATCATATACCTCTACTCCCAGAGTGAATTAGGGCTCAGCCCTTTCCCTCTAGGCAAGATAATGAGCCTACACATTCATTACTATAAAGTACACTATCACACTGTGAACATGAATATTCTAGAGACTGGGTTATAAATGAGCTTCGAAAGATTATTCTGTGTCTAATATACAAAGAAACATGCAGTTTAGGATATGTATCTATGTGGGGAGGCATCTATCCTTGGCAAATTGTAGCAGTGGGAAGAAAGGAGAAGACCTCCGTGAATTTCCAACTTTTTCCAATGCATCTATTTGTAAGTTTTATAATAAATACTCTGCATTTAGTTACTTTTCTTTTTAGTACGTTATGAAATGTGTTGCTATACAATGCAATAAAACCATAATTTGTTACTGAGCTTTAGAAATAACAAAATCTCTGTTTGTATAGTGCAGTTAAATTTGTAGAATGTCTCTTGTGTGTGTTGTACTAGTATAGTTGCGGACTGTTTTTCAATATATGAATAATTTCATATTTGTCATGGTTCAGGGTTTTTTTTCAAACTGCTTACTAGGATACATGACAAGTTAGAATGGTGAGCCTTGTATTAACAGCACCTTCTCAGATGAGAGTAACAGCAAGACCCTCTGATGTTTTTGTAGATGGTGAACTTTTTGGATGGAAAGGGCAAAATGTGAGGTGCTGATAACTTTTTACCATGTTCATGCTGCAAGTTGCTGATGCTGTAAAACCATGTTGCCTACCTATGTCAGGCACTCAGAAAAGTTGTAACTTTTAGTTATTGATCTGCTGATAAATTTCATTTCAGATAAGAGGGTTAGTGTTGTTATCTAGTCAAGAGGAAGCAGAAGTTGCTTCTGAAGAATTCAAGTGAAAACAGCTCTTAACAAAGTTCATGTCTTTACTAACTACAAGTAAAAGTACTTTTAAGTATCAGAGAACTCCCAGTCTGTCACTCTGTTCAGTGTATTTTAAGCAGTGAATAAAAACAGTAATAAAGTAATTTAAAATAATTCTATACTTCTTTACTGGATTTTGTTACAGTGCTAATTCCTAGTTGAAATTTTTTGGGTTTTGCTTTAGATACTAACTTGACAATGGTAACACAGACTGAAAACAGGGAAAGAAGGCAATTTTCCTTAGCCACTGTGGTGAATGGCAGTACTGTGTAATTATTACCGAACAAGTATTTTCTTCCTGCTGGTGAATCAGATTTCCAATTTCAGTTGTATGTAACTGGAGAAAATACAATAAAATACAGGTCTCCATTCTTACTATACCGCAGCTTTAAAGGAACTACTCTTAAAACTGAGAAAATATGGATTTCTTTTTTAAACTACTTCAGTATTGGACTGAATGCACAGAAATATTCCCAACAATATGTAGCTCCTAAATTTAAAAAAAAAAAAAAAAAAAATCTGTATAGAATTTAAGAAAACAATCAGGGTGGAAATAGGTTTTGGATAACAATAAGTTTAGTATGCCCCATTCATGGAAGTGTTCAAGGTCAGGTTTAACAGGGCTTTGAGCACCTTGATGTCTCTGCCCTTGGCAATGGGACTGCCAAGACACTACATAACAGACTTAGGTGTTGAAAGGTCCCTTCTGACCAAAACCATTCTGTGATTCTGAAATATTATGGTCTGTATCTTGTTTATACCTTCAGCTTCAAAATGGAAATGCCAACATGTGCAACTACCACAGAAAAATCTCTTCCTTGCCTGTTAAGTGTTAAGGAAACTGCCATGTGTCATTCTCCAGAGCTAGCCTATAATAAACAATTCCTCTTGTACTACAAAGCTCAAACATTTCTTCTGTCCCATGTTAGCTCTCACTGAATGCAATATGGCTATAAAAATGTACATTGTTTGTGCAGCACTGAATGCAGTACTAAATCCTGGGATCTTATTTAGTGATAGTTGCTGAAGTTGAACATTACAGAATGTTCAACTATGAGTAGGTGGTGGTTGATTAGAAGCATATTAGACAATCTCTGTCAGTTACCTGGAAAACATGGAAGTTGGAGGGAAAGAGGGAAAGAACCAGAGAAGAGACCAAAGAGTAGACAAGGCAAAATACCTGTAACTCTAAAGAAGACTTCTTTTTTTTTTTTTTTTTTTTTTTTCCCACACACAGTAGCCCTAAGCCATTTCCAAAGCAAAGTATGTGTGAAGAGGACACTTCACATGGGTGGGTAGCAAGAGAGGAAAGAGGGACAAAAGTCTTTATCAATAAAGGTACCATGAATCTGTAATGCTGTTACAACTTATTACTGACTTCTGAAAACTAGTTCCATGAAAATGCTAACAGTGAAATAAGACTTTATAAAGAAATGAGACAGTGTAACTAGCAGTCCACATTTATTCAGATTTCATAATAATGCTGAAAGTCTTATGGTAGATTCACCAATTTGTTTATCCTTCCTGTTATAAATAAGATTGACCAAATTTTAGGAATCAAAATTTAGAATTTTATTGAGAGACAAAATGACAGTCTCGGACAGCCACAATTAAAAGGACAGCATTGAACCCCGGGTATTTCGGCACTGGATGAATGCGGTAACATAGTCTGTCAGTCTGTCACCCCCCAAGTTCACATTTCTGGTCTGAAGCTGTCGCTTTTTATACACTGGTTCACTGAGGAGAGACGAGGCTCCGATGTTGTCCCCGTTCGTGGCAGCTTCATTAACTATTCATGTTCGGGTCTAGGAGTCCTGAATAGTTTTTCCAGGGTTAACAATGACCTTAATGGCTGAGCCCAGGTGTGTCGCTGACATGATAATGTCCAGGAGAGTCCGATGAGATATGAGGAGATATGATAATATCCGGAGGAAAGAGGTGAGATACATATCTGATGTAATCATTAGTTCTTGAGTAGCTTATCTGTTCCTTCCATGGCTTTTGTGTTCCTTTCAGGGCTTCCCGGCAGAGGCATGTCACTGACATTCCTTTCCCGTCCTTGTGTCCCTGGTCTGGGGTTTTGCTGCCAGCAGAAATATTTCGTACATTCCCTGTATGGCTTTTATGTTTTACAGAATATAAACTTACATGAATTAACCTTAAATATATCACAGCTTTTATTAGAACATGTACAACTTATACTTTATATGGGTGTATTACAATACAGACATATTCCACACAAATTAACTTTTGGACATTTATTACACTTCCTTTGTTTGTTTGTTTTCTGATCAACTCTGAAAATAATTTTCAAATATGATATCTTCAGGATGGTATTGATTCCACAGTTCAGAACTGTGGACCGTATGCCCACACCGGATAACGTGTGCATAATTATATCCTGACAGCACACTGCTGAGTGGAATGAAGTAATCTTGTTTTGTTACCAGTCTGATCCAAACTAAACCCCCTTCATTTGGAGAGGTGGTATGTATTTTCTCTATCTACTGCACCATAGAAAATATTTACCAAGGGCTACAAGACCAAGACTTTAATCAAAGCAGTGGTGTCCATAACTTGGAGATGTGACTTCTTTTCCAACATGTTCGTATTTGTAAGCCATTTTGAATTAGGAAATCCAGGATATTTACCTTTTCACAAAAACTAATTAGTCTGTTTCAAGGTACCATTAAACTGCTAGGTTATTTTTAGAGAGAGTCATTTGATTATTCTAAATTACAAAATAATAGCCAAAAATCCAAAAGACTGATTACCTGCTATTCTATAAATTTGTCTTCCCTTAAGTTTTAATTTGTCCACCAATCCCAGTTTGACAGATTTGGTTTGATGTTCTTTTTCTTTCAGGACATTTAGTTTAAGCTTTGCCCACTCTCTACCCTGTTATTCCCCACTGTAGAACTAACCTGTGTTGTTTCTTTTGCTGTTCATTTTGACATACTTAAAAATTAGTTTGTATAATGCTTGCCGATTAAGAGGAGCTCTATTTAAATGAAGCCAAAATTGGATTCTAGAAGTGGCATCTGTTGATGCCATCATAAAAAAAAAAAGTCCATAAAATCCGTTTTTGAGTGTTAAAGGAACACACACATTTGTAACTTCGGCATTGCTGAATACAGTTCTTATTCAACACCACTCCTTTCCCTGTTCACCACTTGCTGTATTAACCTGTCCAGTATAGAATTAGTCTGTCCAATATAAATTACACAGATTCTCCAGTCAGCTGATTTTTTTCTCTTCTATGTTGTTCTTACTCTTAAATTCTTTCTATGTCTCTTGGGGAAAAAAAAAAAAAAAAAAAAAGAAAAAAAAAGTATTGTAATGATTTCAATTTAATGAAACTGGGCAGAAACACCAATTAATGTAGTGGTTTTATGTTTTCCAAATTCTGTTTGCCAAATTTAGTGTAGTGGTCTTACTGTTTATTCTTTTTCTGTGGGAGAGAGATTAGGAGAACAGCAGCACAGGCTCAAGCTTAAAAATGAACAAAATAGTTTTATTTGAGACATTAATTTTAAAGAATTATGGATTTTTAGGAACCTTAACATGCTGAATTAGCTGAAGTAGATAGGTAAGGTTTGTGCACATTCAACAGAAGACGGATCTTAGATAAGTTATCCTGGATTTAGTAACTCATTGCTTGTCAGCTTTATGTTTGTGTAGCTGTGCTTGTAATGAAAAACAAAATGTGGTAAATAGGACATAAGATAGCTGCAGATTTCCTGCTTAAAGGACCCACTGAACACAGGAAACTCTTAAGTTCTACCAAGGATTCATTTGTCACAAATGCATTGAAAAGGTAGAAAGGTCAGGATGAGGAAGACTCATCTTACTTCCTCATTTTGGGTGACCCCTCCCCAGAATAGATTCCCGACTAATTTTAGGAAACAAAGTACGCATGCTTAATAGCCTTTTTGCCAATTAGCATACAAAGTGAGGAATGAGAGGTGACAGGGGTATGAATATGCATTTGTATTTTGGATATTCAACACTTTTGTAAATAAAAGGCTTTGTAATTACCTGTGAATTTCGCACTTTGAATTAGGGAAATATCCCTCATGCTGCCCAGCCGTAATAAACATACACTTTCTAACTTTTAACAGTTAGAGGGTTTTTGTCCGTCACAGTTGGGTATCGATACTAGATCAATACCATATTTCTTTAATAAGTCATTTTAACACACACTTAAAGAATGAAAAAAAAAAAAAAAGTTGGGAAAAAGAAAACTCAAACATAATGAAACTTTTAAAACACTCTTCCCTCCCCCTACAAACTAGTAACTATCTTATAAAACAACATAGAAAGACACAATTTAGGACTTTCAGTCAGTTTCACTATTTAAAGATAATCATTACTTTAGGAGAAAAGTGTCTGTAGGGTTTCATGGAGACATCTGCCACAAGACAAAATAGTCCAGTGGCTCCCAATGTCACACATCTGCTGCCACCTGGAGTTTTTGCGGACTGTGATGTTCTGTCAGCAACGTCTCTCTGTGTATCTGGGGTACTGTTTGCAAATACTTCTAGTCTAAAACCACCTTCATCCCAAAGGCTGAGACCTCCTTTTAACCCAGGAGCGGGGGCTTCGAAGTTCTCAATTTCAAAATCTCAGTTTTGATTAGAATTAGCATTCTCCCCAACAACACCAAGATGCTCCAAAGAACAGTCCGTTTCTCCATAGTTTACCCGAGAGCAGTCAGATTAAAAATGTCCACTTCTTCAATCCTATCCCAATATCATCAGTTCTTTCACTTCTAATCCACTGACTTCATGCAGTGTCTGTTCTACATACTCTTTGTTTTCTTTATTCTATCTCTCAAGGAAGGGTTGTGCTTTAGAAGCTCCATGTTGCTAGTGTAATAAATGATCAAGCCCAATTTCCTGAATCAAAATATAGTGTTTTATTTTGAGACTTAAACTCAGTCTCTAACAGCCACAATTAAAAGGAACAGCATTGAACCCCGGGTTTTGGCGCTGGGTGAACACAGAAATGGACTCTTATCACCGAATCTACCCTGTTCACGAAGTGTGTCCTGAGCTTCTGGCTTTTATACAGTGTTTCGCTGAGAGTGGAGAGCTACCGTATTGCTCGTGTCCTTTTTTTGCTTCATCAGGAATTCATGTCCATGTCTCCAGTCGGTTGAATAGGTTTCTGAGGTAGAACAATGTTGTGATTGCTTACTCCGGAGTGCTGTTTTAGAGATATTAAACTCGACTGGAGCAGATAAGATACTTATCTGGTGTTGATGCTGCAGGTCTATCTCCGGGGTGGGAGGGACACACGTCTTATCTAATCATCTCTTCTATTCACTGAGTGAACGAGTGTTCTGATGGCTTCCCGGCAGAGACCCTCCCTGTTTCTCAACCCTCGTGTCCCCCTCTCACATTTCACTTTCAAACTCCAAGTACATTTTATGTTTTACAAAGCTTGATTCAGATCGAACACGAATTAACTTTATATTACCTGTCACACTAGGAAAGCAAAGTTGCCTGCAGTGGCCATGTGCTCCCTGCCCCGGGCTGCAGGGCTGTAGAAATGCAAAGCTGCGCCAACCGGGGAAACTGATGGAGATCCTCTCTTCCACCCCTTGGTCTCATCCAGGGCGGTCTGGCGCGGAGCTGCCACAAAGCTGTAAATACGTGGCATTGCTGAGCTGTTCTTTTTCCTCTTCCCACCGGCAGCCAGGAGAAAAGGGCTCAACACAGGCCGCTCCCATGCGGGCAGCAGCTCCCGGAGGCCGGGCCCCAGATGGCAGCGGGGCCGGACCCGGGCCCCCGGCTGCCCACGATATTACATCATAGCCAACTCCACAGAAAGAAAATTATCTGCCGGACATTTTAAATGTCCTTTCCAAAGTCGCATCTTCATTGGTAAATTAGCTGCCAATATCTTGGCTAGCTTTCTGATAAGTCCCTGTCCTTCCCCCTCAAAGCAACTCTAGGGTCCTGGCAGGGAAACACATTCCACATTTCTCTGTAACTAGAAAATTAAACTGTGCCAAGCCATGATAGTATTTTCTCATATCTAGTTCCTTTTACATTTGTAATAACTGAATGTTCACAAAGACAAAGCTTTTTTTTGTAGCTGTTGCAGTCTGTTTCAGAAAGGATACTCCTCATATGCTTTCTTTGGAAAATTCAGCAATTGTTTCAGTATTCTTTTCTCACAATGACTGACTTTAGGATGTGACTATACATAAATAGATAGCTTTGTTATTCTTTTGACTTTCTGTACAAATGTTCAATACTATTTTGTATCTGTTCTAGTTAGTTTGAAATGAGCGGTAAATCGTGTCACAACACAAATAAGACCTTTCTTTTTCAAAAGGGTTAATTAAAAAAATCAAACCCTCCTAACTAAGGCTGAGGTGAGAAAGCCAGAATAAAGATGAAGATCAAAAGGCTCTCATTTACTGAACATTGAAAGAGTTTAGACTTCAAATAGGCAGTTAAAGTTCTGAAATGAGAGGAACTTTCCCAATTACAAAAAAAAAAAAAAAAAGTGTGGGAGATTAGGGACAGGCGGTCAGAAGATATCGCGTTGTACGGGCAGACAGAACCCCTCCCTCAATACTTAGTTGGTTAGTGCCCTTGATAAGCTAAGCAACACGTAGTTTGTAACGTAAGCAGATGGATGTGATGTAGCAAACAGAGGTTTTATAACTCCATGTAACCAGTTAATAAACGCCATTTGCCGTCCACCACATTGGTGTCTGTGAGCTGGTGGCCCGAGCAGCCTGGGTGCCGTGTTGTTCCCGAACCAGATCGCTACGCCTCAGCAGAGGCAGCAAAGTTCCACATAACAGAGGCTAGTGAGACAAAGAGGCTTGTTGGAAAGACCAAAGCACAGTGTACATGTTGAGAGGAGCTGGTAAAAAGAATTCTGGGATGGATATGACTAAAGACAACTACAAAACTTTAAGTATGATTTTAGTGAATCAAACTAACAAAAATAACTCAGATTAGGGCAAAAATTATATGGAGTGTTCTGGAAAAAAAAGAGAGTCAGAGACTTGCTGTTTTGTATGTTTCTTTATTATCAAGCTTGGCCTTGGGGGAGAGCTTGCTTGCTCCCTTGGCAACGTGGAGGAGGAGGTACACACAGCTTCACTTCACAGCAAAGCTGGGGATTCCCACACCCCTCACGGGCTTTTTCCCCTTGCCGGGGAGGAGTCCATTTCGCGTCACTGATCAGGGGCATCCAGCGATGGGGGACTCCTTCTCAGGTCACGGTGACTAAATAAAGCTGCTTCGGCGGACCCCCGTACTTCTTGCACTAGTCTAAAGTGCAACTACAGTCCTGGATTCTGCTTTGGTTCCCTGCTTTTCAGAGTCTCTCGTTCTTGAGCTGTTCCCAGAATTCCAGTGTTCTTTTTATTTGCATATTCAGACACTATCCAGCGAATGGGAGCAGAGATACAGGTAATAAGGTGAAGTCTTAATTAACAAACAAGTAAATAAGGTGATAAATCAGTATTAAAACAGGAATAAGGCAAATTCTTTATACAGAAATAGCATTAACAATCTTAATGGAATTACTTAACAATTAAGTAACTAAAACATAGATTATTTGAATAGAATTTATTTTTAACATAGAGTACAATTAGAAAACACCAGCTAATGGATCAGGATAATGAAAGGGCTAATTCTTTTTCCTAGACTTTTGAATGGGTGATTCCTTGTAAGAGGAGATGCCTTACTCTTAAGTTGAAATTGTTTTGCAAGGCAATGGTGATGGACTGTTGAAATACTAGAATATCCCTTTAATTCATGAAAACTATATGGGGAGATGAAGTGTTCAAATTGCAGATATGAGCAAAGGCATTGTGCTAAAGCAAGTAAATGCTGAAGTAGCTGCGGTTGCTTGAGAAGCTTGAACAGAGAGGGAGATGAATGATAAAGACCATCTGCCACCAAGGAAGAAGAAGACCTCTGTTCCAAGAGATGAAGATGATCTCAGAGACAGATAAAGAGAACCTTTGCTTTGAACAGATCATCCTTAAAATAGTACTCCATGAGTTTGACATGGCCCATAAAATGCAGCTGTGGAAAGGCTGTATGAAATGGGAGGGACTTCAGGAATGCAGATTTTTGGGCAGCTGCTGTTCATGAGAATTGAAGCCACAAGAGAACAGTTTTCTTGTAGAGAAGTCCCCATGACATGACAAAAGAGACTCCTCTTCCTAGATCAACTGATCAAAGACTACTTTAGAAGAGGTCAACTGAACTAAGTCCTAAAGTGTTGCTTCTATACATTGTCAGTAGAAAAGAAAAGAATGTTGAGGGGGAGGAGGAGTGTTTTCAAAGTTTTATTCTGAGTCTTACTAACTTTTTTTTCCTTTTAGTTTTGTAACAAAGTGTCCTTTATACCCCTTAAAGTTTAAGCCTGTTTTACTCTTCTACTAATCCTATCTCACAGCAGAAAAGGAGTAAATAATTCTAGTGGGTGCACTGGCATTTAGCCATTGCTTAGACCCACTGCTAACAAGGGCATGTGCCTGAGATTTGCTGTACTAAAGGCAAAGATTTTGCACAGTGAGCCCCCTATCCACAGCAGGAGACAATTGCTGTCTACCCAGTTATGCTTTAGCATGAAGCCTTTTTAATTTATCCCCTTTAACTGTCTAAAACAAGAGCCCAATCCATCATTCTGGCAAATCAGGAATGGAAAAAATAAGAATATCTTATTAATGCCATATGAGAGTAGAGATCTATACTCTTCCCTTTTACATTAAAAATAAATCACAGGTGTTTATATTATGTTTTAGTTTGAATATTCAGAAATACAAGGAATATAATGTGCCATTTACACTAGAACTTTGAGGATATTGTATGTAAGTTTTACTATCATTAGACCACCTGAGGCCTCATATAAATTCATGATTGTATCACTAATGTCAAGTAAAATATTAAACAGAATTCAGCCAAACTGTTTCAAAAATTTTTGCTAATATTCCTAATTTGATTGAACTCTATGTGAGCCATTACTTTCACTTTGATCCAAAATACTTTCTGGTCACTGCATGTCCATTTCCAGTTTGTTTGTTTGTTTGAAGCCAGTTTAGATGGTTTTGCATTGGTTATATCAACAAACTATGGAAAAAAAATACCGAACTGATGCTGTCTAGTCAAAATTGAGAAAAAAGCTGCAGTAGACACCAGTAACCATAGGAGAGTAAAATGAAGTGGCATAAAAATTAAGCTAGTCTGTTTAATAAGCATGCTGAATTATGTTCTTTAACATCAGCAATTAATGAAAAAAATTTGCACAGGTGGTTTTAGAAAGGGGAAATAAAAGCACAGATGGAAGAAAGGGGGGAAGAAAAGGAAAAGCAAGAGGAAAGAAAGAAGTGGTTTTAAAAATCCACCAGGCTAAGAGGGTTAAGAACTCAAAATTCTTTGCTGTATTGTTTTTATTATCCATGTGCTGTTTATAAGCTTTGTTCTCAACTATCTGACTGAGAACCCATATGCATGTCTGTTGTAATGCATTAATTTGGTTTATATTGTGTTTCCTTGGATTTGTAATGCTTTCCCCTGTTCCCCTTGGAAACTGTATCCCGTGGTTTGTCCGAGCTCTGCTGCGCCCATCCCCCCACACTGGAATGTGACCCAGCTCTGTTCCACTCCCACCTTATCCCTGACTGGGCAGTGGCTTGTCCCTGCCTCTTGGCCATTCCCCCCTGGGAAAAAGCCTAGGGACAGGCAGGGCCTCAGGCACTCTGCCACCAGTGAGAATGGGAAAGGAGCTAAAACTACCTCCTGGCCAAATAAAGCTATAATTTCCACACCCCAGACAAAGAGCAGGCTCTTTCCTTTTCCATCGGCGGTCATCTGGGTCTCGCTAAAGAATCACTACAACTGGTGCCATTACATGCGGCTCGAAGCCACAAGGGGCTCCCAGAAAGCTGGAAGAACCACTCGGGGAGCACATGGCCGAGGAATCTCATGCAGGCACATGAGTCATGAAACGTAGCCCACCCACACAGAGACATAGACCTGTCAGGCTTGGCGTTCGCTGTGGAGTCTCTGAAACACAGGACTGTACAGGCCAGGGCAGCTGTTTTCTCCTTTGGACTCAAAAAACCCATCGGAGTGCTGCAAAGAAGCCCCACGAATGGCAGGCTGCTCCCAGAGAAGGTGACCACATGTTTGTGGAAAGCTGACCCTGGGAACTGAGACTGGAAGCTCTTTTTGCACCAAAAGGGGTCAATCTCAGGCAAAAGGACTGATTGGGAAAGAAAGGAAAGTTTCGTCTGAACGCTGGGTTTTTAGATATCCCACTTTGGGATATCTAAGGGAAAAATTTTTAAAGAGGCGGTGTTCCTCAGGGAAAAGGGCTTTTTCCTTTCGGGGAAGGTTTTTGCTTTCAGAGTAAACCTTCAGGGTGCTTTAATAGCACATTGCCTTCAGTTGCCTAAGCAGGGGTGGAAAAGGAAACTGTTTCCCCTTTGGTTCTTTTTTTTCTCTCCAGCAAGGGTTTTTTAACTTTCGGTTTCCCAGCTACAGTTAATGGGGACACAGAAACTTAAGATCTAGGCTTAAGGGTGCTAGGCTATCTGTGTCTCAAAAAAAGGTCTATTATCAAATTTTAAGTGCCTTGGATGATGGCGGGACCCATTGTCCAAAGAAACAGTTGAAAAAATTAATGCGGTGTTTGTTTTCCCAATTTCCAGACATATCATTAGGGCAAATAAGCTCCCCAGAATTTTGGGAAGCTGTTGCAAAAAAATTGTCTCAATCAAGCTCCCCTAATGATAAGGAAAAAGCAAATTTTGTTCTTTGGAGCTTGCAGATTTTATTTGCAATGCAAATACAAAATTCAAAGAAAAAAAGCCAGTTCTTTGTGGATTTTCCCCAGTTTCCTCAGTTTCTCCTTATCCCTACCCCAAAATCCCTTCCCCAAAATCAGATATTCCTCGAGAAACCCCTAAACTTTCCCCAAACATCCCTTCTTCCCCAGTTTGTAAACCCTGGGTTCGGTTTACTTTTGCAGGCAGTTCAAGTGCACAAAAACCCCATCTTAGTGATCCCCAGGCTAGTCTTAGTTCAGAATGAGGGTCACAAGATGGAGAGGACTCCTTTGTTCCCCAAAACAGCTGAAACCATGTGCTCTCGAGCTGTGAGGAGCCTGTCTCTTTGTTCGTCCCTCCTTCCCACAATCCCTCTCACAATCCCTTCCTCTCCCCAGACCTTCCCCCTTCCCTTTAGTGCCGCCCCTGGCACTGCCCTCTCCTCTGACTCCACCCCCTACCCTCAAACCTCCGCCCTCCAACTCCACCCCATGTGACTCAAGCCTCCAGCCCCTCCCTGCCCCTGGTTCCCACAGTTTCGCTGCCCACAGTCCCAGTTCCCACGCCCCAGAGGGGAGGGTGGGGGAAACCGGGAACCTGGAAGCAGGAAGTGATCCCAGCTTTTCTGCCACCCCTGTCACATATCAATGGTCAAAAAGGGGGGTGTTGTTCACAGTAATTGGGACCCCTTCCCCCAACAAGCGATTCAGGATTTGTGCAAAGCTCAGGCCAGTTTTGGACGTGGAAGTGAATACTTTCACAGCCTTTTAAAAGCAAATTTAGCAGGGAATCCTATTGATCCCTTTGACCTCCAGCAGCTTTTTCCTTCCCTCCTTTCGTCCACACAATTTAGGCTTTGGGACTCTACATGGAAAAAAAGATTGAGATATTTACTTCTGGAGCTTTGGCAAAATCCTGAAACGGCTGTTGATAACAAGAATTTGCCAATTCGGTTGGAACGTCTATGTGGTGATGGTGAATGGGTCTCTGCCATCAAGCAGGCTCAAGAAATTCCTTTAGCTGTTTTGGAGCTCATTAAAGATGCTGCTTTCAAAGCATTCTTGTCAATCCAGCCCGATGGACCTTTCCAACCTTACAGTAAAATAAAGCAGCTTCCATCAGAACCTTTTGTAACATTTGTGGAGTGATTAACCCAAGCTATCAAGTCACAGGTTAAGAAAGAAGGAGCCCAGGAACAGGTCCTGGAGGAGATGGCACTGACCAATGCAAACGAACAGTGCAAGGCAGCTATCCTCAGCCTGCCCATGGAACCAGTGCCAACCTTAGATGACATGCTGCACATATGTACCAAGAAGGTTCCCTTCATGACAGTTCACCTCAATCACAGTTCCAGAGATGCATTCAGACCACTGCAAAGAGCTGCTGTGGCAGACGCCATGCCACCTGTCCTGCGCCACAGCCACCACCCAAGAGAAGAATGACGTGTCTCCTGTGCCATCAGGCTGGACATTGGGCATCTCAATGCCCTTTAAAGAAGCAGTTTCTGGACTTTCAGGATGATGGAGGCGGGGGTCTCGGGGGCCCAAAAGGAATTTTTCAAAAAACTAAAAGCTGAGCGCCGGCTTGCCCAGCGTGCTGACATAAATGGGGCAAGTCCGAGGAGGGGGGTGAAAAACCTGGAAAATGTAAATGTTGAATTAAATAATCCTGTTTTGACCAGTTCTGCCTTTCAGCAAAAGTCACCGGATGTGATAGTAAAGGATCCAGCGACCAGAGAAACAAAAAGTCCTCATGATCAGGTCACCTGGGGTCGTGGGTACGCCTGTGTGTCCACTCCCCCAGTCTCAAGTGGGTGCCAGCTGAGTGGGTGAAACCTTTCATCCCTAAAACTGCAAAGCCACCTGCAGAGGCCCCACAAGTGGCCACTGCTGCCTGGAGGGGGAGAAAACGCTGAACCCTCTCCTAATTATCCCTTAACAGTGTTTTTCTGGACAGTTTGTTTGCACTAAAGGTCATTTTTTTCTTCTGCAACTTTAAAGGTACTCAAGGTCCGAACTCTGAACATCTCCCACAGACTGAGCCTTCCTCCTCAATTTAATAAGAAAGAGGGAGATGTTGTAGTGCATTAATTTGGTTTACATTGTGTTTCATTTTTATATTGGGGTTTGTAATGTTTTTCTATTGTATTCCCTGTCCCCCTTGGAAACTGTATCACGTGGTTTGTCCCTGCTCAGCCAGTGCCATCCTCCCACACTGGAATGTGACCCAACTCTGTTCCACTCCCACCTTGTCCCTGATTGGGCAGTGGCTTGTCCCTGCCTCTAGCCCCTTCCTCCTAGGGAAAAAGCCCCGGGACAGCAGAAGCCTGAGACTCTCTGGCACTGGAGGGGACGTGAAAAGAACTCCAGCCGGCAGGGGCAGGCCTCCAGAATAAAGCTGTGATACCGCACTGGTGAGGGAGCAGGCTCTTTCCCTTTGCCATCAGCAGTCGACTGGGTCTCACAAAAGAATTATAACACATGTCATTCTGGTTTGGGGTATCTTCCATCTGGATTCTATCAGTTCTGGCAAATGAGATCCCATATTCCTGTTATCTGCATCAAAATTAACATGAAGATAAAACCATTCTTCGTTAAAGTTCCCTCCTTGCTTAGTTAATAGCTTTCAATAACTTCCAAGTTATTTTCTATAAATTTTTAGTATCCTTGACACTTAAATATACTTCATAAATAACACAAATTATTCTTCTTCTAACTTGTAAACTTCTGCTAGCTGTAACCAGGTAGAAGTTGTGCTACTCTACATGTACAAAGTTGTCTGGGTTTGAAAGACAGGTATCTGCTGGGGAGAGGCGGGCCTCTCTAGGAATGAGGAATTCCAATCCCTTCCCTCCAAGTTATTATCACTTAGAAGATTAAAGAGGCTTTTCAGTCAGAGCTATGGAGAAAGGAATAACAGTCCTTTACTAGTAAATATAACAGGACAAACAAACAACAACAACTACAGTAATAATAATAATAATAATAATAATAATAATAATAATAATAATAATAATAAAAAACAGAACCAAGGACCCTGAGGAGCTTTGTCTCCCAAGCCCGGGGTAGTCTGATCTCTTGGCACCCCGAGAGCACCAAGCCGAAATGGTGGACAGACTCCGCGCTGATGGCTGGAAACGGTGGGTTGTCCCGGCAGGCAGGGGGGAAGTGTCCCGGCAGGCAAAGTGAGCAGTGCTGAAGAAGCCGCAGTGGCTGGACCCGGGCTGACCCAGCTCCAGCAGGGCAGGCGAAGAGCTCCGAATTCCTGGGTGCTTCGGCAGATGATAGAATTCTCAGGACCAGATCCTCCGTTAACAGTGGACTCCTCACGCAGCCAGCAGTCGCCCCTCCATCCTCTCTGAAGCCAAGAGCAGAAGAAACCACCCTCAGCTCCCAGAGCCCCCGAGCCTTTCCCTTCCCCCCAAACTAAGTGATCTACCACCCTCGACACTTCTTTTGTGTGGGTCAAGTACCCTTTAAGCATCAGTATTTAGTCTCTTAGCAACTTATGGGGGGGAAAAATTCTATAGGGAAAGGAAAAAAACCAAAACTAAACTTAACCTGCAACAAAAGTCGACTCATGTAATGATACAGTCAGCATGAGCATGATCGATAAACTGTGAACAGCCTGCAATGAGGAATACCTCCTTGCTCTTTGATCTAATTTCTGCTTGAAAAGACTGCTTGATCGCAGTGCAGAATGCTACTGTATGATGTCCCTCATTCTGCCAGTCAACAAGATAATGTGGCATGGGCACGTGTCCAAGTGTTCTGCTGCAGCAGAAATCAATGCCTTGTAGCATCACAACCAGTGGGCAAACGAACATGTGTGACCAAAAAAAGGCTTAATACTTGAATATGCCTGGAATTATTCTTATCTGCAACAAATAGAAGCTCTAGAATGGAAAAAAAATGTAATTCCCTTCAGCCAATCTTTGGTATTCCCATTTTAGGGTCTCTTAGCAGGTCTTAAATTATTTTAGTAAAAATGTTGAGCGTTTTGGAGCCTACCATCCTGCATTACACTTTTTTTAGTACTAGGTGAACCAATCTGCAAAGAGTGTCTGAGAGGTTACCCTGAGAGCAGACCAGACCAGCAAATTGTCCCATAATTCAGGCTACTGTGGGAAACATCTGTTCTCACCTAAGCAAAAAAAGACATTTGATTCTACAGTTCAAAGCCATACACGTATTTTACACCAAAACAGGAACAGACACCTTGAATTTCCTGAGAGGCAAGACTATTTGGGGAGAATGCCTAATTTGGTAGTGCAAATTTAATTTGTGTTTGAGGTTTTTTTGGTCCAAGTTTGAGGAAGGTGTGATATCCAGCCATGGAATGCTACCTTAGCAATGCATTTAAAGCATTTCCTTTAAAGCAGTAAATGTCTAGTATTTATTACTATTTAGCTGGGGACAAGCAACTCAACAGCAACAGGTATTGAATTATTTCATTGATGTAGGTTCACAAACTATGCCAAGTTAGTTTTCTTGCATCTTCCAACATCAAACCCCTGCATCAAACCACAGTTGCATGGCCAACACCTGCACTCCCAGATCCTAGTTGGGAAACTCCTGGTGATCTGAATGGATTTACTGAAAATCCAAAGCACACATCCCTTGCATCTGACAATAAATACTAAGCTTTCCCGTGACTTGGGTCAGCTTCTGCTGCCTGTAGGGGTGGAAGAGACTGTTGCAACTGGGCAGTTTATGTCACTTAACAAAATCCCCAGCAAAGGCATCAGCAAAAGCAGCTGTGAGTGACTACAAAAAGTGCTGTGACCACTTCCCTGTGGAGCCTGCTCCAGGGCCAGACCAGCCTCTGGGCAAAAAACCTTTTCCTAATATGCAGCTTAAACCTCCCTGACACAACTTCAGACCATTCTCTTGGATCCTGTCACAGTGAAAACATGATAGTTTGTTGACAAGGCTTGGTCTCACACTAATTGTACCATCTATTTTTACCATCTATAGGAGTACCACTATTAGCATTGCTAATAGTGTACCACTAAAGTAAGGACCACTTTTAACCACCTTAACTAAGTGGTTAGAGCACACAGAGGAAATCTAAAAGCACAGGAAGTAACCAAACTGTTAGGAAGAGACCTCTGGAGATCATCATCCAGTCCAAGCCCTCTGCCAAGACAGGGTCAGCTAGAGCAGGTTACAAAGGAATGTGTCCAGACGGGTTTTTAAATGTCTCAAGGGAGGGAGAGTCCATGATCTTCCCCAGCAGCCTGTGCCACTGTTCTGCTACCCTCACTGTAAAGTTGTTCCCCATTGTTAGGAAAATTAAGCCACAAACACCAGAGGTTTACGTCCAAAAAGGAGACAGAGGAGTCCTTCTACTTTATTCAAGTAACAGGAGAGGCCATGGGGCATTTCCCCTGGGGTCTCTCAGTTTTTCGGAGGACACAGCCTCCTTTTTATCCCAATTTCCTGGATGCATTTCCCTCTCTTTTTCCCCATTGGCTGAGGTACTTGAGAGGTACAGACTTCCTGAAATGCCTAAGATCTAAGATTCCCCTTTTAATGTATAACCCCCCATATTTTTAATTCTTATGGGATTTCCCCATTGTTACTTTCATCTTTCAATATCCAATTTCATTTATAGACAAACCTATGGTTTGTTTGTAAAGACAAATACCTTCTTTTCCATTCATCAATCAGTAGAATCCTTCCCCTTGTTTCTCCTATCTCTCAGTGTTAGTTTTATCTACCAGCAGACCTAGGGCTTGTCTGTAAAGACAAATCTTGTCATTCCTCTCACCATGCTGAAGTGGAATTTCTCGTGTTTTAGTTTATGGCCATTGCTCCTCATATTGTCTCTGGGCACCATTGAAAAGAGTCTGGAACCATCCTCTCTGGCACCCACCTCTGACACGTGTTGATGAAACCCCTCTCAGTCTTCTCCAGACTAAACAAACTCAGCTCCTGCAGTCTCTCCTCATACGAGAGATGCTCCAAACCCCAAACTACCTTTGTGACCCTCTGCTGGAACCTCTGCAGCAGCTCCTTGCCTCTCTCCTCTCGTACTGAGGGAGCCCAGAACTGGGCACGGCACTCCAGACGTGTCCTCACAAAGCGATAGCCGTGGAGGCTGGGGATGGACAAACGCCGGCACCGCGACAGCCCAAAGCCAAAAAGGCGGCGAGGAGTTCCGGCTGAGTCACGCGCTCCGAGGCGCGTCGCCGCGGGCACACGCACCCCCACGAGAGCGCGCGCGGCGCCGGCCGCGCGCACGGGCGGCGCCCCTTTCTAGTAACTTCCCCGTTGCAGTGCGTCATCACGGCGCGCGGCGGCCGGGCCGGGCCGGGCCGTTTCCGGTGTCGCGGGTGCGGCGCGAGGGCTCGCCGGGAG
>JANEHK010000039.1:4562128-4587368 GCA_025960845.1 Tachycineta bicolor
TTTTTTTTTGGGTTTTTTTTTTGTTTTGTTTTGTTTTGTTTTTCGTTTTTTTGTTTTTTCCATGTGTTTTAACACAGAACAAAAAAAGACAAGTTTTGTTAATGGTGATTATTTTGAAGATGCTGTGAAGATAAGGGTGTTTGTCATGGAATTGAGAGTATAAACAAGAAGTGATGGTGTGCTGCTAAAAAGCCAGTGAGTGTTCTCAATATGAAAAATGATACTGCTCCTGCATTTCAAAGAGAAAAAAAAAAAAGTTTTTTGTAAATAAGCTAACTTGAGGTAAAATGGCAATTTGGGCAAAGTGCCTCAACAAGACAAGCTTTGGATTTTTTCTAATTCACGTCAAATCTACAAGTTGCCATGCTTGAGGGGAATGTAACCTTGAATCAACTCACTCTAGTTAAGAATGCTTTTTACATTTCTCCCTAGGAAAACCAGGCTTCTGTCTAGACATAAGTCCAGTGTTTTAGACTGATTCCCATGGTGTGTCTCTCCACATATTTTTCTAATCATCATGTAAAAAAATTGAAATTATTTTACTTTATTTTTACTGTAGTCAGTTACTAGAGGAGTACAATGAACTAGTTTCCATGAATACACTAGGTGTCAAGTTATGTTGAAACATTATTTTCACAACTTTGAGTTCCTTTCCTATGCCCAGATATGACTGAACACCTTAATAATACCACAAGGCATAGTGTGATTGCAATGAAATAAAACTTTTATTTTAGAACAATAAAGCAAATGAGCTGACATTGTTGGTTGGATTGTTACATGATCATTAAAAGGACATTTAACACTTAGCAAGCAGCCTCTTTTTTAAAAGGTCTTGTATGGTAATGATTTCCCAATGAAATGAAAAAAGGTGTTTATTCACTGTGCCCTGGACTGCAATTGCATTTCACGTAGCTATGTCATGGATTGAATCAGAAAGCAGGGCCACCTATAACTCTTGTCTGTATGGAAAGGAATGCTAGTTTTGACACATGAAGGAAGACAGCAAAAATATGTCTAAGAAGAGAGAATACTCAGTTCCAGCAAATGTCTAGACAGATTTATCCTCTTTGTGATCTTGCATAATCAGTCCTACAGCAATGGATGGCTTCAGTGGTGTGCACATTAGTATGTGTGTACTTGCTAGCATATAATTATATTTGTACTTTACCATGTGTATACATATGGGTGTGTTTAAGTACTGTATATACAAGTACGTATTTATATCATGGGTGCATGCCTGATTGAAGTCACAGTAGTCTTCAAGAGAAATCAGATTTTTGTTGTCACGACTCATAACTAATGATCTCGATGTGAGATTCTTCTGATTTCCTTTTCTGAATGACAAAGAAATATTTCCCATCTTCCTGTGGACAAAAAGAAGTTCAGGAAACAAAAATAATTCTAGTTTGTGAAATACAGAATATGCAGGACAAGTGACGTAATATAGCAAATGTGAACAGATTGTTCTTATTTTTAAAAAATGCAGTTCAGTATTTAATTACATAAATGTATAATATTATTTTTTTTTTATTTAGTTCAAGGAAGAAATCTCTAAGCGTTTCAAATCCCACACTGATCAGCTTGTGTTAATATTTGCTGGAAAAATTTTAAAAGACCAAGATACTTTGACTCAGCACGGAATTCATGATGGACTCACTGTTCACCTGGTTATCAAAACACAGAACAGGTAACCTTAGTAACAAGTGGTGTCTTCTCTTTAACTCTGCATCATTAATAACTTTCTGTGGGGCAAAACTAGATTTGACTAAATCACCTTAATCAGCTCCTTAGTTACAGCTGCTTCAGGACAGCAGTGAAATTATGAAATTACAGAGGTTTTCTTCATTTATGTATTTTAATTTGGTTTGTATTTCTAAATACATGTCTTTTGCTTTTGTTGTTGTTGCTTGGTTGGTTTTTTATTATATAACTTTTTTTTTTTTTTAAGTTGTGTCTGTGTTTTGGCTTCAAAACAGCTTCTTCAGTTGTTAGCTATTATTTCTTACTGTCCATTAATGTATGTTATGCAGATTTTCTTTTCACACTTGAAAACTTGCAGCGAATCTTTTTTCTTTCTTTTTCTTTCTCTGCATTTTTTTCCCCTTGTTTTACCAACACAGTGAATAAACACTGTTTTAGTAAAAGAGGAAAGGAAAATTTTTAAGAACTGCTTTAGTGTAATGAATTTATCTGTCTTTAGATTTTAAGGTGGTTTGGGATTTTTTTTTTTTTCTATTTTGTTTTGGCTTTGGTGTTTTGTGGGTTTTTTGGGTTTTTTTTCTTCCCTGTGTTGAAGAAGCATTAGAGTGAAGGTTAGAAAGTTGTATCAGTTAGCTGCGATGTGTGCCCTTCCTGTCAAGTGCCCAAAAATCCTTCCAACAACTAGAGTAATAGATTTCTCAAAAGCAGATTGATACTAGTCAATAACATGTTTGTTCTTTTAGAATGAAAGTGGTTTCACTCCTGTTCTACTTAGATCTTTTCTATTTGTGGCAAGGATGTGAAAATGTCAGACGTTGAAGGAAAGGGCATGGGGTGTAGGAGAGAACAGAAATAGGCTTTCCCTTTCAAAGCCTTAACAAGACACAAAGACTGCCTAGTAACATTAGCATTAAATACAAATTCTTGTTGAAATTACTGTCATTAGCATTAAATGTAGGTACCTTTTGAAATTGATTTGACACCTTCAGTTCTATATTCATGCCTGGAAGGGTTAAATTCTCTGTCCTGGCGTCAAAATACGTGTTTATACTGTCAGAGGTCTCCCCTTCCTGCCGTGTGCCTGCTTCACCTGAAATTTAGGCTGATACAAGCCATGCCAATCTTGAACACAGTGTTAGGTAATACTGCAATTCTGTGCCCTGTGCATCTGAATGAGTATTCTGCTGTTACTATATATTTTTAATGCTTTTTTTTCCTGCAGTCTTGAGTGTAGCAGAGAGGCATCATGAGTAGTATTGGCAAGGATGCTTTTGACTTGAACAGTCTTCAGAGGGTTTGTCATTTGCACCTACTATAGCTATACTGAAATATCATATATATACTGAAATACCACTTGGACCTTCTTGCATTTTGCCTCTGAACAGAGGAACCACCCCCGGAACGCAAATGTCAAATGTGTAGCTTTTGGGGAATTTTTGGTGTTCCTGCATCTGCATTGGTGTTCCTGCACTCCCTGTCTTCACTCGTGCCTGCTTTTTTTGAATCATTTTAGAAGAGTGTATTTCCACTATCTTCAGAATGTTTTAATCGTGTCTGGGAAAACAGGGAACAAAGAACTACATATCTTTTGTGTGTATCTGTGCTGTGTTCAAATGATGCATTGAAGTTTTCACCCACTAGCTTTGATTGAATAAATTAAAAACATGATGGAGAGAATGAAAATCACCTCTGAGAAAGCATAGCATTATCTTAAATATCTCAGTAGTATTCTTGCTAAAATATCTATATTTTATGCTTGTCTCAAAAGACAAGATTTAGACCCTGCCAGTGTGGCCTGGGAAGTGCTAGTTTTTTACCATCAAGATTGATTTGTTCCCAGCTGCCTTACCCTATGCCATTTAATCTTCTATCGACTGTTGCTGTTACTGTTGCTGCTATGTATCTGAATAAATAAAAGATCTTTTCCAAACTGGATCTGAAGGTGATCTTTTCCCTTCTAAGCTATGTTACATATGTAATTTCAAAATAGGAATCCTCATATATCCCAACCAACCCTTGTTAAAAAAAAAAAAAAAAAAAAAAATTACTGTGCTCATTTTCTGGAATGCTACAGATTTCACTTTCACAAGAGAAATCTTGTGGTTTATCTTTTACAGTGTCAGAGTAGAAGCAAGTGATTAGCAGTGGGCAGTGAAGATACATTGAATTTCTGAATAGAGTTCTTGGTCAACAGATATCATTTGTTCACAAGTGCTGAGAGGAAACATAATGGCAAGATGGGTATAAAAGTGGATGTGCGGTTGATGGGAATATTGCTGAAAGACTAGAGGCTAACAGGCTTGACACTCACATGAGCCATTATCTTCAGAGAATATGCCCCAATTTGCATGGGAGCATTATTGCACTGCAAGTTTCGGTGTCTACTTTTCTGTCACACTTCTGAGGACCTTTCATTTCTATTATATGAAGCAGCATAGTTGCTTCTCAAAACAGTTTCTCAGTTGAAAATACGGATAGGATTTTATGCTTATTATTTTTCTTTTGGAGGAAAGATGTATTTGTTTTCTAGATGAAAGAAAACCGAATATCTCTAGCAGGAGAATCACAATCAGTGTACAGTCTATAATCTTTCTCATTCAAATTATAGCTGCTTGGCTAAGTATAGTCATCTTCTATTCAAATTTTGCAGTTGCTGATGAAGTTAAAGAACTCTTAGAAACCTCAGGAGAATTTCTGGATTTAAGGCAGCTTTCTTGGTTTTTTACAGGGTTGTTTTTTTTCTGATATTTGCTTGAATTGAGCAAGATCAAACTTATGTTATAGGAGAAAAGTCCTCCAAGGTGAACTGAAGTATGAAGTCTAGTGTACTGTCAAATTCTCAAATCTTTTTGTGAAGTCTGAATTCATAGTTATGAAAGTTATTTTATTCTGTAGTACTGCAAATACAGGCTTTTATTGATTGTTGAAACACAGTGGAGAATCGATTTGGGTTTTAAAGTAGTTTCTTTTATTTAGAACAGAGAGGCCAGGTTATCTTAATTCAAGCTCAGTTCCTTGATATCTTTTACTACATGGCAACATCTGTCTTTCTGCCTGCAGTAGAAGGGTGTGGTGAGTATACAGCCTGAGCAGCCTTTAGTGCCTGTGCTAAATTACCCTGGCTGTAGCTTCATGTGATTTCATTATCAGCCTGTCCGTGAAGTCTTAAAGGTTATTGAGAGTCTGAGATTTGTCTTCTAATAAAATGTGACATTAACTGAATTTCTCATTCAGTAAAGCATACTATTAGAGATGTGGCATGAAATAAATTCTACATTAAATTTTTCAGGCTTTATTTCTTCAAGGTGTGGGCATGTTATCGGTAGTTATGTGAGTATAGTGAAATAAGACAGGGATCCTTAAGGCAAGGTAAGGACAGAGAGAACAAGTTCATTGGCAGGCATCACAGGGTAGGATGAGAAGGTGGGGGTGGCTGCAGTGATACCTATCTGTTTTTTAACTATTTGAAATTACTGTTCTGAAAAACTGATGACATGGCAGGTGTCTGTGAAAGAGTTATTACAGGAAACCATCTGGGGATAACTGGGTTTTAACCAAGAATCAAAATGTAATGTAAGAGTCTCAAGTATAATACTATAGCTACATTTAACAGCACTATTTTAAATAACTTGTTACACTCTGTAAAAGTTTTAAAATTGCTTTTTTAGGTCGCAAGACCACCCAGCTCAACAGGCAAACACCATTGGGAGTACTGCTACCACGTCAACATCAAGCACCTCAACACCAGCATCAACAAATAGTAACCCCTTTGGCTTGGGTAAGAATATTTAGGTAGAATTGTTAGGTAGCATAGTGGGTATCTTCTCTTGGATTCAGGTGTAATTGTCCCCAAAGCTTTATTACAATGTAGACAGAACTTGAAAAACAAAACCCAAACAAGCACATCAGCCAAATAACTGATTAGAGATATATATTGAATTGGCTGTAGGTTTCTGATCAGTCACTTACCAGAGGAGAGTCGTTAGTTTTATATAGAATCACAAAATAGTTTAGGTTGGAAGGGATACCTTTAAAGGTCATATAGTCCAACCTCTGTGCAATTAGTTGGGACGTCTTTAACTAGATAAAGTTGCTCAAAGCCCCATCCAACCTGACCTTGAGTGTTTCTAGAGATGGGGCATCTGTCACCTCCGTTGATAAACTGGGCCAGTGTTTCACCACAAACTTCAGATTTATACTGTTTCACCTTTGGTGGTAAGGTGCTACTGAATTTGGGGTATTACTGTGGGTAATGAAATTCCTTCCAGTGTCCTGTACTTCTTAAAAGTGCATCTGAATTGCTGTTACCTGAATACAGATGAATCATAGAAGTTTGGACCTGAAACATGAAGCCAAGATCTGCAATAAAAGCAACAAAATTGCTGCTAATCTTACAATCAAGTGTTTATCAGGTTTCAAGTCTGATGGTATTATGGGTCTTCACTCACTTCTGTGAATGAAGAGGCTGCTGGCTTAAAAATGATAACCTATTTCCATATCTGTGGTGGAGTTTTGTTTCATTCTTTATGCCTTTTTTTTTTTTTTTTTTTTTTTTTTTTTTTTTTTTTTTTTTTTTTTTGCATTTGCGTTTGGGAGTGGGGAAGAGGTTGAATTGGAAAGGCCAGTTATAGTAAGTAGATTTCTTAGGTTTAAATGATTCTTCAGTCTGTCTGGTACCTTCTGAAACTTTTTATTTTCATTCAAAAAAGCACAAAAATTGAAAACAAAATTAGCTCGTGTTGCATCACTACCAAGAGGAACACAGGATCTGCTTTTAATCAGAACAGGAAATATTACTCATATTGGGAGTTCTCTCCTAGTTATAGTCTAACCAAGAGGAGGCAGATAATTGATTATTACCAATGCAATTGCTAAGTGGGTGAAGGGGGTGAGACATGGACCTAAAACCCCCAAACTCAAACATTTGTTTTATCTTGGCTTTGGAAAATGAGAAGAAAAGTTGTTGGAATTATAACAAATTTTGTTTAAGAATAAAGTTTGTTGGATTTTTATATGTGTCTTATTTAAGGAAGCAAACTCCTGGGGAGTAACTTCTGAATAGCTTTGCAAAAGATGGGACTTACCATTATTTTTTGTTCTGTTGAAGTATGAGATACGTTCAAGTATTTTGTATCTGATGTGATACAAGAATCTGGATGTGATTGGAAGTATAGTCAGTCACAATTTTTTTACCCTCTTAAAGGTGGCCTTGGAGGTTTGGCAGGCCTGAGTAGCCTGGGCTTAAATACTTCAAACTTCTCTGAGTTGCAAAGTCAGATGCAACGACAACTTATGTCCAACCCGGAAATGATGGTTCAGATAATGGAGAATCCGTTTGTTCAGAGCATGCTTTCAAATCCCGACCTGATGAGGCAGTTAATTATGGCTAATCCTCAAATGCAGCAACTGATACAGAGAAACCCAGAAATCAGTCACATGCTGAATAATCCAGATCTAATGAGACAGGTATGTAGAAAGATCTATTAGTTCATGACTTGTGATTCTGCTGTTACTGTAAACAACAGAGCAGGAATTGGAGTGTGTGAACATTTTTGAAGTCTTTGATCTTGTTCAAAACCCGTAAAAGGTTGCCATAGACAACCAGTGTCTACATTCTTGTTGTTAATGTCCAAAATAGACTGATATTTCAGAAAATCTGCAGCATAGTTTCTTAAAGTCATTGAATACTGTGTAGCCATGTCTTCTGAAGCTAGAACAAGATGTGGCTGTCTGCCCTTGAAAACTATCGTCTAGCCAGCAATTTTACCATAAGTAGTAATTCGCCAAAATACTGCGTATTTCCATTTGTGTCTCACTGTGGGTACTTATAAATGATTTTTTAATTACAAGATAAATAAGACATGTTGTGTGGGAAAATGTATCAAAACCTGAAGAGATTTACAGATGCTTTTGAAATTGTATGTATTTATTTTAAATTTCATACTATAGGCTGCCTGCTCTAGTGATGTTAGAAATACTAAGAATTGTGGTAGAATGCTGGCTAAGTACTGGATTGTGTTGTCTCACACTGGGCTGGCAGGTTGATTCAGTTTTAATCATAATTTTAAACTGGTTTAGACAGGGATAACTGAGATATTGCCAAATGCTGATGTTTTCACTTTAGAATGGATTTCTTACTAATACAGATTAAATGTTCCACTTCACTAGACACTAGAACTTGCTAGAAACCCTGCAATGATGCAGGAAATGATGCGAAACCAGGACCGAGCCTTGAGCAACCTTGAAAGTATACCAGGGGGATATAATGCCTTGCGTCGTATGTACACAGACATTCAGGAGCCAATACTGAATGCAGCACAGGAACAGGTGAGAAAAGATTACAAATGACATGGAGATTAACTTTTTTTAATAAAAGGATTGAAGTAATATAAATTTCTGGGTGTTTACTTGACAAAACAATTCTTGAAACTTGAAGTTGCTATGTACCCTTTTACTTTTGAGAGGAAAGAGCTTTAAAAATCCTGTGTTCTTCTGAGCCTAAAGAAATAGAGCTGTCACTTTGTGTGATTGAGAAGATATTTTAAAGTCAATAGATTTGTTTGTTACTTAATTTTTAATTCCTCTAATTCATTGCCTTAAGCTTTGGAGGTCCAGTAAAAAATCCTTTTAAGAGTGCCTTTAGTAACTTTTAACTAAAGGTGAGAAGACTAAAAGACCTTAGAGTCAGAAACCAGTATGCAAGACACAATTTTACTCTGATCAAAATACAGTGCAGTAGCAACACTACTTTCAAAAAGAAATGTGTTTTAATTTCTTGGAGTGTCCTAGTATCTCTCAGTGATAGTGTCTTTTCACAATATTTAGATTGAATTACTGTAGAATGGTAAGTATAACTGATTAAGAGCCACAAATGTTTATTTTCATGTATGATTTAGAAATTTGTAGATGATAAGTGTTTGCTTTCCCTTGTAGTTTGGAGGTAACCCATTTGCTTCTTTAGTAAGCAATTCATCAGCAGGAGGGGACAATCAGCCATCTCGTACAGAAAATAGAGATCCTCTGCCGAATCCATGGGCTCCTCAGTCCAGCTCGCAGACTTCCACAACAAATACTGGCACTAGTGGTGAGAGCAGTGACAGCAGTAGTGCTGAAAATAGCACTTCTGGCACTACGGGACAGAGCTCAACTGGACCAAATTTGGGACCTGGGCTTGGAGGTGTGTTTGTTACTGCAACTGTATATATTTGCACATACTTGCAAACTTGCTGAAACAATTCTTTCATTAGGAAGAGGGGTTTTGATTTTGTTTTTATTGCTATTTACTTTTTTAGAATATTCTGCTTTTATCAGAGTCCGCCAAAGAAAAATAGGAAAAATAAAAATTAAAAAAAATTGAGTGATAATAATACTTGTATACTGCCTTAAAATAACAAAGGTAACAAATTTGTAGATGAATTGTAGTATTTTTTCTATTCTGAGGCAAATGGGAAAACAGCTAATAATGTGGATAATTGATGGGAATATGTGTTGGGTACAATATCTGTCTTAACTTCTAGAGTAGATGTGTCTGTGTAAGCAGAACCACACTGAGGTAATTTTCAGGGTCTTAAACTCATGAGAGCCAAGTGGTTATATTCTGAGTTTAGATAGTCTACTTTCTCTGATGGTAGTCAGGATGTTTACTGAAGTGCCCTTTAACTTTTCTTTAAGCTGGTATGTTCAACACGCCAGGAATGCAGAGCTTATTACAGCAGATAACAGAAAACCCACAACTTATGCAGAATATGTTATCTGCACCCTACATGAGAAGCATGATGCAATCATTAAGCCAGAATCCTGATCTTGCAGTACAGGTAAATTGCATTTGGTATAGTAATATATTGTGTGTATTAAAATGAAAAATGACAAACCCAAAAGCTCAACAACTGACTGTGGCAAATGGGCCAGTTTTTAATGTTAATTCCTAACTCCCTGAAATTATTACTTGCTTACTTTCAACAACTTGTTGCAGTGAGTTTCTTCAGTTTGTAGTTGGATATCATGCCTGACATGCTTCTAAAATAACTTGTGGGGTTGTGTATGTTTTGTGCAGCCCTAAACTTGTGATTCAGCATTAGAAACAGACAAAACAAGTGCTTTGGTTATAAACTAAGGTAGAGCTAACAGTAAAATACCCCCACTAGTTTGGAAGAAGTGAAGGGAGAGGACTTGGTGCCATATATAGATATTACTCTGATTATAATTCTGACTGGTTTTGTAGAAGTGCTTTCAGTTTTTATTTAAAGTGATAATATTGAAAGTCAATTTCTGAACTGAGATTGAAAAAATATTATTTATTCTGTGTTACTCACTTGGAAATATTCTTGACTTAGGTGATATTTACAGCAAAGCTCTTACTTAGATATGTAGTGGAGGCTGAACAGAAAAGGATTTTCTTGTAATGCTTGGCCGGACAGCCTCATCTGTAAATCCATTCCATTACAAGGAAAACAAAACAAAACAAAACAAACCCACCAAAAAACCAAAACCAAACAAAGTAAAAAAACCACAAAAAACCCCCACACAAAACCAAACAACAGTTGGGGGGGGAGGGGAGTGGCGGGGGAACACCAAAACCAACGAACAAAAAAACCCCCACAAAAACAAAGCCACCAAAAAAAAGACAAACATGCCCAGAAAGTGTTAGCCAGAGGAGTAGATTATTATTATTCTGTGAAGTAATTTTCAAAGACTATTACTGTATTATCATGCCTTTAAATCTCCAATGGTTTTTACTGCTTGATCTTTGAAGTTAAATATTTTTGTCCTTTAGATGATGTTGAATAATCCTTTGTTTGTTGGAAATCCTCAACTTCAGGAACAAATGAGACAACAACTTCCAACTTTCCTTCAGCAAGTAAGATGAGATACTAGCTATTAATTAAGGTCTTCAAGTCAGTGAGCAATATTTTTAGTAAACTGGTGCCTGTCTTTGATTTGGCTAATAGCTAGATTCTGTAATATATTCTCATTAGCTTTAGATACTAAGTTAGATTGTCCCTTGATAATATTCTCGCTGACGTCTTCATTGCTTTCAAAAATTAAATCCGACTATTACCTATGACTAGTACAACTACTAAGATTTGTTCTTGCTTCTTTGCTTAGAAGGAATAAATGCTCTTACTGCACAAGAGCCAGAAAACACCTGTTTGTGACAAGATTTGTTTCACAAATTAAAAATAATAGTAGTTTCCACACTACTAGTTGAAGTTTCAGTATGCTTTTCTCATTCCTCTTCTAAACTGCCATAAATATGTGGGAAAGAGGTCCTAGACCATGTCTTGAAAGACCCAAATCATTAACTAATTTAAAAGAAGTGGGTTCTGAAGTCTTTCCTAGAAAGATTGCTCTACCACTTCTTCTGCTCATATCAACATTGTGTTTGCAGCCCTGGTATCTCTGTGGTATTATTTGCCACAGTGTATAGTAGTACTGTGTTCTGTAAATAAAAGCAAGCAAGATTTTTGTAGGAATCCACTGCATGAGTTCTGTCATTAGGCAGTCCTTGCAAATCAGTGTAAATATACATTGCCAAGAATTGACTTTACACAGGAGGTTTTATGAGTAAAATAATGAGCACATACATGAACTATCATGTTCAGTGTTCAGACAATATTATTTGAATCACATGAATGGCTGTGGTGTTTAGTATTGCCACTGCTTTGTAATGACTCTGTAGTATCTGAGGAGCTAGTACCACATTTATGTTTTGAAATCTGAGTAATTGGTAATAAATGAAGGCACAGTAGGAATCATATCTGTCCCCTTTGTATATCTCCATCTCTTACTATCACCTTAGAATTTGTCTGAACAGATAATTCGCTGTTGTATTCACTGTCTAAAGTTAGATGATTAACAGCATTAGCAGGTGAGGTGTGGAGAAACACCTGAATATTCTCAGATTGTTGGTAATATTTCAACTTGTGTTTTCTTGCTGTGTTTATATTATGGGATTGGGAGACAGCATGGAATCTGCATAATGGAAGGCATCTTTTACAATTAAGGGCAATTGCCCAGCAGAATTAGGGAGGAATGGTTACTACTGGAATTAATAACATTAATAGAGATGAGATCCAGGTCACCTAAGTGCTCTAAGAATTGTTGGGCCACCATTTATGTAAGATAGCTTCAAATATCAGACAGTAAGTCACAATTTAAATATTTTCATAAAGTAGTTGCAGCAGCTTTCTTTGGAGACCCCAAAATGATTACCTCTTTAAATCTGAGTAATTTTCATCTACTATACATTTAGTTATTCTTTGACTTTTAGCTATCATGAAGATAAAAGTCCAAGGGATGAATGGAGAATATTAATTACTCTTTTGAAGTCTCTTTAGGCACTTAGATTAGAGTTTTTCATGTCCTGTTCTGGAGTTCTGCTCTACACTAGAGGAAGTTTCACCTAAATTTGTGATTTCCGCATGAATCAAATGTGGTTTTTCAGCAAAAGTAATCTGGTCTAGTTGCCAGGGGAAAGCTGCTAAGATTAGTAAGCCTATCAGCTCTTTGGTCTGATTCCCATAACTTTGTTATTTGTAACTGAAACATTACTTTTCACTAACCTGTTGCATCTCTATGCAAACATGAGCATAAGCCACTAGTTTTGAATTTGTGTCTAAAATAATGAGGGGTTTGGATGTTCTGTTTCTGAAATGAAAAGGATTTGCCTTCTAAGTTACTTGATGATGTGAAAGCCAATTTGTAATTGAATTCACAGTAGACTGAGAACCCTTGAGTATTATACCTTTGCTTGCTGGTGTATTTTGCAGTGTGTTTGATTACATTTCAGGCTGTAAGACCACTGCAGATATGAAGATATGTACAAATATTCACAATCAAATTGCTGTGATCTGAAATTAAGTAGGAAAAAGGAACTAAGTACTTTTTCTTAGGTATTTATTGGTCAGGTTTCATCATGTTCAGCATTGTTGCTTATTAGTAGTATGATATAGGAGGCTAATTCTAGAATAATGTATTAACACAGTCTTGTGGCCTTGAAAGATTGAGGTCCATAATGAAAAATACTTCTTGTATAATTCTCATTTGAAAAGATTTTTCTACATCTAGAGAGTTAAGTGATCACCTTCTATGGAAGTTTTCTACAGTAGAAAAAATAACGGAAAGATTTCCTGTAATATTCAACTACAAAATCAAAAGCCAAGTTCTGAAATTGTGTCATATTCTGTAAGACATTTAGCAATAAAAATTACCTTGGAGCATCTGCATATAATAAGAGTTTTTCTCCTTCTCTTAGATGCAGAATCCTGACACGTTATCAGCTATGTCAAACCCCAGAGCAATGCAGGCTCTGCTACAGATTCAGCAGGGCTTGCAGACATTAGCAACAGAAGCACCGGGGCTGATACCAGGGTAAGAACTGATCTTAGAAATTTGGACAGGAAGTATTCCCTTGTGTTGTTCATTCTTTTTAGATTTAGAGATTTGTACAGTCTTTATTAAAGATTCATCCTCTTGCCTTTTTTAGTTTAACTAAACTTGTTTTAGAATCTGTCACACTTGAGTGCTAAGCAGTTTTAAACAGTGGTAACTCTGGTCTTTGTCTCAGTACTTTACTCAAATTATTCTCTCTTTGACAGAATTTGTACCCACTAATTAATGACAAGAGACAAACTAGTATTTATTATTCAAGTGGTGTATTTTTTTTTTTTTTTTTTTTTTGTAACTTATGCAGATTTAATCCTGGTTTGGGTGGAGTGGGAGGCGGCGGAGCTCCTACAGCATCCACTGTACCTAGTTCTGTTTCCACTGAAAATACAAGGCCAGCTTCAGGAACTGCTGAACCTAGTCACCAGCAGTTTGTCCATCAGATGTTGCAGGCACTTGCTGGTGCAAATGCTCAGGTAAAGCACATCATTATATTCTAGATATTTTTACTTTTGTTCTTAATTGTAAAACACTGGAAAGAAGACAGATAGTTGAGGGGGGAGCCACTGGATGCTTCTGGTCAAAGGTCGGTAGAGGAGGATTAAAAGTGCTGTTGCAGCTGTGCAAGTAAATGCTCTGTCCTGATTAAAAACATGCCTCTAAAGGGCATACCATTGAGACAGTGCAGAACTTTGCCATGATTTTGTGTAAACAGGATCTTCCTGTAGGGCACAGCTAACAGTTTGCCTTAGTCTCAAGCTTTCTAACAATCAGGATTTTGGTAATTTTAGTCAACAAATACTTGGAAGTGTTACAGAAGAGGTGATCTTTATGTCAAGGAAAAACAAAGCCTATGATCTTCAAGATTGCTGACAACACAATCTTTGCTGTTCCACATTGCTAGGTTGAACTCTGTTTTGTTTTAAAAAAACAGCTATATCCATTTCTTTGAGAAACTGTTCATGGGATCTACATGTACCCATTTTAATTTGAAATATCTTCTATCAAACAGACAGTTTTTCCTGGAGTTCAGGAATGTTATATAAGTGTAGATAATTAGATGGTGCTGGCTTGTTAAAAAAAAAAAAAAAAATTCTTCACCTGCTAATTAAATTTGTCTGAATATATTTTTTGGAACTTGAAAAAGGTGTAGTCAAAAATTAGAAAAGACAGTGTGGTGTGAAACCCACCTGTGTTAAAGCGTGTATTTTACTAAATATGTATTATGCTTTTATAGCTTAAAATTTTGTTCTTAGCAGTTACAAAATCCAGAAGTTCGATTTCAGCAACAACTGGAACAGCTGAGCGCAATGGGCTTTCTGAACCGTGAAGCAAATTTACAAGCACTAATAGCAACAGGAGGAGACATCAATGCAGCTATTGAAAGGCTCCTTGGCTCTCAGCCTTCATAGCAGTGTTTCTTTTAACTTGAAAAAATGTAATTTATTTTTGATAACAGCTCTATAATCTTTCAAATTGCTTTCTTTCATTCTGACTCTTGGGATTGTCCTGTTATAACTGAAACCAGTCTGATGCATTTGAAGGTGGAATGCAGTAGTTTTCTTCAGACAGCAGGAATCAGTGCATTTTCACTTTTGAGTGCATCAGTTCTTTTTGTTCAGCATTATTTGTGATTTTTTTGGAAACCATATCAGCTTTCACAGTTGGATGAACTAGTTTTGTCTGACCCAGAAATAGTGAATTTATTTACTACTTAAACAGTATCTTTCAGTAGTAATTTATGTAGATTACACATTAAAAAGGAAACAAGTTAATTGAAGCTGTGGATACCAATACTGCTTATTAGGATTTTGGCACCTTTTTTTTCTCGATTGGCAAAATGCTGGAAGATTTATGCCACTTGAGAAACCTACCATCTTCTGCTTTAAATTGTATAAACACAATACATACAACACAGCTCATTTCTGGAGATTTACACAATACAATAGAGTGAAATTGTAAGTAATGAAAAAGCAAACAACCCCCCCAAAGCAACAACAAAATGCACCAAAAAACCAACCAACCAACCAACCAAAAAAAAAAACAAAACAAACAAACCACCAAAAACCCAAAAAAACCCCAAACCACAAAACAACAAAACCAAAATCTCAAAGCAAATCCAGGAAAAAAAGTTACAGGACTTTAATTTGGTACGGAATTGCCCAGGATCTTTGCTAATTATCTGGGAAAAATGCTTAAGCAACTTCAGTTAAAATATACTAGAATTACTGGTTCTGGTTGTCTCTTTACATTTAACTGTACAGAAACTTATATTATAACATTATCTCAATATTTACAGATTAACTGTAAATTACTTTTGTCCTTGTCCAAATTAAAGAGCCATGGCCTTGTGCTCTGGAATTGCTTCTACAGCTATTTGGCTTGTTCCACTGAGGTTTTAACACGTATTCTGATTTGTAATTGGAGAAATTGCTTCTATTCATGGTCATGTGATACTCTAATTACTTTTAACCACCAAGTAAAAAAAAAATACTGTAGAGCTTTTGAGTTTCTCTTGTGCACGGGTAATAAATGAATTAAAAAATATCTTTAAGCATCTTGTTTCAGTGTGTTTGCAGTTGATCATAACCTAAAAATCAAGATGACAGTCCATCTTGAGAGCATTTGAGTGAGCTCAAGCTCTGGCCATGAGGACCACGGCTTGTGAATGTGAGGCTTTTCTTCTCTGCCTGTGGAGGGCTTCATTGGCTCAATCTTCCTGGTCAGGTGACCTGTAGCAGGCCTCCACTATGAAGTTACCTGTACTTGCCCTCCCTTTAATCCTCACCCATAAGCTTTAAGTTAGCTCCTTGTCCATTCCAGGTGGAGCTCCATGGACTCCAGATGGTCACTGATAGAGAGGTTGACGCCTCTTCCTTGTCTCCTCCCCTCCCTGTCCTTCCTGAAGAGACTATCCTTCTATTCCAATACTCCAGTCATAGGAGTTGCCACCATGTTTCCACGATACCAGTAAGATCATAGACCTGCAGGCATGCATATGTCTCTGCTTCATTCTCTGCACTGGATGCACAGAGGCATTTAAGTTGGGCCCACCAGTGAAAATTACTTTCTCTCTGGAGTGACTGGAATCCCTTTGTCCTGCCCTCCAGGTGCTCTCCTGCTGACCTGCAATCCCTCTCCAGACTCTAGGTGCTTTGCTGGCTCTAGCACCTAACTGATATAAATAGGATGGCAAGTCATCCAACACATTACCAATGTTAAATAGGATGATACCTCCCTCCTCCCAGTCATAAATTGTTTAAAGCTGTATCAATGACTCCTGCTAACCCTTGACCAAAGACCATCTTCTTTCAAGTGAGGTGATGCTTCTGATCCCATCTGATCCCAGCAAGAATGGTGCTGTCTTAGCTATCCCATTGTCAACCCAAAATTTTGGCAGTGATGTGAGCCTCAGAGTGACATGTTAATAGACTTGATCCATTTCTTTCAATCAATACCTGCACATGGAAGAATGGAGGAAAAAATAAGCTGTGCCCCTGATTCCCTCACCAGTTGTCCCAGACCTTGAAGTCTCTTTTGATGGCCTTTGGACTGACTACATGTTGTGACTTCATCACCACTGTCATGGAGGATCAGCAGTGGGTAGTAGTCTGAGCACTGTACCAGGATGGGAAATTTCCTGGTGACATCCTTAACCTTGACTCCAGGGGTGTAGCAAACTTACTTGAGGGGAATATTCTTCCAGCATATTGGAACTTCCACTCCCCTTAGAAGGGAACCATCTACCACTACAACCATTATTTTCTTCCTCATGGAACTGATCTTGTTATGAGGTATAGGCCTGTCTGGCCTTGATAACACCTCTGGACCTTCATCATCATCCGTTGCATGACCTTCCTTATCTGTAATTACTGTACAGAGAGGCACATAAAGGGAGGGTGAGATGGGCAAGGCGTTTTGCCTTTTGTCCCAAGCAAGGACTAGCCTCTGTCCATCATTTTGTTCTCACCTGAGGGAGGTAGGTTACAGGACCCTCTGATAAGAAAAGATGAAGAGCAAGTAGTTTCTGTAGAATAATCCCTACCTTTTTACAGTTATTTTCAGAGTGAGTATTAGGATCTCCAAAGAAACTAATTTGACTTAAGTGTGCCTTAAGGGACGTTGAATTAAAAAAAGTCAAGACTCCCTCATCATTCAATAGGCAGATCTTTTTGAGAATACAGTCCATGACATCCAAAAAGTCTGTCAGATGGAAAGGCAAGGGTGATGTGGGGAAGAGAACAGTTTTTACCAAGACACGAAATCAATGAATCTAATCAATGAAGCACAAATACTTTCTTGAGACATCATTCAACTCACCCTTTCTAAGCATTTCAGTTTCTTGTTACAAACAAAGAGATAATACATTTGAAGTAAAATTTCATTCCAATTCAGCAAGAGATGAAGTTTGACCTGAATTCTATACTGAGTCTTCAGCTAAGCTTACTTCTTGAAGTAGAATCAATATTTATTAGTAACTATTTTCAACTAAACTAGCTTTCTGATAAGCAGTAGTAAAAACACTGAACTGTTTTTTAATAGGAGAAGTTTTAGTTTTGTTGGAAAATATAGCAAGCACAATAAGCTTTATAGATAAGATAGACTTTTTATTTTGTCTTTAAGTATGAAAGAAAACCCACACCTACTGGTTTAGGATTATGTTACAATGTTTTGTTTTGTTTACAATATTTGTTCACTCCTCCTCATTTCTCCCCCTTGCCCCTTTATCTAGCTCTCTTTAAAATTCTCTCTTCAGAGTTATCACCTATATCTTCTTTCAGATGAGCACTTAGATAACTTGTATTTGAAATCTGCAGCTTGCATTTTGGACCAGAAGGGCATGTGTGCCTGAAGGTTGTCTCTTCATTTTCCTTTCTTCTTTTCCTCTGCTGTGGACCATGTGACTTGACAGGATTGTCTCCAAAACCGCCTTGCCTGATCATCAAAATCCTGCTAGAAAAAGTGGTGCCAAAACCAAAAAATCTAAAAATTATGATAATCTGAACTGACAAATATAATTTAAAAGACTTAAAATGCATGCATTCACTATTGGGAATATGAATTCAAGATAGCTAGTTTTGTGAAGGATGTGGTCTGCCTAATTCTCTCTTCTTGGTTTAGTGTACCAAGTGGATGGCATGTACTGGGTTAACCCTGGCTGGATGCTAGGCACCCACCGGAGCCACTGTATCCTTCCCCTCTGCAGCTGGACTGGAGAGAAAAAATACAAAAAATAGTTCAGGGGTTGATATAAGGACTGGAAGAGACTGATCAAATACTGTCATGGGAAAAACAGGCTGGAATTAGAGATATTAACTGAATTTATTACTAACAAAAACAGAGCAGGATAATGAGTAAAAACAGTTCTTAAAAACACCTTCCCCCTACTCCTCCCTCCTTCCTAGTTTTACCTCCTATGCCCCATCAGTGCAGGAAGACAGTGAAAGGGGGGGTTATGGTCAGTTCATCACAAGTTTCTTCTGATGCTGCTTATGAAGAGGAGTTGTTCCCCTGCTCCAGTGCGGGGTCCTTACAATGGAAGACAGTTCTCCATGAACTTCGCCAACATCTCAGTCCATGTCATGGGCAACAGTTTCCACAAGCTGCTGCAACGTGGGTCACTGTTCATGGGATACAATCCTTCGAGGACAGGCTGCTCCAGTGTGGGCCCCCCACAGGGTCACATCCTACAGGAAACCTGCTCCACCATGGGCTCTCTTCACAGGTGTGTAGATCCCTTCCAGGACCCTTCTCTGGCACAGGTTTCCCACAGGGTGACGGCCTCCTCTCGGGCATTCACCTGCTCCAGTGTGGGGCTCCTCCACAGGCTGCAGGTGGATCTCTGCATCCCCATGAGCCTCCATGGGGTGCAGGGACTTCACTATGGCTTCCACCACAGGCTGCAAGGAAATCTCAGCTCTGGTGCCTGGAGCACCTCCTCCCTCTCTTTCTGCACTGACCTTGGTGTCTGCAGGGTTGTTCCTCTCACGTGTTCTCACCCTATACTTTTCTGGCTGCAGTTACCCCCGCCCCCCCCCCGCCCCCGCCGGGGGCCGTGGTTTGCCCCCTTCTTAAATCTGTTATTACAGGAGTGTTACCACCATTTCTTGGCCAGTGGCACGTCCATCTGGGAGCCAGCTGGGATGGGTTCTACAGGGGATGAAGCTTCCAGCAGCTTCTCACAGAAGCCACTTCTGTAGCCACCACCCCCACCTTCCCCCAGTACCACAACCTGGCATAATAAAATAAAAATATTAATAACCCCCCAGAGCAATTTATAGTTGAGGTGGCAGGCAGAGAATCTGTTCCTTTGCCTGTATAGATAACTTGTGCAGTTTGGGATAGATAGCATTTCATTTATATTTCCTCATTTTAGCACTGAAAAAAATTTATGCTGTAGTAGATACAGCATGTTACTAACTGTGCTTAGCACAAATTTATGAGGGTGTATAGTGCGTGTACCTTGCATAGATAATATGTGCTTAGAGACAGAGAAAGCAATTTCTAACTCCAGATGTTTCTTCCTTCTGTTTTTGCTGCATTCGTTAATGCAAATTTCAAAATACACACAGAGCACTTGCATCCAGATAAGCTGTACTAAATATGACATCCCTAGAATAGTGGTGTTAGTTTAAAAACAACAACAACAAAAACCCCAAACAAATGAAACCAAAATTGAGTAAATTAAATGTTGTAGGATTGTGTTTGGGTAGGGATTGTTATGCTACCTTTTTCTTCCACTGCACGTGTGTACAGCTTGATTAAAATCTGAGAGTAGTTTTATGTGGTTGGTATTGGGATAATTCACATCTGAATCAATTAATTCATAGAATGTAAGTCAACAGAAGTAATGCTTTGTTTTCTTTCAGAATAGCAAGTAACAGATAATGATTAGGTTGACAACAACCTTCTTTGCAGTATCTCTTAAGTAAAAGCAAAATGCAAATATATTAAAAGGGTGAGGGAAGGAAATATTCCCAACATAGAAGCAAAGACTGAGAAATACTCTGACCTAATTTGAAGAAGCATGAACTACCTGTAAGTACAAACATACTACTTTGTTTAGAAGCTTTCCAAAATCCAAGCTGCTTACATAAAAGTGTCTGACAGGGAACTTCTTTAAGCTGTTGAGTACAACTTCCTTTTGGTGAAGTCACTTTGTGAATATTGTATAAATGCGGACAAATCTGAAAATCAATCTGGCTGCCTCAGAACTCCTACCTAAAAATGTCCCTTAAAAAAAAAATTATTTAAAGGTCCGATCATATCTGTGTCTGACAGGATGCACCTCCTGTAGAGTGTTCTGGTATGGCTTTATTGTGTGTGAAAGAAGAATGCATAAATCTGTAATAATTGGTGCATTAGTCAACTGTTTGTAAAATGGTGTATTGGAGAAGATGAAGATCTCATTACCAGCAGACGTGCCACAAGAGGGTGCTGTGTCTGTGATTGTCATAGCTACAAAATTTTTACAGGTCTGACAAGTCACTTGGTCAGTAATGGGTCTCTGAAATTTGAGGGTATTAAAGAAGCATACAGATATCCCTATCCTATGCATTTAACTTTGCCTCTGTGTCTTAAGCTTTTACCCTGGCTCTTGGAACAAACAGGCTCTGAGGTGAGAGCAGCCTACAGTGTACAGCAACAAACTAAAACCGGTAACTGCCTGGTATTCTCCCTTCAGGTCACAAATAAACAGGAAAACACCATTTCTGGGTAGGTTAATGCCTAAAATCCCAACTCTGTCTCTAAAAATTGCTGCCTTCAGTAAGATAATGTCCATTTATTGCACTAATGTAAGCACAGTAGTTTGTTTAGTAAACCACAAAGCCCTTGCTATTTTCATACGTAGGGGGAACCATAACTAATGTTTTTTGACTACTTACTCAGGTAGAAATTACGCTAAAGATGCTTTCAAACATGAGGTGTTCTACAGGAGTTCATCCATCATCCCAGGAATTAAAAAAAATTGCATGACACACTAAAAATAATCTGTGTGACAGCACATGGAGATGTCTCCATTCAGACAAGACTCAAATCTTTCTTACAGAAACTGTCCAAAATTTTCATAACATTAAGCTGAAAAGGCAGTTCTTGTATTGGCATGTCTTCCCACCAGCACTGGGAAGCAAAGAAGGTCCAGCTGCAAAAGAGTAAAGTTTTCAAAGAGACGGAAATGTCTATCAACATTGCATTCACCTTGAATCACTGGTTGACTCACACTCAACTGCGATTTGTACACTTTGTATATGAAAGCTCTAAGTTCAGAGCCACTGTGATGTCACTTAGCTTTATTTCTAAAGCTTTCAATTAAATAAAATTTTGTATCACCACCGCCACTACTTTTTTTGATACATTTTCCAGCTTGGTGGTCAATACATACAGTAAGAGATCAGAAAAGTTCTCATGAAGTCATCAGTGCTCTGGTGAGGTCAACAAGGATACAAACACAGACCCTATAATTTGATGAAAATCTGGCAGTGAGACAGGGTAGAGTCACGTATGGAATGTCATCATGCATATTCCTGCATGTTCTAGGAAAATTACGTTATTTTTAACAAAGCTGTAAATTATTTAATTTTGTAATAGCAGATGTGCCCATCTCAGTGTCTGACAGAGTAAATATTAAAATTAAGAAAATAAATCATTCTGTGTGACCCTCACCAGGATTTTCAAAAGCAGGCTCTTACTAAAATGAGAATTTTAACTTCATAGAGTGAATGGCTTAAAAAGTTAACAGTTCTTGTAAATTACATCTTATATGTCTTTTACAGAGCCATGATAAAACCGAGTAGTAAACCAGCTCTTAAAAATAAGTTGGTTTGATTTAGAAATAAGTTCAATAATTAAAATCCTGTCTCATAGCCTCTCCTTCAGAGAATTTCTGTATGTGTCATTCAGAAAATTACTCCAGCAAAGCCTCACCCTGAAGAATGGCGCTCTCAATCACTAGCACTATTTCCGGGAGAGATTTTTCTAGACTAACAGTTATGAAGTTTTCTGGTGCACTTGGTGGCTCTAGAGTATCAAACTGAGACTTGAGAAGTTCAAGTGGCATAAAATGACCTCTCCGCTTCTCCAGGCGGCCAGCAATGATGTCCATAGGTCCATCCAAATGAATAAAGAGGATCTTCAGTGCTGAGTTTTCTCCTGGTTGCTCTGGCTGGTTGCTTTCAATTGCAGATGCTCCACTAATTAACACACGTCTGTACATCTTCTTCAGCGCAGAACAGGCCAGAATTGTGTCTTGTCTACATGTGTCTTCCCTATCAAAAAAAAAGCCAACAAAAACCTTTACATATCTACATGTAGTATAACAAAAATAGCTTGTTAGTTCTGCTGAACAAGGTAGACAAACTCTAGCTCCTCAAGAAGGACAGCTCTTGGAGTAGTGGCATTTTGACGGTGGTTTTGGGTAATTTTGATGGGATTTTGAAACTAAATTTCCAGTCCAGGTAAAGATGCATTTTGAAAGTGAGTAAAATCTTCTGGTAAAATCTCAGTTTTAGGGACCTTGTCTATTAGCCACCATTCTTTCCTAAATTAAATTCAATTCTAGCACAAGGAAGTGTTAAGATAATTTCTTTAATTGCTGAGAATAGGAACAATTCTAAATATCCATAGAAACACCTATGTGTTTTCTGTAAAATTACTATAGTATTCTCTCTGAAGGTAAGTGGCTGATAAACAGTACAGACCACTGTTCTTAATTACACAATATTTTCAATAACTGTTGTCACTGTCTTGGATCAACTGGAATTTATATTTCCTGCAACTCATTGGCAGCATTGCATATATACTCACTTCAGATTAAACAAGAGATTACAGGGCAGTGAATGCTTTGCACATGTATTTTCTGCTGATAAGGTTTCTTAAAATAAAGCATTTAACTCTGGGTGTGTCTGTTCCACCAAAAGGCAAATCCAGAATTAGTTATCTCTATGAAGAGTGAATGAAATTCCTGCCTAAAAAAATGTATTCTGTAATAAAATTAAAATCAGGTACAAACCTATTTAAGAATCATTCAATGGCCATCAGATTTTGGTTCAAAGAGAAGTAAGAATTTCTAATACCTACAATTATCACCTAGGTATGTCAGTTACAATCTCAGCTACTAATAAGTACTAATAATTAAACATTGGTATTAGGCTCTTTTAAAATACAGTTGATTTTGTAAAGTTTCCAGAGCTGGGCAGTGGCATTGAGCTATCACATAACATAAAGCAATGGATCCAGCAAATCAATCCTAACAAATTTCTCAGTGAAATAACCCGTGCTCCAATGAGGTATGCTCAGTAAGTGTAAAGTCTGTCTAAACAGTCCCTGTCCTCCCAACCTTTTCCTTGTTTGGAACATACTCCAGTCCCTTCATCATTTTTGGATGCTCTCCATTATGTCCATGCCTCACTCATTATGAGGAACTGAGAACTGACACAGCAATTCAAGTGTGGTCTCACCAGTGCAAAAGGAGAGGGGAAGGACCACCTTCTTTGACCTCCTAGCAATACTTGGTCTAATATAGCACAGGATTCAGGATTTTGCTTGCCTGCCTTGCCAGAAGAGCACATTGCTGGCATATGTCCACCTGGGGCTGTACACCATGGGTCCCTCAGACCGTTTTCTGCTGCTTCCCAGCTGAGTGCCCCTCAGTGTCCCTACCAGTGCCTGGGGTTATTCCTTCCCAAGGGTAGGATTTTGCATTTTTAAAAGGTTCCTACCAATCTTTTCAAGGTCTCTGCATCAGTTACTCCTCCTATTTTGCAAATTAGCAAGAGTACACTCAAGCAAAAAAACAGTGTCAAACCAACTTGACACTGTATCTTATTCCAAATAGCAGTATTTTATTCTACTGTTGGTATTGGTGTATTTGATGGTTTTGTTCTTTGCAAGTAGCTAATGTCAGGCTTGTTAATAAACTGGATCCTTGAAATTATTTTTACACAGATAGAAAAACAACCATCCACAACAATTTCCCACTTTATTTTTTAGGGATTAGCTCGCCATCAGCAATTACTATAACAGTTTAGATCAGTAAAAATAGAACTGCTTTACTAGCTGCAGAATTTCTTTACCACTTACATTTCTGCTTTGCATTGCAATGGGGAAAAACTTCTGGTACTTCTTTCTTTCAGCTAAACTTTTTAAAGTAGATATTCTCTTACCTCTTTAGTATATCATGCAATGTGCAAAGCCAAGGAATCCTGTCCTAGAAAGAAAACAAGATAGTTAAAAATCCTTGAGAAATTATTTTGAAACAATTGCTACTAGCATCTCAGATATCTGACTAGAGGTAAAAATTAGCATTACATTGGACAATTGAATCTTTTTTTCTTATATAGATTTGTTACCACTGCCTGGAGGCTAATAAGAAATGCTTGGCACATTATGAACAAGATGTTTTTAGCGGAATTGTACTTTTAATATTAGAGGCCTCTACAAGTATATGATGGAAGTAAATGTATGCAAGTGTAGCATGCACCTTGTAAACCTCTGAAGAACAGTCATTATGGCTTGCTTCTATTACACTATTCAAATGTACAGCTAGAGTTGTTGTTTCTTTTCTCTGATATAGTGTCATACACACACCCTATGCCCATTTTGAATCCAAGCTGAAGCTTTCAAAAACAGATCTAAATTTGGTTATCTGCAATAATTATATTTATGTCAGTAGCACTCACAAATAAATGTAGCCACAACCACAATTTATCAAAACTTTTGCCCATTACTTCGGCAAACATGAATGATCGATCAGATGCTTAATTACTTGGACATTTGAAACTGCCACAAACTTCAGTCATGCCTAATGAGTACTAAACTGCTTTAATCTTTCAGTGCTGTTACTGCTGGGTGAGCACAACGAATGATAACATGGACAAATAAATATAACAATTTTTTGTTGCTGTCGTTACACAGTAACTTCTCCTTGGCATTTAAGAAGGCCGTCACAATTTTGCTCCTCTCCTTTTTCAGAAGAGACGCTTTCCTCTTGCTGAGCACCACACACCAATGGTTTAGTCATTCAAGTGTACAATGCTGCTACAGACAACATACAGGCTTCCATCTACTAGTGAAATATCCCAGTTTTTAACCAGAATCTAGAATATTTCTTTTCAGTCTAAATTTGCTAAGGACATCTCCCAAAAGATTTGAGGGA
>JANEHK010000039.1:4591025-4605353 GCA_025960845.1 Tachycineta bicolor
TTTCTGTCTTTGTTTGGTCGGGCGTTTCTCTTCCAGAGGTTCCTAGCACGGTATTCACTGTTTGCAGCCTCAGCAACATAAGCAAATTTAATAGAAACAATAATTTCTTCAATCTTTGTTAAAGTGTTCAGTGATGCCCGTTGAATTCTATATTATCCTTCGGTGATAAAGGTCTGCCTTTAAAATTTAGTTAAGGCAGCAGCCATGCTGTGGCTAAGTCCATTTTCGTATTTCTTAAAGCATTGATCAACTCACACTTTTAAATCACTGAATTACTTGGTGGGTAAGGTGGGGAAGGACCACGATGGGGTCATCTTGTTCAACACCCCAGCTCAAGCAGGACGCCATAGAGCACATTAGGATTCTGTCTGGGCCGCTCTTGAGTATCTCCAGTGAGGGAGACTCCACCTCCCTGGGCAGCCTGTTCCAGTGCTCAGTCACCTTCACAGTAAAAAAGTGCTTCCTGATGTTTGAGTGGACCTTCCTGTGTTTCATCTTGTCCTGTTGCACAGCACTGCTAAGCAGAGCCTGGATATATCCTCTTGATACCCTCCCTTCAGATACTGATAAACATTGATAAGGTCCCCTCTCAGTCATCTTTTTTTCAAGGCTGAACAGCTCCCTCAGCCTTTCTTCAAAAGAATTATCTAGTCCCCCAATCATCCTTGTAGCCCTTTGCTGGATCTGCTCCAGGAACTCCATGACTCTCTTGCTCTGTGAAGCCTGGAACTGGACATGGCACTCCAGATGTAGCCTCACCAGGCTGAGAAGAGGGCTGAGGTTGTGGAAAATTGTGAAAATTCTCTTAGACAGCAAGTATTCTTACTATTATCATGTACATATATCTGACCTAGCAACATGTTTAAAGCTCTGCAAGAATCAAATGCAGTGATGCTGCTGATCAGCACTTTCCTGTGCGACAGGGAAGCATCTCCTGCACCTGTAAGAGCTGCTCCACCCAGTGACAGTGGCTTCAGCAGGGCATGATGTGTGTGTCCCTTTCATAGTTTTTACGTCAATCAAACCTTGGAATAAATTCTAAGAAAGTACATCAAGTCTCCCAGTCTGCATGAAATTTTAGTTCCTTTGCATGGAACTTCAAATAACTTTTTTTTGTTGTTTTCTTTTGTTTGATAATTGTTGCCTGTCTCTGATCATTTAACTCAGATCTGGAACTGTCTGTATTTCACACACCTATTATGAAATTTTTAATGAAGACCAGAACCTTCAAAGTTATTAAGCCATTACTGAAACAGGATAGTTCTCAAGTTACTAACAGACTACAACAATTTCTTAAAGGTGCCATGTGACTGGATACGTATTTTGCTGTAATAGCTGTATGATTGTGCTAAAGTACTTGAATTTATATGCATCTTTTCCATTTGTTGGCTTATTAATTAAGAGACAGGGAAAATGCTTCATTTGGATAAGAGTTTCTGGGAGATCCAAGTGAACAAGCTCAAAAATACCAGTGGTCACTACGACCCTGGAAGCATCACAATTGCTATTCCCATTCCCAGAATTAGAACTTTTGTGTCACAACAGAATCACAGAATCACAGAATGTCTAGGCTGGAAGAGACCCTCAAGATGATTGAGTCGAACCCATGCCCTAACACCTCAACTAGATCATGGCATTGACTGCCACATCCAGTCTTTTTTTAAACACGTCCAGGGATGGTAACTCCACGACCTCCCCAGGCAGACTATTCCAGTACTTATCACTCTTTCCATGAAAAACTTTTTCCTAATATCCAGCGTATATTTCCCTTGACACAGCCTGAGACTGTGTCCTCTCGTTCTGTCAGTTGCTGCCAGGAGAAAGAGCCCAACCCCCAGCTGTCTACAACCACCCTTCAGGAGGTTGTAGAGAGTGATAAGGTCACCTCTGAGTCTCCTTTTCTCCAGCCTAAACAACCCCAGCTCCCACAGTCGTTCCCCACAGGGTTTGTGTTCCAAGCCCCTCCCAGCCTTGTTGCCCTCCTCTGGACACGCTCAAGCATCTCAACATCCTTCCTGAACTGAGGGGCCCAGAACTGGACACAGCACTCCAGGTGTGGCCTGAGCAGTGCCGAGTACAGGGGCAGAATGACCTCCCTGCTCCTCTGGCCACACCATTCCTGATCCAGGCCAGGATGCCCTTGGCCCTCTGGGCCACCTGGGCACTCTGCTGGCTCATGTGCAGCTGCTGTCACCAGTGCCCCCAGGTCCCTTTTCTCCTGGGCACTGTCCAGGCACAGCATCCCCAGCCTGTAATGCTGCAGGGGGTTATTGTGGCCAAAGTGCAGGACTCAGCACTTGGGCTTATTAAACTTCATCTTGTTAGACTCTGCCCATCCATCCAACTGGTCCAGATCTCTCTGCAGAGCCATCCTACCTTCCAACAGATCGACACATGCTCCCAGCTTAGTGTCATCTACAAATTTACTAATCAAAGACTCAATACCCTCATCCATGTCATCAATAAAAATATTGAACAGCACTGGCCCCAGCACAGATCCCTGAGGGACACCACTGGTGCCTGGCCACCAGCTGGGTGCAGCACCATTCACCACCACTCTCTGGGCCCGGCCATGCAGCCAGTTCCTAACCCAGCACGGAGTGCTCCTGTCCAAGCCACGGGCTGCCAGCTTATCCAGGAGTGTGCTGTGGGAGACGGTGTCAAAAGCCTTGCTGAAGGCTTTTTGAATAGACAACATCCACAGCCCTTCCTGCACCCACCAGGCAGGTTACCTGGTCATAAAAGGAGATCAGGTTGGTCAAACATGACCTACCTCTCCTAAACCCATGCTGGCTGGGCCTGAGGCCCTGGCCATCCTGCAAATTCTGTGTGATTACACTCAGTAGAAACTGTTCCATTATCTTGCCAGGTACTGAGGTCAGGCTGACTGGTCTATAATTACTAGGATCCTCCCTCCCATCCTTTTTGTGAATGGGTGTCACATTGGCCAGCTTCCAGTCATCTGGAACCTCACCAGTGAGCCAGGACTCTTGGTAAATGATGGAGAGTGGCTTTGCAAGTTCATCTGCCAGCTCCCTCATCACCCTGGGATGGATTCTCTCTGGGCCCATAGATTTATGGGCATCCAAGCATCTCAGCAGTTCTCTGATTGCCTCCTCCTGGATAATGAGGGGACAACTGTTCCCCAGATTTTGCTAACATGAAGAGCAACTGACAAACCTGCCTACAGAGCCCACTCAGTGGCTTTTGTTGTAACCAGATTTAACAAGCTTCTCTATTTGATACCTTTTATTTTCATCATTCATATCCTTTCATTTTGGAAAAAGAGCCATATTAGACTCATGTGGTGTTATCTAATTGCTGTTTTATATCCTTTTTCATGCAGGAAGTCTTGCCAAGAGTTCTCTTTTACTCTGTCCCAGGATAACATAACATGAGCCTGCACTGGCAGAGTTTGCATGCACTGTACAGGCAGCAGTGTGCTCTGCAGATGGTGCTGCAGGGAGAAGAAAAAAATCTGGAGAAAGCTGATTGAATTGTACAAACACAAGGACCTATAGGCAAGTGAAGAAGGCAATTATATTCAGATTTCCTGCTTGTGTCCCTGATGTGATTTGTGCAGATATCATTCATGTTAGTAGTCTGCTGGAGATATGACTGGATAAAAATCAGCCAAATGGTTGACTTAACAGCATCAGATTGTATATGCTTTAGTTAAGCATTTAAGATGTGCTTAATTGAGTTGTAAATCAGATAAAATATGTGGATCCTTTTCATGTAAGTGAGACTTTCCCTTTCACTCTGTTCTAGTCATAGGACTATTAAATATTTTTATACTTATTAGTCCTTTAATAACATGAAAGAGTTTCATATTCGTCTTAATCAATTAGTGATATATCTACATCTTAGGAAATTTGTCCTGATGCTTATTCTTTGAAGATTATTTACTGGAGGTGGCATGGGTGCCTTTTCCCTTTTATTTAAATTTATTTTTATTTCTAATGTTGTCAGAATGTAGAACTTGATTCCAAATTTCTGATGTAGTTTTATAAAAAATCTTGTATGGTTTCATGCATTCCAGAGTACTTTCATGTAGCTGAAATAGGAGACAATGGAATGTAAACTTCTTCTGATGTTTTATTTATTATATTAATAGGTGAAATTACAATATAATGGTAAAGGATGAACATTCTAGAATTAAAAGCCAAAAAAAACTTGAGAATACCTACCAAAAAACCCCTCAAGTATTTCTCAACCCCACAAAAAGTTTTTAGACAGAATATCTTTAAATAGTTTTTAAAATGGCATTTGGCATTTTTTATGGCTATTAGGAGTATTTTCAGTGTCTTTCTGAGCCTTTCTGGTTTGACTAATTGACTAATATTGAATTTATAGAATTCAGTAAAGCTTCATCTTCTACTTAAATTAGCTCCCTAATTTTAGAGAAGGGTAACATGAAATATGAATGAGAGAATTTAATTTTCCTGGAGTTATTTCTGTTTGCCTTTACTGTATCTATCTCTTTCCCATGGATACTAGACAATGTCTGTTGTATTCAGAATATTGTCAAATTCAAACTAGAAAAAAACAAAACAAAACAACATTCCCATGGTAATTACTAATGGAAACTTATCACAGTATAATGGTGAACTACTGTAAAAGTGCACAGGCCTCTTAAAGCTTGCCAGGAACATCCATTGTCATGCACATCTGTTTTTTGTAAAAGTAGAGGCTCAGATAAATTGAGTCATCTGAGCTTCCTGAATCTTAAGGGGAGTAAGACTGTTTTTCAAGCAGCTGAGGCCCAAATCTATGGAGTCATTTAGGGGTTCAAATCAAATCCTGAATATACATTGTTAGTAAATACAAGGCAGAGAATGTTAATACAATGTGTTCATTCTGAGGAGAGTAGCTGAAAGAAGCTATACTGCGGTGTTCTGTTGGTCACAGTTAGTCCTCATTGTGAAGTAAATAATCATCAAGTTACAGCTATGCTGATTGGAATTTTACCAACAATTTTCAGAATTTGTTTTCTGCTATGCAAAGTCAGTCAATATATTGTCTGAAGTACTTTCTGGGGAGAATTTAGTGCATAATGGCAGGATTAGCCAGTACTGAGAAAAAAAAAAAAACATCATTTAGATAAATGAGCCAAACGTTCAGACATTTGGGATCAGTAAATCAAACTAAAGCTGTTAAATGTTTTTGAAATCACATTAAGTACTTGTATATATTACCTCATCCCTTTTTTATATACTGAAGCTAAGAGCTCTAGGGTATGGTGTTCACAAAATAAAAATGGAGCACTATAGATAACTCTTCTTATTTTTCTAGTTTGCAGTACAAACACAAACAATATGTAAGAGGGAATAGGAACAACTTTTCTTTGTTGCTTGTGACCACAAGTATGTCCTCAGTTTGGTTGCAAAGCTGAAGGAATGACAAAATCATCTGAGCCTAGTTACAGGTAAAAGACGAATGCAGTACTTCATACCATACTATGACCTGAACATGTCCTAGCTCACTAATTTCTGTACAGAGAAGCCTGAGAAAACATTTATCCAAAGTTGAAATACACATAGCTCTAAAAGAAGAAGTTATTTTTAAATTATTTAAATTTTCCTAACAACAGCAAAAGAAATACTATTATTTACTTATAATGGCTAGCTGATTGACTTTCAATAAAATTAATGTAGATAAGAAATGGAAAATTAGTTGGGTTCTTTACATGGCTGTTCCTTAGGTTTTGAAAACTTCTTCATTTTATGGACTTGAGTTTATCAGTGTAATCCTAGTTAAATCTTTCAATACCAACTCCAGGTTTGCACGAAGGTCATACCAAATGTAATTGTGTATAAAAAATTAAGGTGTTTTACCATATAAAAGTTTCTTCATGTAATGTGACCAAAATCAGTGGATTAACATAAATACTCCAAAGAAGTGCTCAAAAAAGCAGAATTGTCTTAGTTTATAAAATAATATTTTATTTATTTGCTATGTTGATAGTATAAAAAATGTGAACATTACAGTAATTTCAGTCCAGAGTAACAATTAGAGCTGCAGCAGTGTGATTCAAAATTGACAGTGAGAGGTAAGGGGTTATGTCTAACTCTCAGAGCACAGTCAGGAAAATACATGGATTTTTCTGGCTGAGTGTGTAGGCTGCTAGCTGAGGTAATGCACAGCTACTGCTTGCAGGCCACAGGCATGTGGAGTCTGGAGTAATTTCAGTGTTACTGTAGGGACAGACCAGAAATAAAGAAGACTATTTTCTTTTCTGTATTCTCTTCAAAAAGAAATCAGGCAGACCTGAAAAGAGCATCTAGGAGAGCTTTACTGTTTCTATTCCAGTCCATGTAAGAGTAAAAGTTGCTTCTACAGGAGTGTTTTGTTACTTTAAAAGATTCTGGCCTCCACTGGAAGTACAGGTTTCGCAAGAGATTTATTATTTTATTTTCTCATCTTGTATTTGTCTCATAAGACCCAGGATGAAAAAGTTATGTAGTCTATATTTCAACATCACTTACAATACCAATAGTACGCACTGATGTAGAACTATTCATTTTGGAAGCACTCAAAGAATTTATAAGATGGAGCCACCCCTGGCTCTGGAAAGTGGCAGGGAGAATATATATCTTAAAATGCTTCTTCAACAAATAAGTAAGTCACTATTGAAGGCTTTTGAAGTATGCTATCTTAGTGTTTCTGATGATTTTTTTCCATGTAGTTAGTCCACATGTCTTCCTTGGGTATCCAAGCCTCTATTTAGTAATCACTTACAAGCCTACTTAGCTTTTATGGCCCTCATGTACAAGGAATTTTGACAACAAAGTTAATTGCAACTCCCTATTAGCCTTTTACATAATTAGAAGAGCCAGACCAATAAAAAGCAACAGTCCATACAGTAATTTGGAAAGGAATTAATGACAGAATCCAGAAGTTATAAAGAGCTGTATCAGAAATGGTATGTTGTTGCATATTATTATTTAAAAATTATGGTGCTAATTACTTTAATAACAGATTTTGGATACAGATTAGATGCTGCCAAGATGAACAATGAAATGCATGATGTATATCATACACGTTTTTCCTGTAACACTTACTTTGTTCACAAAGGGCACTAGAAACCTGGCATAATTTTGCAAAGCACAAATTTTATTTTGCTGGACATAACCTTGATTTATGTTAATTATACACAGTGTAAAATATAATTCCTCATATAGACCTCAGTTTTGAGGCTCATTTCTGGGTGGAAAAGTGCTATAAGCATACTTGAAGTTAGACAACCACCACTGCAGATAGATGATGTAAAATTCAAATCATATGATGGGAGTATTAAAAGACAGAATAAACCCAAAAGAAGAAAAGGAACTATAAATCCAGCAAGAACTGGTCTACACTCTTGGAGCTCTTTCAAAGTACATGTGCAGCAGCCACAGAAACAGGATGTTACTGCAAGAGAATTCTGTCCATGAGCATCCGAAACAAGAACTGTATGAAAGGATACACAGAAAGGTGTATGGTGGGACTGCTTCTCTGTGTGCTCCTTAAGCAGGGTTTTTGGGATGCTGAGAGCTCTTCAAAACCTGGCTCTGAATATTTTGCTGGACTTGCCACCAGGTAACTGATGCTAATGTAGTTTTTATATATTTTATGATGACTGCTACTGTTACAGTAAGAATCAAACTTAATCCTACCTGCAATAATAATGTTGAAAAAAAGGGGTTTGTTGTAACATTAGACTGTATTTTAATTGGAGTCTTACTAATTTATTTAGACAAATTCTATAAAAGGAAGAACTGTTCAAGATACAGATAGGCAATACCTTTTTTCTCCAGTTATCAATACTGCCTGCAATATATCTCTACCTACTCAAAAAATGAACTTTTTTGTTGGTCAGATTTTCTATGCATAAATATGGTCAGGAGAACAGAGCTGTGATTTGGAGCTTGATCAAGAGGTAGAGAGTGCCTTTTTTTTGGATTACCAAATCATTGGTATGGTAATTTTTTAAAAATTCATCATAGACTAAGAAGATACATGGATGTGGCAGCCACTCTGCATTCAGTATGAGACAGCCAGGTTCTTGTAGGTACTAAATAACTGTAGACCTCTGAAACACCTGGTTGTGTCACGTGCAAAACCTGTAAATCTTTCAGCAGTGGTAGCTGCAGGGTTTCTGTAGGGCTGTTAACAAGCCTGTAAGAGTACTGAATGAATTGTGTGAAAGCAGCTAGAGAGAACCTGTAAAAAGAAATTTTTGGAAAGAAACTTGGTCCTCAGAGGAGACACATGCATGGGAAGCTGAGAGAGTACACTGCCTGCTGTAGTTTTCCCAAGAAGGATATTAGACTAATGAGATTAGAATTAGATTAGAACACCTGGCTATATATGCCCTGAAAAAAGAATAGAGTACCAAAGAAACACTTTGATCCTACTGATAAGAAATTCTTGTGAAGTCCCAGGACCCAATGAATTATAAGAATCATCTCACTGACATACTCCAAAACAAAGGCTGAAAGCTGACATTTGCCTTTTTGGTAGTTGTACTATGCAGATTAAAATCAATGTAAAGTTTGCTCCCATCAATAAATTTCAAGTGTGGTATTGTGCAATTCAGTTTAGTTCAAACAAATGCTGATTGGAGTTTGAGCTTCCAGATGACATCTGCAGAAAATTTGCTGAGATTGTACAGTAAATTCAACCTGTCATTCTCTGCTAGAGGGGAGTACTGTAATGTTCTTCTTGTACTTTATTCTGAATCTCTGTAGAGATTGCCACACACAAGCAATGGAAGAAAATATCTGCTTCTGACTCACCACTGCTAAGCCATGGTTGGGGTACACAAGTGCACCCAAGAAATGTGGAGACCAACAGGACCATCAGTGCCATGCAGGTTGCAATACAGCTCTGCAGATCTCAATAACACTCCAGGTCTTTTTTTTTTTTTTACTGGGGTAGTTGTGGCCAAATATATCACAGACAGCCCTGCATTTTTTAGTGGATTGGAGAGTGAATTAGGGAGTGACAGCTCTCTTAGGAGTATATGCATGAAAATCCTTAGTCTTTTTATACTGCAGTCAAATAACGTAGTATTTTACGTATCTTGTTGCTTTCTCATTCATGCAACGAATATGTCATGGTTTTGTACTGATTTTGTAATGCAAAAGAAAAGTAGAAACCCTATGTGAATTTGTTTCACCTTCTGACTCAACTCTGCCTCCAGCGAACACTAGAACTTTTGCTATTTAAATACATCTTCTTTGTCATTTATGTACATTGTAATACTTTTAGATTGTAATTCTTTTAGATAGATGTATTAATATTTTATGTATAGTTTTCAAATTACTGATATAATATTTAGACGTAAGAAACCTTTTATTTCAAGATGCAATTCCTGCCTTTTTTTTGTTGTTGTTGTTGGTTTTTTTTGTTTGTTTTGTTTTGGTTTGTTTTTTTTTGTTTGTTTGTTTTTGTTTTTTATCTGAAGTGATTTTTTTTAGATGACTGCTTAAGACTGAAACAAAAGAGATCCCGTATGTGTGGAATCTCTTATTTGTTTTCATATTTTGCGTGCTGCTTGGTATGCAATTCAACTGCCTTCAATTACCTCACTGCTAATTTCAGGTTAGTTACTATGTAACCTTCTCCACAAGACTAGACGGCCGCCGAAGGTAAAAGATGAGTCTTGACTCTCCGGTTTCGGTGGAATATTTCTGCTTTTATTCTTATGTCCTGCTCAGCTTTGGAGACCCTTCCCGATGGAGAGCCGATGCCAGAGAGCCCTGGCCCCTCCCCTGCCATGGCTTTTTCCCCCAGGGGGCAGGGCCCATAAGCAAGACCCAGAGGCACCACCCAATCTGTGATAAAACAGGATTAGGTTACATCTCAGTGAGGGGGGTGGGCACTGCTGGGCAGGGACAGATAGAAAAGAACATTACAAATATAAACCCAATTAATGCACCACAACATTACTAGATATATTTTACAATTATACAGTGTGTGTCTCAGAAGTAATCCCCTTGAAGATAACAAAGTATATGCAAAAAAAATCTGGCCTTGGTATGAGTGATTTTTTTGCCTCATGAAACAGGTCCTTCAGAGGTCATTCAAACTTTCTGCTCTGTAACAGGATCTCTAGGACACATAGGGAGCCAGCTTTCCTGTGGACTTTGTGCCTTTAACAGCAAAACTCACACTTTCCTGACTACAGGACCATACTTCCTGAACTATTGATTCATTGCTAGCTCAACCTCCCCACTCCCATTCTTTAGGATATGTTCTGGAGAAGCCTAATGCCCAGACCATCTGTCTTCAGCTGAAGTGTTTTAGTGTTGGAGTTTCTAATCCTATTGTAGAAGGGAACTGAGTAAAATCTAAACTGTCACAGACTTCACAAATAAGTCACCATTTACTTTTGGCACCATGATCTCCTAGCAATGGCTAATTGCTGTGCCTGCTAATGACCTACCTAGCTGTGAGAGCCCCATGAGGCAACAGGGAGGTGTGGGCCTTGGGGAATGAGGTTAGTGTGTCCTACAGAGCACCCCTGTGGGGTCAGTGATTTTGTATCTGACCTGCCCATGCTGGAACTCAAGGTCTGACCCATGGCAGGCAGTGTTTATAGCCATAGCAGTTTTATTTATGGTTTAATCTTCGAGTATTTGGAAGAAACCCAAACAAATACAAATCAAATGTCTATATCTTTGGTTAGATGATAAATATTAATTGAAAGAGCTAAAGTTGCTCTATATTATTAAAGTTATTACCAGCCAATGAAGAGAAAATGCTTGACTATTATATGCTGTACTTTGGCTTTGTGCAGACTCATCCAGATATCAAAGCTCATTAGTGCTCCCTGCTCTCTCTAAACAAAACTTGTGTCTGGCAGCAGTTCCTAGGTAAGTAGACTACTGTCATTTAGGCCATGCACATGTACTCATCCCAAAACAAAGTAATTCAGTGACCAGTTAGATGAAGAAAGAATGGGAATGTGGCTATTGCACTGAGACTGATGAATCTAAAATTAATTTCCACCACCCCCACCAATCAGTTCTTGCAGCTGGCATTACCTGATATTGAGATCTCCTGTTAGAACTTCCAAAGTCTGCAGTACAAAGCCAGGTGAGAGCTTCAATAATCCCCTCAATAACATGCCATGGTCTTATCAGCAACTTGGCAGCAGTATCTTTTAACCTTCCTGTGGGTCATATTCTACAAGTTCAAGCAGAATTTTTTTTTTTTTTTTAATATATTTGTCCTTGTTTAGGGCAAATTTTGGGATGAAACCTCCAAATGGGGCTCCTCTAGAAAAGCAGATTCAAGTGACCCCTCCTCCCAACTGGTTTGGGAAAAGAAGTGGAAAAAACTGTTTATCTACCGAGTATTCACAAGCATAAAAAAAAGGAGAATAATATTAAACAATAAAACCTCTCACACTTTTGAAGAGATGGCAAAATCAGAAAGTCCTTTCATGGGAGATAGTTCTGCTTGCACAATCTCTTATTAGTCTCTCCTGCACTGGAAAATGCTGTGTCCTGGGCCCTGGTGGGCTACTGGTGTGAACTCCTGGTATTTTTCTGGGTTTTCAGTCCAGAGCATGCAGATCAGTTCCCAGAAAAAGGAAAAAAAAAACCCCAAAGCCCACAGTCCAGGGAACTTCTCTGCCTCAGCTAGCAAAAAACCCCCAACTAACTAAAAGCAAAGCAGATCTCTGTCCCACTGTCTGTCTGTGCTGCATATGACACAGTCCAGGAGCAGAATGCAGAGGAGTGAGAGCAGTTTCTGAAAACAAACACCGTGCTTCTTTTTCCTCCACTTCTCTCTCAGAACCAGTCTTAAAGGTCCAGAATTTAATATGCAGCATAAACAGAAGAGACAATTGGAGATACAAGCATCATAAAGTAACCCCATTACTCCATCAGCTCAGCATTTTCTGATAACTGAATTAAATTAGATAAATTTGTTGCTTTGTGTTTTCTTATATTTGCCATACTATGTAATCACAGTTCTTCAAATACATGACTTTTTGTAAGGGAAAAAAAAAAGAAGGGAAAAAGAAAAAAAAAAAAGGGAAAAAAAAGAAAAGTCTAGAATGATTTTTGAATAAGGAAGGTGTGGTAGTCCTAATACGTGATGTAAAATTCATCTGATGGATTTACTTCATGAAGTTGCAACCGGGCAGTGTTTGGATTTTCAAACAAAAAACTTTTCCTTGCTTGGTTGGGTTTTTTTGGTTGTTCTTTGGTTTTTCTCTTTGGGTGGAGTATTTGGTTTTGATTATTTCATTTATCTAGTGTCTTCCTGTTAAATGGCGGCCACATTCTGTGCAGTAAAAACTATTGCTGCCGTAGTTGAAACACAGAAATATGTTACTTGTCTCACAGACTTCTCTGGTACCTCAGGTCAGCATGGTATGAGGTATTAAAGAGGTAGATAAAGTGACCAATAAGACAAGAGTGATCTGTTTTTACAACAGGCAAGTAAAATTCTGCTGAGCTCTGGGCTCAGGCAGTTGTGCTGCTGTTGCTACACAATAGTTCACACTTGCTGTGAAACAGTTTGGGGATGCAGATTTCATGTTGTAGTCATCACTGTTCCTGTAACTCTGAGAACTCCTGAAAAGCTCATCCCTCTCCATGTGGTCCTGAAAGTAAAGCAAAACCCCACTTCAGAAGTGGTAGACTATGACCTGCTCACTGAATCTTCATCATCGTCTCATCTTCTTATAATTCCCCTTTTGGGTGGAGAAATGTGCGCTGCAGAGACTGAAGGGGAGCTAAAATACTTGGCTTAGAATGAAAAGATTCCTTCTCTATGAGAAGCAGGAGAATCTGTGTCACCTGAGAGTGCATCTGTGAGGGCTTAAATCTTGCTATTGAGTTCCCATTTCGCAGGACTGTGAGACATAAAGTGTTATTTTATTTTTAATGAGTAGATTCCCACATCTGGTGTCTCAGCTGCTAACAACCTTCTTCCATAACTTGTGGGCTGACTGTGGCTGCTGAGGTGAACAATATATTTTAAATACTCACTGGTTTGCTTCACTATTCACTATGCAATTGAAAGCATTTATCATTTCTGAGAAGCATGTATTTATATATTTTCTTTTATCTTCCACATTAAAGGCCTTCACATATTTATTAGCTGATGGTAGCAGGCATTATATATTTCTCATTTGTTTGCGGTTGCCTGTATTTCCTGCTTTTGGCAGTCCAGCAGAAAGCCAAGGGAAGAGCTTACGGCAGTAACAGCACTTAGGCTTTTTACACAGGATTTTCAAAAGAACAACACATTCACACAGAACAATTTTCAAAATGTGGACATTTACAGGTAATCACAGACAACTAGGCAAAATAACTGAAATGCACTTTCTTTGTGACTGTCAGACCTTCTTTTATATTTGTAAACTTCCAGTCATGTTCCATTTTGCCCTAGCTGTTTTTCATTTCATATTTCAAAGGAATGTGATAATTTTTTAACACGGTGCTGATCCCTGTTTCAAGGCCGGTTAAGTTTGGAGGTTGTGTTCGGCAAGCAACTTACACAAATGTGATGAAGAGCGTAGTAGTGAAGCTGCCAGCAGCTTACACACCCTTTTGTGATGGAGAAGGTAGTAGTGAAACCACTGCATGTTTTGCTTTCTCTTCCACTTAGACAACAAATGGGATGTGACTGCTACTCCCTAAAGGGTCATTTTTTTCCCCTTGAGAAAACACGTTTCCAAGGCTTGCACTCTTACGGTAAGTTGCATTCCGTTTTCTTCTGTTTCATTAGGGTACACTCATCTCTGGTGAGGTTCCTTTATATGACCCTATGTATGTCTTCTCCTCCTGCCTCGGGCTGTATTGGGGTACGCTGGAGACTCCCGCCATGGGCGGCCAGGCTGCGTGGGGACTCCACTCCCCGCCGGCAGCCTGGGGGATGTCCCCCGTTTGCAGGGCATCGGGCATTCCCACCAGAGTACAGTCACTCAGGTGCACTCAACCCGAGGCGAGGCACGCCTGTGGCGGGGCAGGCAAGCAATCGCGCTGACCATTCCCCTCTCGGCCCTGCCAGCCCGACGAAATGGAGCAGCGCAGGGAGCCCAACCGGGGCCGGTGGGGCGGAGAAGCGGGAGGAGCAGGTGAGGGCAGAGAGGTGTCCCCGCGGGCCGCGCCGTGCCATGCCGGGGGCGGGCGCAGGAGGATGCTGAGGCCGGCCAGCGGAGCGCATCCTGACGCAGCTGCGGCCCCAGCCGCGGCGGGCGGGCGGATGGCGGGCGGCGGCGGGGCTCCGCGGGGCTGAGTGGTGGCGCAGACCCTCCTCCACACACCTCCGCTCCGCGCCGTGCTCCTCCCGCTTCTCCGCCCCACCGGCCCCGGTTGG
>JANEHK010000039.1:4605753-4746476 GCA_025960845.1 Tachycineta bicolor
TCGGCTCGGCTCGGCTCGGCTCGGCTCGGCTCGGCTCGGCTCGGCTCGGCTCGGCTCGGCTCGGCTCGGCCGCGGCAGGAGCTCCGCTCCCCGCACGCCCCGTTCTCGGTGAGGGCTCCGCGCACCTGCGGCGCGGCAGCCGCGGCTGCTCCGCCGTCTCCCGGTGCTGCGCCACGGCGTTGCACTGCACGGCGTGGAGCCCATCCGGCCGCTGCCGGAGCTGCGGGATCAGTCGGGCTCCGGCACGCCCGGCACAGCGTCCCCGCGGGCGGGAGGAGCGCTCTGGGCTGCAGTGGCCCGGGCGAGGAGGGAAATCCCGGCGGCGACTTCCCCGTGCTGTGAGGCAGTAACGGGGTACCCCGGACGGTGCCGCAGGCTGCGGAACACATGTGCGGGAGTACTCGTTCTCCGACACGGGAAAGCCCTTCCTTGGAAGCAAGGCCCGCGGCGTGCGGTGTCGGGAATCGCCGTTACCGAGATAGCGGGCAGAGTTCAAAATGAAGCTCTGCCCCCTCTTCTTCTTCATCTAAGACAAAAGATAACTTGGAGCAGTCTTTTCAGTGATAGTAGTTGCTGTGTGGTTGGGAAAACAAACAAACAAACAAATAAAAAAACACCCCGAAAAGCATAACAGAACAAAACAAAAAACCCACCCTACTTCACCGTAGTCCCTCTTCCTAATTACTTAGTCCCTTTTTTTATTCCTTTATTCCAAGTAATAACGATAAAAATGTGAACAGTGAAGACTCATTTTCAGGTGGAGCAGCAATGTTTGTAATGTGTGAAAGCAGGGGTATTTCAGGTGTTCTAACAGGAACCATTAGTCTGGTTACACTATGGAAGATTTACAGATTCTTACAGATTTAACTGTAAGCATCACAATCAAGTTACCTTCTGAAATTTCCATAGTGTTCACAGAATAACAGAGATGAACTTGGCATCAGGATCAGAAGATGTGAGTGGTCTTGGAAGTTGTCACTCGTTGGTATTTCTGTCTCTCTGATAGAAAGAACTACAGCTTTAAATTGAGCTGGTAATCTTAGACCATTACTGCTGAAAAACTCCAAGTACCATGAAATGCAAGCTCCATTTTTGCTTGGTCCAAACTATGGTTTTTAGTTCCAACAGAGCTATTTAACAGCAGAACAGAGTAATATAGTTCCAGTTATAAATGACCTAAAACAATCACCTAGTTGAACTGCCTGACTGCTCCAGGGCTGAGCAGAACATAAAGCCCGTTAGAGATGGCATTGCCCAAGTGTCTCTTTTTAAGGCACTGTCAGGTTTGAGGCATCAATTCCATGAAGCCTGCTCTAGTGTTTGATCATCCTCTTAGTAAAAAATGTTTCCTGATGTCCAGTCTCCTGGACAGCTTTGACCCATTCCCATTCCCATGTTGCTGGATGCCAGGAAAAGACGGGCACTCCCTCTCCAGGTTCCCCCTAATGAAGCTGTACAGGACAATGAGGTCACCCCTGAGCCTCCTTCTCTCCAAACTGGACAAACCCAGAGCCCTCAGCTGATCCTCACAGGATGTGCCTTCCAGCCCTTCCACCAGCTCTGCTGTCCTCCTCTGGACCATTCAAGGGCCTTCCCACCCTTCTCAACCTGTGGGGCCCAGCACTGCCCACAGGACTCAGGGCGAGGCAGCACCGTGGCTGAACCCAGCAGGATGATCCCAACCACAGCTGGTGCTGCTGTGTCTGGTGCAGCCCGGGATGGGGTTTGCCCTCCTGGCTGCCCGGGCACACGCTGCTGACTCACCCTGAGCTGCTGCCGACCGGCACCCCCAGATCCCTTTCTGCAGGGCTGCTCTACACACACCGCTCTCCCAGTCCATGGTTGCATGCTAGTTACTCTCGAACAGCATGTAATCTGGAAGTAACAGGAAATTACTGAAAACATTTGGTATGTGTATCATTCTAGTGCTCTTATTAATGAAGAGCATGGTTATAAGATTTATTGGGTAAGAAGCAGCATGGGCTTCCAAGTCTTTTCTTGGAGCTTAATGCAAGCTTTGCTTGTCTTATTTGGGACGTTTAAAATTAGTCTTTTTAAAAATTCATAAATTTAAGGTCAGAATCTGAGGTGCTGGTATGATAGCTCTTTAGATGGAAGTATTCAACAGATTTACATGATTAAGAGTATTCCCTTCAATGCCTACAGGGTAGAAAAAAAGTTACTTTAGGTTATGTTGAGCAAGGTGAGGCAGTGGACTCAGAACAAATATTGCATTGTTGTGGCTCATTCTGCAGACAGGAGAAAAATCACTGTTGAAAATATTTTAACTATTTAACTATTTAACTAGAGTTCTAAGAATGATTCTAAAGGTTGAATTCTGTTATAGTGTAATTTAGAACTTGTTTTCCTGAGTCTGCACACTGTCAAAAACATTTAAAATGTGTGAATATCTTACTTGTTTCTTTATCCTCCTGAGTGCACATAGCTTTTAAGATACTAGACTAATGAATCCCCAACCACTCAACTTTTTGGCTTTAGTCTCTTTGTCAGACCTGTATTTGTACTTCATAATGTGGACAAAACTTGCTTTAGCAATACTAATTTTTTTTTTTTTTTTTTTTTTTTTTTTTACACCTGTTACATCTATATGTTGATGTATGTTCACTGGGACAAAATAGTCACATGGACAGATGATGTGCTGTTGGGTTAATAGTAGAGATAACAGGGTTTTGCCTGCTGGAACATGTTGGACAGCTGTGTTTTGGTCAGTAAGAGGATAAGAAAGCCTAATTCTATGACACTGTGAAATGCCTTCAGAATCTCCTAGGCATACAGGCTGTGGTAAGGAATGTGACAACTGAAATTCTAGCTGTGCATTTTCAGGAAAAAGAGAGGGGAGGTATGCATCTAGTCTGGATGGTGAGGTGTGTAGATGTGATTTGCTGCAGTTCAGCACACAAAGTTTTATTAAAACCTACTTTTCCAAGTATACCTTTCCAGCACTTGGCTTGTATGCAAAGGTTAGTATCACAGGACTCTGGTACCGCTTCTGGGTGGAAGTGTATGCTAGTTTTCAGATGCACTGTAGATCTTTGGCCCTACAAAATATGCAGCCAGAATTGTGTTACTCATCTAATACACTGGGAGGTAGTTTTAGAAAAAATAAACCATATGCATATGTGTGTATTTTTCCTTCTTGTGTTGTGAGAAATGGATTTGTAGAGAATTCTCAAAGCCTGACAGAGGGCTCACATATTAAGCATCTATATGCAAACTCTGAGATAAGAAACACTGACTTAGAAAGACTGTGGAATAGGACAGTCAATGTTGAGGGAGAAATGTAACTAGAAACAAGTTTCAAATGATGGCCTTACAAATAGACTAGATACTCTGGAGAAATAGAACTATGAAAGATGTATTGTACTAGGATCCACGAGGGGTAATTTTAGATGGTTTGCTTTAAGGCATTAGCAGCATTGCGTAGCAAAAGCTGATAGGCTGATAGGTCAAGAAACGCTTATAAGTATTGTAATTAGGAAATAGTTTTGCTCCTGATTGTGATGGCTTTAATTGTAACATCTGTAAAATCTCACCCAAAAATGGAATAAAAGTTTTTAAAATGCCTTTCAGGAGCCCCATCTCTGGACCAGAAAAAGAGATAATCCAACATTGTTTAAATTTCAGTGTTTAGGTAGGAAAAGAAAATACATTTTTTATTATTAAAGTTCTTTCAAAGCAGTGTTTCATAAGTCACCAAGCTAATAAAGTATGCTTTTGGAAATCACAGTTTTTTTATCAAATAGTCTAGTGATAGCATATGGAGCAGTGTAGGGAGAATCAGAAGTGAATCATGCATTTTCAAACTCCAGCCAAGTAGTTATCGAGTTGTGCATCTGCCATGTAGGTCACCAAGTTGCTCAAGGCTGTTTGTAGCTCAAAGGTCAAGATTCAGTGCGTTGTCCTCCTCAGCTGAGAGACTTTGTGACTGTAAAATAGATGAAGGGGTGACAGACATAAGAATGGGCTGGGGCCCGAGGGACACCTAACTAATTCTTGTGGTGATGTTTATTTTCCCATGATTTTTGTTTGTGAAGGCTCTTTGTGACCTTCAGTCAGTCTTATAGCAGCAGTAGGGTGAAGCTGCTGTAGCACTGCTAAAATTGAGAGGTTATGAAAAACAGCCTGAAGGGCCTGTGGCCACTGTCTCTTTCCATTTGCAAGAGAAAGAGGTGACCTGCATGTGCAGCCTGCCTGATAAACCACACAACCAAGGTTTGAAAAAGGGCAGTGGGGGAAGTAGGTCTTCAAAACTATTGGAAATGAGTCTGGAGCAGCAAGAAGACCTCCTTTCTGGATACTCCTCCTCTGAATCAATGACATAATGACAAAAACTTCCATTTTTGCAGACTTCAAGCAATAACTTCATGCAGCAATTTAACCTATTAGTAGCAATAGCTTAGACCGAATGTTGGTTTAGCTCATGCCACTTACTCACTCCTTTATTCAAGTTTTGCTTTACTCCTTGAGATGTTCAGGTGCAGCTCTTTACAACTGGAGATAAGTTTGGCATGACTGAAGCTTTCCTGTCATTTGGAGCTTGTTATTGAAAGTGGTATTACCTTTGCTGTCTGTGTGTTTATTTGTAGAAATACTGCCTGACTGGGTCTTCTTGTTCCTCAGCCCATACATAAAATTGCATTGCAATGGGATCTTTTTTCTTTTTAATGATGCAGGTTTTGCTTTGTATGAGCTTTCCTGCACAAAAATCTGTTTTGATATTCCCAAGAATATCAATTGGCTACAATACTGGGGTTTTTTTTGTTTGTTTGTTTGTTTGGTTGGTTTGTTTTTTTTTTTCATTGTATCTAAATAGTTATTTGATTGTTGCTTAAAAGAAAAAACTTGAATTTCTATGTGTGTCCAGATTTTCAGCAAGGAAAAGATGTTATTTTTAAGAACTGGTTTAGGAATCAGGTCTGTGATACTTAGACATTTTAACTTTATTTGCAGAATTTAAAATGAAGGTGATAAAATCTGAGAAAGCTCGCTTCCTTCTGCTACTGGTAGTTCAGTAGTGTAGAATGGTCCTGTGCTTTACTAATCTAATTTTAGGAGCAGCTTCTGTGTAGTTTGAATACTGCTGCCTGCACTTTGGCTAATAATTTATTTACTTGCTTGACTCTTTTTTTTTTTTTTTTTTCCCTGATTTTCTTCTAAATGTGACATGCACTGTTTTGTCTGGTTCTTTTTGTAGCACATTGATCACTGTAAAGTAGCCTATTTGCTCTATATTTGCTTGGTCTATGTTTCTCAAGGTAATGCTAAATCTAATAGACATCTACTAACCAGAGAACACTATTTGAATTTCCCATCCCCCAATGAAACGTAAAAAAAACCCCACCAACATGCTGAAGCCTGAGAAGAGAAGGTAGATTGTAAATAGCGGAGAGGCCAGAGATGAAAAGGAGGCAGAGAATAATAGCTGTGGAAAGGGAGAGGTTAAGGGATTATGCAGAGAGAAGGCAGGAGATTTAGTGAATTTATATTTATCCGGTAAGCGATGTCAGAAGCGTAACTAGCAAGTGCCTTGAGCTACTGGATTGATACTACAACGGTTCAAAATAGTAAGATGAGATGAGGAAGGACGTGCAAGTCAGGAAGAGTTATTTTCTGTGTTCCGTTGACACATTTTAGGAACTTCTAACTAGGGCTTGTATTCCTGACTTCATACTTGAGCCACTAATAGTATGGTTATGAGGGGTACTGTTGGTGAGAGTTGTACATGGGAAGACACTCTAATTAAGCTAAGCCTATGGGTTAAAGCTATCTCTGTTGTAATTGCACATGTTTGATTAAAGTTGCTGTAGTGTATTTATTTTCTGTTTGTTTGTTGGAATTAGTTTATTTGGTTTTGTTTTTATACATTAATAGTTCTTAAGGATGTGCTCTTAGCTCCTTCCATGGCTAAAAAGGAAACTGGAAGAGAGCATGCTGCTAGAAGATTTCTAGGGTGTTGGGAGTTTTCATTTAAAAATGAAGAAATTAATTCTTTTGATGAATTTTGATATGTGTTTCTGAAGCTTGGTATTTGTTTAACATTAGTTTCTTTGTCTCTGATAAAGAAAAGGCACATACCTATGTGTAACACTGCCACATTGCTGCCAGTTCATGAACTCTGTTGTTCTTTCTTGCTATTTTTATCTGAAAATACTCACAAAGCTGGTTTATACAGGATTTTATCCAATGTATACTAAACTGCAGCTTTAATGTTGGCTAAAGCTTATTAATGATGAATTTTGTTTTTTCTACATTCTCATGTTGTCTGATTAATGAAAATTCTCTGTCCAAAGGACCATAATTTTGCCTTTAATTTTTAACTGCCAGTTTGTTTTGTGTTGTGATTGACATTGTGTTTCATATTTTGATTGCTGGTACATAAAGGCATGTGTGCCTAAAGACTTGCCCAATCCACGATTGAAGATGAAGGTGTGTTTCAATAAAAAGAACCAATATAGGTGGATCTGGTAGTGAAGCTTAGAGTAAAAAAGTTATTGAAAATAAAGGTATCCTTACACAAACCTGTCTATATAAAAGGAACAAGCTAAAAGGAGTCTTGCCGGTTTAATATATAAGTATAATCTTTTCACTTTTACCCTCCTTTCATTTTTCTTTCAGCTTTGCATAAAATTTTTAACATTCTTCATGGTCAGGCATGTTTGGACACTAGCTGAACAGTAGAGGTGGAGCTGAAGTAATAACAGAAGGCAATTGGAAAATCAATAGCACAGTGCAGCACATCTTATGTCTCAGAACTGCAAGGCATAATTTTGATCCCGTGTGGTAGAAAAGTGGCTTCGTGGGATACAGAATGCTTTGCAGGAACTCCATGAACTTTTTTGTCTTGAAAGGGCTGCTTTTGGCACCTCACCACAGTTTTCTTGTACCTTGAGACACCCTCATCTATATAAACATCTTCAATGTACTGAAACAGATTGAATAGAGGAGGCAGCCAAGAAGAAATAATATGGCAGAATTAGCTGGCCAAAATAATTAATTTGTAAGGAAGTAATGTACTTTCATGTTTTGGTTTTATTTTCCTAGATTGAATTTCCTGTAGAGGTCAGAAATTATTTAACAGTTTGTATCAATGTTCCTGAACTTTGAGCTTTAAGAAAAGGAGATTAATGCCTTTTCTGTGGGAAGGTGAAATAGAGAGTCTGAGTGGTTTTTGCTGGTCCCCTGTAACAGATACTCTATTATAAACTCAAGTTTTAAATGTTTAGGTTAAAGAATAGGAAAAATGGCAGCTGATTTTTCTCTTCCTCCTCAACAAAAGAAGGTGGGTTGGAAGACCAGAAAGTAATTATCTCTGTGATAAAATGCTTGTTTTCTCTAGCACAGGTACTTGTTCTTCTGGGTATTTCGGCTTATTAAATCAAACATATTGAAATAGCTTTCTTCATCTTCTTGTTGTTCTCCGTTTTTGCACTTCCTCTCCATTCCCAAGTGTGGATAATGTCAACCTGTTGGCAATGTTCATAATGTCCAGATAATGCTTCTCTCCTTTTCCTGTTAAAGTCAAGCTGTCAGCATATGGCTTTGGCTGTGCCTTCCCTGCTGCATATGGAATATATCTCCTTGCAGTTCTTCCTTCAGCTGAGGCTTCTTGTCTGTTCCTTCATTTTTGATTGCTACAATACTGCCTCATTTTTCTCCTTAGCCTTGCTTTCTCAGAGACCCATTCTAGACCTTACACTTTTTGTTCCTTCTTCTCACTGAGTTTTTAATTCCTTGTCTGATAGTGAGGAAAAACAGTTTTAATAATTCAGCAGTAAATAAATGAATATTAATCTTCTTATTTCTGGCATGAAATAATAATAAAAATTACAATGATAACAACAGCAACAATAATAATAATAGCAACATTACACTTTTCTTTCTTCACTCCTCCACTGTCAGTTTATGCTATCTTTTCTGGCTATAGGCATCCAATTCCTAAAAGTGTTTCTGTTTTTCTCTTTTCAGGGTCTAACATGTTTTTGGTGTGGAGGTGTATTGATAATCAGCTCTTGCCATTTCAGTGTGCTTGCCATTTCAAGATAGATGTTCTGTAGCAGTAGTATGCCAAGTGTGAACAGTAATCATCATAGTTGTGGTCGCTGCTTATGGGAGTTACCGAAGAATAAACACTGATGATCTAGTACTGTTACATTTAGAGGAAAAGTTTCTCCTCTGGATACCTGAGAGAAAATGTAGCATACCAATCCATATATGGTTAAGTAAACATATAAAATTTCTCAAGGCTGTTCATGGTCAGAAATGAGAAGGGGCAGTATACCTTAAAGTTTTTTTCAGCAGGAGCGTTCACAAATGGAAATAACTCCTACAATAGGTGGAAGTCCACCGATTTGAAATAATTGCAGTAAAATATGAAAGTATTAAGTGGCTGCAAAACCATTGCTCTCTAAATGCTTCCTTTGGAAAATATGTCAAATGAGTCAACACTTCAATTAAAAGTACTGTTATTTTCCCTTGTTTATTTGAACCCTAGGATCAGGTAAATTATTTGTATTGAAGATGAATTTTGCTCCTTTCAAATATATTATCTCACAATGATATTTTCCCCATAGCAACTCTCTTTGGATTAGAATCGTACTTTAAGAAACACAAACCAAGGGGATTTCCATCTGGCCAATTTTTTCCTGATGTTGTAATATGTAAACTTGCTATAAAATGGCAATGTTGCAAAGATAACTTTGGAACTTCTGACACCATGGACAACCTTCATGCCATCAGTCTATACCCCCACTTTTCACCGTTTTTCACACACCATAAATCTGAAAAGAAATGGGATTACAAAATGAAAACAAACACACAATACCCTCACCTTCCAAACACAAACAGTGTCAGAAGAATTTACAACAGGACATAATAATTTATTAATTATAAATAAAGTGAAAATGTAAGGACATTGATGCATGAAGTTCAGACTGAAGTGGTGTGTATTCCTTTTGTTTCCAGGTGCAGAGACTAGTTGTCTCCTAGACTTCTGTCTCCAAAAGAGAGTGTCTATGTGTGAACCACATTTTGGGAATGGTTCTTGGACTCTCCTGTCTACCTGGGAACTAGTCAGCCAGAATGCTAATTAGTAGAAACAGTACTGTTGTCAGGCAGTATCCTAGCCATTTGCTGGCATGGGTGGTGGATTTCAGCATTCCAAAATGCTTGGAGGGTTTTAGTAGTGTTAGTATAGGTGCAATCTCCATTAAAAAAAAAAAAAAAAAAAAAAAAAAAAGATTTTTTAAATGACTGAAAATGTATTTTATAGTTTGATACTAAAACATGTGAAATGGTGGCTGTGTTCATGGCACTTTCATTTTAAGTGGAAAATATGAAGAACTCTGAGGAGGATCTTAACTGTTGTTGGTAGTTAGGCCAGGAGTCATACTGGTTTTAGTAGGTGCTTACAAAACATCTGCATTTAGGATATGTGGCTGTAATCTTGGATTTGTACCTGTAATCTGTTCTGTGATGACAGTCTTAATTTTTTTGGGGGGGGTGTGGGAGGTGTGTGTTTGTTGTTTCATTTGAGTGCTCTTAGCAACAGATTCTAATACAAAAGTACTCTTCACGTCTTCAATTAATGGTGTCTGGTTTTAATTTTTATGGACACAGGCTTCCAGCCCTATAGAGGAGTGATAAATGGCATGTGGCTGTCTCTTTATTGGAAGAGTACTTGTAAAAATGCAGATGAGATTCTCTAACAAGTTCCATGCATGCCACAAAAATGCTACAGATCATACTTCTAATCCTATTTGTTTAGGGTTTTCAGAACAAAAGGCAGTGGATCTTTCACATTCACAGTATTAATTTAAAATTGAGAAACAAAGATAAATACTGCACAGTCAGAGGATGATAGTTGCTCTTGTGTTAAATGGGACAGCTAGCTGGGGTGTGAGTTAAACTCTGAAGCTGTGTTGAGCCAGCCTGAACTTTAGTCACTTCAAGAATTTATTTTGAGACATCAGTGTGCCAGTCGGTGGCGTGCACCACATGCACTGACCCTACTTGCTCCTGCTCTGTGTGAGTTTTCTTTAGTTTAATCCATGGAAAGGGAAGGAAACAGCAGAGGCTGTTACAGATGGTACCATGAGTGATTCAGTGTGCAGATTCAGCCATTCAGATAAAATCACACCAGCAGCTCACAGTGCCCCTGCCAGTTGCTAGGTGCATATCAAGGGAGGTTTTCTGTTTTGACTGGAGAATCCACTCCTATTTCCAGGATTTCCTGAGTTTTCTCATGTGATCTGTCAATTGGTACTTAGCAGCCACCAGAATTGAGAAGAGTTGAGCAGAAGTTGTCAGTCCCCAAACCAAACCATGCTTCTGGCTTGTGGGATTAAAGCAAGAGGAGTGGCACATCCAAATGGAAAATGACCAAACCACACAGTTTCAGGACAGCGTGTTCAGGACAGTTCTGGTTATTTTTTTGTGTGTTATACAAAACATTATATGCAGCAAAGAAGTAGCAATTTTCATCCTCTTACCTTCTTGAGAACCAGAGTCTGGTTTTTATCTTTCCCAGAAGAATTTATGGTGTAATTGCAGTGAAAACACAATAGGGAATGCTTAATTCATAGTGTGATGATGAGACCTCACAAAGTAAGTCATGCAGTTGGCCTGAGTTTTAACCTAAGTGTAAAAATGCTGCTGTAGAAGAGAAATTTCAGTAGCAGGATGGTATTTGTGGGCATGCGGAAAATCGTGCTGCCTAAGGCCAGTGTCCACAGAGGCTACAGAGGCAGAAATCAACTTTGTTTCAATAAAGGTATAGACCCCTCTGTCCCCTTTGTGCTCATGGGGAAGAGAACAAGACTTCAGTTGTGCAGAAATTTCATTTGTTATGTGGTAAAATACAAGGATAGCAGCATTTTCCACCTCTACTTTTGTTTCATTCTGTTATGCAGAAATTCGTTCCAGAGAAAGGACACATAGGTTTTAAATCTACAATCACAACCACTGAGGTAATTTTTACTAATCTGGTATGTTCCCCTCCTTGTTTTATATTTTACATTTGCTTTCAGGTGTCAAAGGATGAATTCTGTTTCAGATAGGTTTGTGTAAATAACTTGCTCTCTCATGACTCCAGTAGAGGCTCATCCATCTTGTGAATGCAGGAAGAACTACAGGAGGCTGGATTGGATTGGATTGGATTGGATTGGATTGGATTGGATTGGATTGGATTGGATTGGATTGGATTGGATTGGATTGGGGAGAAAGGGGAAGTAGGAATTACAGTTCTCTGTAGCCACAGTGGTTTTGATTGCTACTTCTGGGTTTTGGCAACTCCTATATTACTGCCTTTCCTGTAATGGGTAAAGATAACAAATCCGTTCCTAAACACAGACTCCCTTCTGAGGCCAGGGTCTGATTTGCCGTTTGCACCTCTTTTTCATTATCTGTTTCTTCAGTCCACTAGATGGTTTTCAGTCCTTTTCACAGATTCTCTTTGTGGCACCTCCAGGCTATGATTTCTACTTTTTCTTCGGAAGTGGGACATTATACTGTCTTGGAAACAGAAACCTAGATTGGTTGATAAACAATTCCACAGTTTGCTAATTCCTGTAATTATTTCACAGGGACTATTCAAAAAATTATTATAGATTCTGTAAATCATTGCTTACCTGTGTCCCACTGACCTTTTTCACCCCCAGGCACTTTTTTGGATTATTATTTTGATAATAATGATCTGGAGTTAGTCTTTGGACAGTGACGGCTAGAAGTCCTATGCAATATTTCGGGTGGGGGTTTTGTGGTGTTTTTTGTTTTGTTTTGTTTTGTTTTGTTTTGTTTTGTTTTGTTTTGGTTGGTTGGTTGGTTTGGTTGTTTGTTTTTGTTTTTAAAATTGTTTTGTTTGGCTGCTTGGCTTGTTTGTTTGTTTTGGTAATCTTTTGGAATTTATTTGCTCCATGAATTATCTTGACTTGCTTGTTATATTTTGTTGCTCTTGTAACATACTCTCTGCATAGGGTAATGTGTATATCTGTGTTTATTTTCCTATAATAGTCTGTAAAGTTGTAAGGCTTTTATAATACCCTGACTGCTTCTATTTTTTTCAGTTCTTTTACAAGAATCAGGTTTTGCAATACCTACATTGTACCTTAAAAGCTTCAATTTCTACACCTTCTTGCTCATTAACTAGGTTATTCTTAAAAGTTTCCTTTATTTTAAGTGATTAAAAAAAAAAAAAACACCTTAATTTTCGTGGTCTTCTTGGCTGATGCCTCTCAACCCAAATCACATTTTTAAAACATCTTTTCCCAAGTTTTAATGGTATTTATGCATTTTTAAATTGAGATTTAAAAAAAAACCTTACAGTTAAAAACTTACAGTATTTACAGTACAGATTTTTGCCTGTTCTTTTAATATGCAAAATGTGAAATTAATATTTCTCATGTGAAATCCTGAATGATACGGAGGTGATTCAGAAATAGTGAAAATGTTTCTAGGTCCTGCAGGTTCTTTCACAAAGTATGAAAAAAAATATATTTTTGACAACTAAACTTTCTGTTCTTCCTGTTAAAACTCAGCACTGCTAATATGTTATTTGGTATGAATATTCACATATTTTAATGTTTCTTTTGTGTGTTTGTATGTGTATGTGTGTATGTTTGCGCTAGAATTTATTTATGCACCATGTCCAGGAAATGGTACATAGTTTTCTGTCATAAGGCCATAGGTAATTCAGTGGATATCTCTGTTCTGAAAAAAATAGACACAAACTGAATGGTTTTTCATCCATAGCTCCACATCTCCTTTTTCATTGTTCTTTTTTACTCTGTGAATGCTCTTTTTCCTTTGTGGTTAGAACTACCATTGTAATCCAAAACCTGTAAGAAAGTTATATTTTCTTTTTAGATTTTCCATAAACAGTCTGAGTTCTGATGTTGGAAGAACTTGTATTTGATGTCTTTCTATTAATCTGCTTTTAAAAGCTTTATCTTTTATTGTTTGGAAAATTACAGGGAAAATGCAGATGTGGATTTAGTTGCCTTTGGCTTCTTTCTTCTTCTCCCCACCCTTCGCAGGAGGACCTTTTGGTAATTTTGAGGACACCAATTTCTAAAAACTATTCTTCTGCCCTTCTTCTCCTTAGCCAAGCTGTACTCCAGTGGTATTTCAAGAAGTATCAAAATTCTACCAGGTGTTGACAGGTGTGGCACAAAAAGTAATTCTTGATTCCCAAGGAGGTTCTTGGTTTTGCTGGTGATGTCCTCACTCCTCTCCTGCCTCAGAGACAGCTCTGTGGTTCCCTTGCTGCCTGTCTCAGTATCACTACTATCACTAATTTTTATTAACTTTTTTCCCTTGAAGCAAAACTCTATGTTTTCACAGTTGGTCACAAAGGTAATGTATTGAGAAAAGAACTTCTTAGTTCTGTTCACTGCGTCAAAATGGGTTTTTAACTACTCTCCTAGTTTCTGTTTTTTTAAAGAACAAGCAGGTTTATGGTGACATGTAAATCCTTCCTGAAATTCCTGATTGAATTTGCAGTACTCAAAGAAGACAAGAAGAGCTGTGATTGTGGTGAAGCTGCAGAACTGGTTTGTGCCCTACATAATGTTTGGCACTTTGCTGAGAGATGCAGAAGAAATTGCATTTTCTAACCTCCCTCTGTCTCCAGAGGATTTCCTGCTTACGCAGTAACCAAAACGTTTGCTGGAGGAGGATTCTGAGTGTTTTATCCTGCAGACTGGATGATGCAGAAAGATTATGAATCCACGGGGAAGCCAGTTTAAAAATTCTGGTTTTCTATTCTGTTTGTACAAATTTGATATTGCTTTGTAATTTAAGTTGAATCTGCTTCTACAGGATATTGTTTTTTCTCTTTTTGGACTGTGAAGCTTTGCCCATGCATTCCTGAAATAGATCAGCTAAATGTATACTTAAGAAAGGAGAAAGGTGGGAAATAAAAGGCAAAGTACTGTCCTCCCAAAGGTTCAGTGGGAACCCTGTAGCAGTATTTCTTTGCAGAAATATGGTAACCATGAGTCGAATTTTCTTGCTGAGAGAGGGGTTTCTGCTTTATGAACAAGATAATTGTATACTTCTGTTCAAAGTAAACATCATTCTGACACAATTCATGAATGCTAGATATTTTATGCAGTCACTGGAATTAAAAAAAACCGTCTAAAGCACGTAGTCTGTGGTTAATGTTGTGCCTCCTTTTGCACATCTTTCAGCTACCAGAGATCAAAATGAACTCCAGCACTTGAGGGCATGCAGAAAGGATTTTAGACACTCTGGAGGAAAGTGTGTCTGTAAAGCCTTAATAATTCCTCCTTCATCTATGCAGATTTGCCTTAACTGGTGCCAGATTTGCACCATACTGATCACATCCTTCACCTTATTAGAGGCCCAAATGTAAAAGAGCATATGCTAGTAGTCAAATTTTGTTTGTTGTATAGGGAGATCACAGATGTTGAAGGCTACAAAAAGGATGTGGGCTACAGCTACAGATTTGGCATGGAACCTGCTTTCTGTTAAGAAATGAAAAATGTTTACAGCTGATTTTTGTGTACTGGGAACATCCCATGGCTTAGCTGGTGTGAGATTTTGATTAAGCAGATTCTGGAAGAGTTCTCTGACAGTGAGGCAATTAATAAAATGTTGCAAGATATAATGGTAAAGTTGTATGTTTATTCCTGAAAGAATATAAGAGTGTGTGGAGGTACAAATCTCCTGTTGCATTCCATCTAACTTGGTCTTGGTCTGGAGATTTGATGAAACATTTGGCATTTAGGATACAGCAGTAGTAGCTGGTGAAAAATTAGATGTGAGCAGTATGAATGTTTAGCCAGACTGGGCAGTTGTGGTCTTCAGTTTAATGGGCTTGCAATATGAGATTGAGGATGCCTGAAGTGGGGCTGCACTAACCAAGGGTCATTGCCAGTGCTGCACCTGGGAAGTGGGCTGACTGATGTGATCCAGTCCCTCAGAGAAGTAAGGGATACTTCCCATGAATTTTATGGTTTTAGTAGGAATATTAATCTCCTAATAGCTATTTATAATCTTCCTATAGGGCATGCTGAGAAGTGTAGATTTTAAGGATTAAAGGAGATTTTAAAGATAAATGCTGCTGTTGGGAGAGAGGCTGTTTAATTTGGAGCACTTTCTGAGTTCTGCAAGAATGACAGTAAAATTCAAAAATCTGAGATAGAATGCTCTCTCCTCTATACATATGGATACATTCATGTGGGAATATGCTCTCTGATATTTGTATTTCAAAAGATACATTTAGTTCCTCAGGTGACTGTGTGGGATAATGTCTTGCATTGCACTAGACCTTGTCTTCTGTGGAGCTCATGAATGAGAATGTGCTTTACTATAAGTAGTGTGGAAAAATGAGTTACCATTCTTCTTATTCATGATCTGCCTTCTGAGCCTCTCCCATTCTGCAGAGACAGGAGGTGAAGCTTGCACTGATCACAGCATACCTGTAATACTCACCCCAGGTTTGAAGGTCACTTTGTCCCCCCCACAGTTCTCAGGATTGAAGTAGACATGCAAACTACTTCTATACTGTCACTGCTCCAGAGTTGGTGGGGTTTAATTGAGAAATTCACTTTTCTGCTATGTGGGGTAGATATTGTGTCCCTGAGGAATGTTAAGCATTAAGCTTTCCTGTATCTTTGTCATTCTCACAAGCTATGACCTTGTGTACTGCAATGTTACTGCCAGACCTCAGGCACACCAGATCATCTGAAGCACTCTCTTTTTTGATATTGTTTACAAGACAACCATTTGGGAATACAAATAGAGAAGCACAGGAAGCATTCAGAATTTCCAGAAATCATACCATATGCCTCGTAGGGGCTTGTAATTTGGTGAAAGCAAAATCATGTTCTTTCAGAGCCCATTGTTCTTCAGTGCCAGAATTGTCATAGATTATCAGTCTACCCTTTTCTTCTTTTTTTACAAAATGGGCTGCTAATAATTTTCCTCCGTACTAGTAATTTGTTTTCTCTATGATGTTACCATTTTATTTTTTTGTGGAATTTGCCATTTTTAAATTAAAAATGTATGTTGTGAAGGTTTGAGCAACTTTCATTTAGAATATCTGTTATTTCATTTCTGTAATTTAAAAAAGCCACGCCGGACAACTAACACACAGATGCTTCAGTTGTCTCTGTATTTCTAATGAATGCGAGCAGCTGAGGGCCAGCATGCAAAAGACAGCTTGAAACAGAATGAAACATGTAGAGCGCCTTTCCATGGGCAGTGACAGCAGTGTTTACTGCACTATCACATTATCACAATAGTACCACAGAACCCAAGGCATGGATAAGAACCCCATTTGGCTTTGCAAACACAAAGTAAGATACATTTCCTTGCCATGTCTAAGGACACAGAGCGGAATAGCGTGTAATATATATAAATAAAATAGCTTGATGCTGTTTAGATGAGAAGTTGTACTTGAATCTGTATGTGCTCTTGGTTCATGACAAATGGGAGGGAAAACATAGAGCTCTGAAGCCTTTTTTCCAATAAATGTTAATATGTTCAGCTGGACAGTTTCACAAAGGTAGACAATAATTATTGAATCATCAAATGCATGTGAGATATTTTCTGAGCCAGGGTTCTGAACCCAAGTCTCAGGGTTCAACTGAGACTTGCCTAGATGAAGAACCAGTAGATGAGACCAGTAGATGAAGAAATTACTCAGGACAGTGTAGTGTGGTGGTCGCTGCATATGGACATCTTTGCCAAGAAAAGAGGGGAAAATGAGGGGAACATTATAATTAAATGTATTTTGCATTCAGTTTTTTTTCTGAAGGTCTGACCCAGAAGGAAATGCAGTTCCTTGTTTTGGAAGTTTAGGAAATGTACTGTGGGAGCTGAGAAGGATAGGTGATTGTAATTCTCTCTCACTCATGAGGAAGGAGACAAGGAGGCTTAAAGTAAGAGGGTCCTGAGAAGTACCTGATAGGCTGAGCTACAACTGGGAACAGGTGGGTGAAGGCTATCTGCAGATAATCATGTTCATGGCTTTCTGCTGGACTTGCTCCAGGAGCTACACATCTCTCTTGTCCTGAGGAGCCCAGAACTGGACACAGCACTCCAGATGTGCTTCACCTGGGCTGAGTAGAAGGACAGGATCACCCACCTTGTCCTGCTGACACTGCTCTTCCTAATGCACCCCAGGACAGCATTGGCCTTCTTGGCCACCAGGACACAATGCTGGCTCATGGACAGCTTGTTGTCCACCAGGAACCCCAGATCCTTCTTCCTAGAGCATCTTTCCAGCTGGTGTCTGGGGTTATTCTTCCCTAGTACAGGACCCTGCATTTGCTCTTGTCAAATTTCAGACAATTTTTCTCTGCCCATCTCTTCATCTTGTCAATGCTGCAGTCTGGGGTATTGGCCACTGCTCCCAGATTTGTGCTGTCAGTGACCTGCTGAGGAGGCACTTGTCCCTCCAAATCACTGGACTCACTATTGAACCACTTGTGACAAGCCTCCAACCAGACTGTGTCACTGACTCTTACCTTCTGGGTTCTGCCATTCAGCTGGTTCTCCATCCACCTCCACATCCACTCATCAAGGTGGTATTCCTGACTTTGCCTTTTATGATATCATGGTACCTAGAGCCTTGCTGAAGTTCAGGTGGAAAACATCCACCACTCTCCCCTCATCCATCCAGCCAACTGTCCCCATCATAGAAGGTAACCAGTTTGGTTAAGCATGACTTTCTTTTTGGTAAATCCATGCTCACTACTCCTTATCACCTTCTTGTCTTTCACAAGATGCCCAGAGATGGCATCCAGGATGAGCTATTCCATCACCTTTCCAGGGACCGAGATGAGGCTGACTGGCCAAGTTCCAGTTACCTGGATCCTCCTTTTTGCCCATTTGAAGACCAAAGTGATGTTTGCTTTCTTCCAGCCCTCAGGCACCCCTCCTGATCACCATGATTTTTCAAACATGATTGTGAGCAGCCCATCTACAGTGTCTGTCATAACCCTCAAACGTTCATGGGACTCCCATCACTCCCATCAGGGCCATGGACTTGTGGATATCAGATTTACCTCAGCAATCTCTAAGCCAGTCTTCATCAAACAAAGGAAAGTGTTTCTTCCTCCAGACTTTGTTCCTGGGTCAGGGATTCTTGAGGGCTGGTCTTGTCAGTGAAGACTGAAACTAAGGTGTCATTCAGTATGGTATGCTTTCTTTGCAGCCTCTGTTGCAATGGTTCCTGTTCTGCATAGAAACAGTCTCACACTTTCCCTTTTGTCCTTGATGAATTGGAAAAAGCCCTTCTTGCTACCCTGGATATTCTTGGCCAGATTAATTCCAAATGGGCCTTGGACTTCCTTGTTGCATTTTTGCCAACATTGCATTTTGACAACTTTGACAACATCACAGTATTCAGTCCAGATGATCTGTTCCTTCTTTCACCTCATGTCTATCTCCTGCCTAGGTTTGAGTTTTGACAGGAATTCCTTGCTCATCCTGCACTGGTCTTGAACCTGGATGAAGTGATTTTTGAATATTGGCTCTCTACGATTCTTCCTGTCTGTAGAGCATGTTCACATAAAATTCTTCAAAGAAGATCTCTGAAGAGACTGTAGTTAACCCTCCTGAAGCCCAGAGTGGTTTCCTCCTCAAGCAATACAGAATTCCATGGTCTTATGTTCACCATAATTAAGGTTGCCAGAGCCTTCACATCTGCAGCTAGACCTTCCTTATTAATGTGGCTCGCTCCCCGGCTCTGTTTTTGCCCCAGCTAGCTTGAGAGAGAATCCATGCCGGAAGGATTTTTCCCTTCAGGGTGCCAAAAGATCCCAGAGACTGCAAACCTTTTCCTTTAGAGAGAGCAGGTCCTTGTCGATGGCAAAAGGAAAGTCTGCCTTTGGTCCAGGGGGAAATCACAGCTTTATTCAGTCTTTCTCTTGTGGTCCTGCCCCCGCAGGGTCAGGAGCCCAGTCCAGTTCCTGTCCCTGTCCCGGTCCCAAGAGGTAGAGAGCAATTTCCATATGGTCCCATGGCTTTTACCCAGGGGGAAGGGGCTACAAGCCACTACCCAATCAGGAATAAGGTGGGAGTGGAACAGAGTGGGATTACATTCCAGTGTGGGAGGATGGGAGGGGAGAAGGAGCAGGGACAAACCCCGTTATACATGGTGGTATAGAAGAAACCATTACAAAACCCAATATAAAAATGGAATACAGTATAAGCCCAAATAATGCACTACAACACCTTATTATATAGTTTAAGGTCCAGCAGCACAGTTTCCTAGTTGGCTGTTCCATCGCTGGTAGCAGAAAGTTGTCATCAATGCTTTCCAACTACTGCTTGGATTGTTTGTGCATTGCTACTGCAACTGATGTTAGAGTGGTTGAAGTCTGCCATGAGAACCAGGGATTTCGACTACAAAAAAAAAAAAAAAAAAAAAAAAAGCTGAAGCTGGAGACCAGGAGAATATCTTTGTATAATTTTTTGGAAAGATACCAGTGGAGCTAAATTACATTTGGCAGACTAGAGAATATGATATTGGGATAATGTAGTCACATAATAACAATAATGAAATAATATCTTCATTTATTATACTTTTGTCTCCTTAGGGGCTAGGATGAATAATGATTATTTGTAGTAAGAATATGATTTTAGGAGAAAAAGTAGATGTGTCTTATGAGAGCATGAACTTTGTCATACTTTAAAATTAACTGAACAAGTAAGAAGTTTTTAAAAACGTTCCTTGACCTGCCAAGGATGCACAGGCTGTGAAGCTGGTTGTGTATTAGGTATGCTTCCAAGTAGGTAATAAATCTCTGAATGCTTAGCTGTCAAATCCCATTTGCAATTAATAAATTATATTGTCATACTTCTTTGCTTTGAATTTGGCATGGAGAATTCTGACTGATTGCTACTGCTCCGTTGTGTGCTGGCAGGGTCACAGTCTTCTGGATGGTATCATCTAGATTTATATTTTCTGTGTTTTGTGGTTGTCTCTAAAATTATCTACAACTTTGAAAACTGATTTTCAGCTCAACTGAGCACTTCGATTACTACAAAATTTCTATACTTTTGTACAACAAATCATGTGTACTCTGACCTTGAGAGGTCTTAAAAAAATTTACGCTTTTTGACAATCAAAAATGGCTGTCATCTCTAATGTGAAAACTTTAATGTGAAAACCTCAGAGGTTTAGCAAAATGTTAGGGAACATTGCATAAGGTGCAAGAGCAGGCGAGCTGCTTATTAACTTCCAATGTAGAAGTTCCAACTGATTTCTTCCAATTGACTTCTTCTAAAACTTTGCTGTTTTGGAAAAAAAAAGTTGAGGTATTAGGGAGAATTAAACTCCATTTACGAAAGAAAAAAAAAAAAAAAAAAAGAAAAAAGCGTTTCAGTGTTTCTGTTGATTTATATAAGGTATTTGACTAGATTAAGTTGAATTAGACTAGATTAGTTTACTCAACTAGAACAGTTCAAATTAGACTAGATAACAGGCTTTCAGCATGAGGCAATCAGCTTATATGTTAGTGCTGAAAGACAGCAGTATAAAGAATGTCTGATAGAAAATTACAAAGTTAAATAATTTTAATATCTTTAAGTGAACATTTCACAGTCATCTTTAAAGGAATGTTTAGTGTGATTTAAGATTGTGGGGTGAAGAATGCCAACTCACTGTGTCAGTTTTCTATTCTTGAACAAATATGTGAAGGAAAACAATTTTTATTCTTATTTCATTATTCATTAACTCCTCAGAGATATTATGTGTAACGTTTAATGTGGTATACTTGATTTATAAAAGAGGTTTATTTATTTTGCAGGAGATTTCTTCTTAACTTCATTGGATAATCAGAAGTGAATATACGTGTACATAGTGCTCTCCTTTACTACTGATACCAGAGATGTAGGAGAGGGATCTTCAAATACATGTACTTTTCACTGCATATAAATTTTAGCGTACTTTTTTTTTTTTTTTTTTTTTTTTAAATCACTTATAAGTAAGCTATATGACAGATTATGTGTTCATTAACTACGAAAAATTAATTGAGCCAGTGTCTTTGAATATGAAGGCACATAAGTTTAGGTATCTTAAAATGCACTTAATGCCATTTAAGTAAGCATATAACTAATTGTATGAATCCATGCTTGTCCAACTCCTAGCAGAGTGGATTTGGAGGGAAGTTAGAAGTTATGTGTAGTGCTTTACAGCTAATCTATGTTACTGTGGGAATAGGGTTATGATTTGCATCAGCTTTAGGCAAAATCATACCATGAATAATACACAGAGCTTGCAAAAATATTTAAATTTTAGATTAAGGCATGTACAACTTCTGTTTGTTCAACCAGTTAGCAACATCCCCTTGAAGCAAATTTTCAATGCAAAACATCATGCAGGAAATAGATTAGTTTTCAGGTGCAAACCACTTCAAAAGCTCAGGGCAAGAAAGAGAAATTTATATCTAGCAGTTCTAGCATGGAGAAATTAGCTCTTTTTGAAAAACTACTCCAATGTGCATTAATGTCAATGAAACCAAGTGGTTCCAATGCAGTCAGTGGAAGCAACATGGTGGAGGATATGTGGAATATACATGGATTATACATGAGTCACCTTTATTGTCTAAATTATCCTTGGAATCTGGGCTCTTGTAATCCACGTTTGCCAAATTCTGGTTGCCAAATTTAGTGTAGTGGTCTTAGTGTTAATTCTTTTTCTGTAGGAGAGAGATTAGGAAAAAAGCAAAGCAGGCCCAAGCTTAAAAATAAACAAATGGTTTTATTAACACACACTAAAAGTATGGAAAAAGAAAGTTGGGGAAAAAACTAAAACAAAACAGAATGAAACTCCAAGAACACTCTTCCCTCTCTTTACAAACTGTTAGCTTTCCTACAAAACAACATAAGGAGACAAAACCTGTAATTTTCCGTCACTTTCACCATCTGAGAACAGTCTTTCACCAACCCCTAGGAGAGGAGTCTCTCTTAGAGTCATGGATCCCACTGACAACCGAGAAACAGTTCTCTTGTGGGTTTTTCAACTGTCACAAAAACAGCAGCCTGGGGAAACCTGCCTTTGTGACCCTCCCATTAGCAGGTTCCCAAGCTGCTTATGGGTCATGGGTCTGAGACTTTTGCATACTGGGTCAGCTTTTAAAGATTAATAACTCCAAGGGCAAAGGATTCTTCGTCTCAAGGCACAGAGATATCTTCTCACTTCTTCACTGGCACAGAGGGCTTCTCATCTCTCTCTCTGTTCAAGCATCTCATGGGATTAATATTATTTAGTCCATCACAAACACCTTTGCTCAAATCCACACACAAATCTAAACAATCATCTCCCCAAATACTTATCTTTCCCATGATTTAAAGGGATAATCTACATATAAAGTTCATTTTCATGGCTCAATAAGGATGGAATGACAAACTCTTCAACCCCCTGTCCCAATAGTCTTTTCACTCTCACTCCACTGACTTCATGCTGTTTCTTCTTTTTGTTCACTCTGTCCCTTTCTTTTCTCTCTCAGAGAAGCTTCATGTTTCCAGGAAAGGGTTAAATCTGCCCAGAGTCTTTTCTCTTCCGCTGCAGCTAGTGGTGTAAAGATTCATGCTGATGAGGGGGGGAAGAACTCAAAAAGAAGATTAGAGATCAGAGGACCTGGGCCCTTGCTGGCAGCAGCTGAGCCCGGAGGCACAGCCCGGCCAGGGCCGCTCCTCTGGGCACGGCTCAGCCCAGCCACAGCAGAGCCCAGCCGACCTCTAGCTGCCATATGATGTTACCTTTCTCTCTCTGGCCAAAGGAAAAAGGGTAGACCTGCAGGAAACCAGGGTTTTTATATGAATGCTACCCAAAGTTGCAATTGACATTCTCAGTGGTCGAAACAGATGCCAATATCCCAACTAATCTGATAGGTCCCTGTCCTTTCTAAAGCAATTCCCAGGTCCTGACCAGGAAATACATTCCGCATTTCTCCATAACTAAAAACTAAACTGTGCCAACCTGTTACCCTGGTTTTTCTGAGTTTTTCATAGCCTTTTGATTTTCATAAAAATGGAGTCAGATCTTTTAACTGCTCCACAGTATTAGGAGCAGTTTCTACCTTTTCCCCATATATGTAACATAAACAAATCCTTTGTTTTTCATTCTCTGTCCTTTGTTTGCATATTTCTAACCTGAAAACAATTGTAACTGACAGTGGGTCTAGCCACTGAGGCTGAGGGGTGTTTAACCCCAGAAGCCAATCCACAGCCGGACCCACAAATGTATAAAAAGTAAGAAATAAACAAAGAGGTCTCTCTCTCTCCGCCCTGACTCAGCCTTGAGCTGGCATGGAGGAACCTCTCTGCCCTGCGAAATTTCTCGTCTACGTGTGATTGCTTTGCGTGTCTCGGTGACACCAACCCCTGACAGCTCTGCACATGAACAGTACATAAGAGCAGTTGCTCTGAAATACATGTGCATTCTTGCAATTTTGTTAGCTTACACTGAAGATGGTCATATTCTCAGAGGCACGACTTCATTTTGATGGTGGTCTTCATTTTTTTAAACATACTGTAAGTGTTTTCTCAGCTTGCTGTGTTGAAGTTAACAGAGGTTTGTAATATTGTATCCAGCTCTGCTGGTACAGAGCTATGGATAGTCTTGAACTTCCAGTAAGAACAATAGCTAATTTAAATGTTACAAGTATCTTCAATAGTGTTTCTTCAAGAAGCCGACGATTCTCTACCTAAATCACAGGAGCATCACATGAGCTTTGAAAGTTAATTTTATGCAACAAATCTGAACTGCTGTCAGGCCAAATAAATAGTTTGGGTAAGGCTACAGATTTCTCACAAAGACAGTCTTATTACAGCACTCAAAATATTGAGGTTGCTTGTTTAATGTATATTATAATAAAGCTGATTTTATGCCTGGTGCAAACTGTGATGGTGTTAGTCTAGTCTGCGATTCTGAGTTGCAATCAAGGAAAAATGGAAAGTTAGAAACCATCATATTATCTTAAGAGAGCAGGAAAATCAGTAGTTGTTATAGATGCTTTGCTTCATTTTCTCTGCGCAATATTAGGGATAAAATAATTAAATACTTAATGGAATCTGAAATTTGAATTCTTTCACAGAACCAAATTTAAAAAACATACAACACTTTCCGAAATGAAAAATTTCAAAAATATGTCTACTTTTTAATATTATTTCTATATACTGTATTTACAGCAATAGCTTTCCTTGAACAATTACACGGATTTTTCACCTCAATGTCTTGTACAAATTTCAGAAAGAAATTTCAGATAAGAACTGAAGAAATTATAAGTAAAAAATATAAGTCCAGGAACATACATTAAGTAGTACTGGAGACAATCCACACCTTCAACTCACTTCCAAGCCATAGTTTAATTTTAATTTGTTGACTTTATTTTGTTTAGTTATCAGTTGAATTCTAGTGCCTATTCCTGTTAAAACAGAACACAAGTGGATATGTCTAGCTTTAGGAAGTCTTCCAAATGGAAATGGAAGTATTCAACCTAGACATGGTACTATTTAATTACTTAAATAATTTGGTATTTATATTCAATATAATGACATGGTTAAATTGGATAACATTTTTGAAGATTAGCAACTACAGACAACTAATCTAAAGGAAAAAAGTGCAAATATTAAAATGGATTTTTTTAATTTTGTGTGTCAGTAGTTTCCTGGTTGCTATTTTAAATCAAGTGTACTTTCTCAGGGGTTTTCAATGTGTGTAATGGCTGAAGTGGCAGTTTGCCTTCAGGTTTTACTGAAAAAATTAGCAAGGAAAAATCCTGACTATTTTGGAACTGAAGATCATTCCTTGCTACTCTAAATTATGCCTGATGAGGGATTTTTGTAAATAGTTCCACCTTTGCATTTCATCTTGTGGGATAAATTCTGCCTTCAAATGCAGATGTCTGTGATTGCAGTCAGTGATTGCACGGTGCAGGGTGGGTCAGGGCTGAGAATGCTGGTGCATGTACTGACTGTGCTGTTGGGCTACTGTACTGCTTTATGTTCCTGGGCACTCCTGCCACTGGCCTGTAAAACAGAGTGATTTATCAATTTAAAGAGAATTTGCAAGGCTGTGTTGGCTGTGTTTTTCTTAATTAATTGTTATGATTAAGAAGAGACAGATATAAAGGTCCCAGGTATTCACATTTACTGAAATAGATCTTTCAAAGCAGATAATAGTCTTTAAAGAAAGGTCACAATGGTGTGTAAGTCCTATTTTTGTATTATTTTCTTTTTATCATAACAAAATTATGTTTGAAAGTACTTTGCAGGAGAGAGACAGTGTTAGATTGGAAATTCATTCTGAGAATAGGACATAAGTGTTTTTGAAGATACAAGTCTTACCCTGCTTATGAAGAAAAAGTAATCAAGCCCATTAATAATATGATTTTTGTAAGTAATTTCAAGCGGACTTTTAGCTTCTTCCATTTTCATAAATCTAATTTAACCTATATGAAAGATTAGTAAAGTGTATTTAAGCATGAGTCTCTAAACACACCTATTTTAGTTAAAAAGAGAGAAAATTTGGGGCATGTAAATTCTCATGAAACATAATTTATAGAAAGTATTATTATGAACTTTTTTCTGTTTCCTGCTCAGTATTCTCTGAATTCTATATAGTAATACTAAAGGTTGAATTATTGATCACAGAAGATGTTCTTGTATCAACAAAAGTTTTTGGGTAAATGGGAATCAGTACATTTTATTACTTGGTAGTAAAAACATTTACTTATTTATCTGTGGATTTCAATATATTTACTTGTTTATTTTAAAGAAGCTATATGTGTCTGAAGTGAGAAAATCAGAAAGTGTACATGTGTCACTTGTGGAGAACTTTTAACTTTTAATTGAAACTCAACATAATTTAGCAAAGTTATCCTTCCCCAAGCAGTGTTACCCACTGCTAGTATTACCCACATCCACTGCTAATATTACCACATATAGTGCATGTGTATGAAATTCTACACTAAGTGAGGTATGTCTCACCCATATGCGGAAAGGACGTGTTTTAATTTATTTATCTGGTTTTTATTTTTAAAGTGCTTTTTTTCTTTTTTTTTCATTTAGGGGCAGTGGGTTAAAGTTATTCTGAAAATCCTTGAAGGCTGGAAGCTGCTATCATTATCTGAAATTTTCAGCTCAATTATTCAGCTTCTGAACCACATGATAGTTTAGAAGAGAAACCTTTCTGGCCCATTATCTTTTGATGTGTGACTAAAGTCTCAGTCATTTAACATCTCTGGTCTTGAATAAATTTTATCCATCTGTGTTGTTATTGAGCAGAGAGTGTTTTCATTTCCTCATACACAACTGCACACCCACTCTTTATAAGGATGTCTTGTCTCTTGGGAAGGAGGCAGGACACAGGTTTAGTTCTTGTTGGAGGTTTTAGCAATGCAGTGTTAAGAGCAGGAACCATGGCATTGCTACCCGTACTTCACATATCCCTTTGTACCTCAAGATCTGATGGAGGGGTGACAGTGATGGCCTGTGGCTGTGCCACTAGGGCTACTGACCACACTGTGGTGGCCTCTGCTACTTTGGCTGCTTCCTTGCCTTGGGACAGAGGACAGTGTTTCATTGATAGCTTGGGGAAAGATGGAGTTCATTGGGAATGATGGTGAAGGCAACACAGGACAGGAATAATTTGTCATGCCACTTGTATTAGGCAGTAGAGCTGTCTACGGGGCAAAATTTGTGTGTAGCTGGGGAGCTCCTGAATCTTTCTAGGTCCATGAGGAAGGCAGCTGGGACCCCAAGGACTTGCTTTGTTGCTGATGCAACAAGGACAAGATTGTATTTGTGGAGAAACATTTGAGCTTTCTCTGACGTCATCCTCTTTATGTGTTTCCTTATCAGCCTCACTGGGCAGGTATTCTTTCTTTGGGATGGAATGCTTTCAAAACAGTTTTTGTCCTATTTATGCCATTTCCAACATCTTAAGATGGCAGCAGTCCAGTTGCAACATACAAATTTGATATATTTCCATTGCAGCAGTCCAGTTACATCATACAAGTTTGGTATATTTCCATTCTAGTCACTACAGGACGCCTCAAGGTATAGTTGTAGCTTGAATATTAAGATGTGCTTACACTTCTATTGTAGAGTAGTGAGCAAGTTTTGCCAAAAATTATCCATGGAACATTTCATTTTCAGTGTAAGCTTCATATTATTTTTCCTGTTTCAGTTAAACAGTGTATCTTAGAAGTTTTTTCATGATAGTATCTATGTTATGCTTGGGAATATACTTGAGGTACAAGGAGTCTTCAGGACTGGGACAGAATCATTGGTTCAAGCCATACTGAATACTCAAAACTTGCTCAATACGGTACTGGCAAAATTCAGCAAATCTGAATTGGGCCTTTGGCCTTTATCTCTTTGCTTTATGGATAATTCTTTTGTGCTTACAAGGTTGTAAGCAATCTTATTGTATTAACCTAAGTTCTCTATTTTATTCCTAATTTGTAGTAATCCAGAAGCTTCTTTTCTTTTTTTTTTTCTTTTCTTTTTTTTTTTTTTTAATATTCTTAATTGTTGGCGTCCTTTTTAAAAAAAAAATGCATGCAAAAATATATTTTCGCAAAAGACAAAGTATTCACATGCATATGTAATATTGCAAGGTCTGTATTTTCTGCTATAGTCAATCTGCAGATGAAGAATCAAATCTACCAGAATCCCTCCTGGAATTCTTTGGTGTGTGCCTGTTCAGGTTGGATTTTTTTTTTTGTGGCTCACTAACAAAGATGGTCTTGCGTGTGAAGTTGTTATTTGGACTGTCTTGGCCACAGTGACTATGAGGCAGTTGAATTTAAAATTTCTGTTTTCAAGAGGAAATGTGACAGCAAACCTTCATCCTTGGCCATGGGGAGAGCAGACTTCAGGTTTCTCAGGGAACTAGTGAGTGAGTTCCTGTAGGAAATGTTTTTGAAGGTGCTGGGGTACATCAGTGAAGGCCACTTTTTAAGCACCTCCTCCAAAGGGGACAAGAGCAGAAATTCCTAAATGTCATTGATCAAGTAGGCAAAGTGGAAGACTGGCTTGGCTGAACAAGGATCTTTTGGTGATAAGGCAGAGAAGAAAGGTGTAAGCCCAGTGGAAGCAAGGTCAGGTGACATGGAAAGTATACAGAGATGCTGCTCATCACTGCAGGGAGAAAATTTGTGTGGCCAAAACTCAACTGGAGCTGAGCTGGCCAAAACTATGGGGGACAAAAATGGAGTTTTTAAAAATACATTAAAAGCAAAAGGCAATGCAGAAATGACATCGGCCTGTTGCAGAATGAGGATGGTCACCTTATAAACAGGGACACAGAAAAGCCAGAGTTGTTAAACACTTTCTTTGCTTTTGTCTTCAACATTGATGGTAGGCTCTGGGAGTCCCAGCATCCTGAGATGGAGGACTGTGGGTGTGACAATCGTAAATCCTCAGTTGACCCTGAAGTGGTGTGGGATCTGCTGCTCCAGCTGGATACCTGAAAATCTATGGAGCCTGATGGGATTAATCTGAGAATACTAAAGTACTCAATACTGTCTTCTGTCATTGTGAGGTCTCAATGATTTTTGAGTGATCTTGAGAATCTGAAGAGTTTCTAGTTGACTGAAATGTGTCAAATGTCCCCATTTTCAAGAAGGATGAAAAGGAGGATACTGGAAGCTACAGTCCTGTCAGTCTCATTTCAGTGACTAGGAAAATTATGGAGAAGATTATGCTGGGAATTACTGAAAAACACTAAAGGGTAATACAGTCACTGGTCATAGCCGACATGGCTTTGAGAGCAAAGCCTGATCTTCTGTCAAACCTTATTTTCTTTCATGACAAGGTAATACACACAGCTGACCAAGGGAAGCCAGTAAAGTTTTTGACACTGTTTCTCACAGTATCCTTCTGGACCTAATGTCCAGGCCACAGCTGGATGAACACATCATGGGATGGGTGAGCACCTGGGTCACAGGTCAGGCACAAAGGGTTACAGAGAATGGGGTGAATCCAACTGGGAATCTGTCACTGGAGGGGTTCTTCAGGACTCCATCCTTGGCCCTCTGCCCTTCAACATCTTCATAAATTACCTGGACACAGGACTGGAAGGGATAATGAGCAGGTTTGCAGATGTTACAAAACTGGGAGCAGATGTTGACTCCCCTGAGGGAAGGGAGGCCCTGCAGAAGAGACCTTGACAAATCAGGGGTCTGGGCAATCACCAACCATATGAAGTTGCACAGTGGAGGAAATTAATGACTTGTATGGCCCGACAAGTATGTCTTTTCAGCTGCTGCTGCCTCATTCAGCACGGTATTGTGACTTACCAGCTTGAAGCCAGTATTGTACAATCCATCACTAGTTGAGCTCTCTTGCTCTACCTTCCTATCTCTCCTTCTCCTGGCATACAAACTCATTTTGAAGCTAAGATCTACTTTCCTAACACACTGAAGACAAATAGTTTCTTCTGATACAAGTTTTCACGAAAGGTGATTTGTAGAGAGATTACAAAAGTTTCTTTCTAGAGGGCTGGATTCAGCACAACTAGAATGGTTCACAATTACCAACTTCCCAAAGCCCCATTCACAGGCTTTGGGTAAAAATCTCGTATCCCGATGATGATCTGAAATTATTTTATGAATCATGCTGACTTGGTCATTGAGATATTTACTCTGTGAATATCACAGTTAACAAAGAACTATGCAATTAATTAGAGTCTACAGAAAGTAGACCTTGATTAATTCACTGTCCACAAGGACAAGCATCAGGGAGTAGTTGCTGATTCCAGCTCTGCAGTGCCAAAAAGCACTGCATGTTTTCTAAGCAATTGGGAACTGAAGCAGCATGTTGTAGCTACTTCCCAAAGCCCAGGGAGACTGGTGGAAGAATTTCCTGCCAGAATGTGAAAGGCACTGCATATCTGGGCCATTGGTGGAGCCTTGGCAAAGTGCAAGCTGGCTGTGGACCAGAATCTGCCATTTAAAATAATTTTATGCTTGGTTTAACATGCTGGAAATCTATAAGCAGTAGCAACCAAGGAAGCAAATAGAACTGTTCAGTATCAGCCACTGCTTTCAAAACATTGAAGAATTTATTTGGAAAAAAGTCTCAAAATAAATATAGGATTTTGTGCATGTAGTAGGTTTATTTTTGTGTTTGCACTGCTATCATTTTACAACATATTACAGCACTATAGTCAAAATAATCTGCAGCCTTACTCTTACTGACAGTCACCTTCACTTTTACTTTCTTTCTTACACGTGTATATTTTCTGCCTTCTTTGTAAAGTCTTCTTTTACTAATTTGTAATGATTCTTACTGATAAATCTTACTTGGAGAAAATGGAAGTAAGGAAAGAGAATGATGACTGAACTGGAGCAAGAAAAGTAAGAAATGAAGGAGAATGTAGAAAGTGATGCTGTGGTCAGAAACGGATTTGAAAAGAAAAACACTTATTCTAAAGCTTTAAAGAAGGATAACAGATGGTAAGTTGCAATTTTTTATTGTTTTCCTGTTTAACTATTCTTAATTAATTCAGAATCTTTTCAAAGGGTCATAATTATTTTTTTAATAGCTGGATTGTTGGGTTGAATTTTTCTGTTCCCTTGTTGGACAGTAAGTGCTTTGTACAGTTAGGAACTTTATCATACTTAAAGTATGAGACATCTGCATTAGTGGCTTTTTTTGTATTTAATTATAGAATCATTTAAGCTGAAAACGGTCTCTAAGATCTTCAAGTCCAGTCATGAAAATAACACTGCCAAGTCCACCACTAAATCATGTCCCTAAGACAGGCATGTCTATGTATCTTTTAAAATACCCCAAAGGCTGGTATTCTCAACCACATGCCTGGGCAGACTGTTTCATGATAAAGATTTTTGTCTAATATCCAGTCTGAACTAGCCTTTCAGTGTTGCTTAGTGGTATGTGAGTAAAAGTTGCACCTTCATCTGTGAAAATGTCTGGCTAAAATTCAACTCATATCTTTAGGGCAATTTTCAGAAGTCCATTTTCCCCGTCAACTTGACTCCTCCTTCTTGTGTGAATTGCACCTCCCTTTGCTGCAGAGGGTTGATAGAAAGAGCCATTTCTACCAGGGGGCAGATCTGCTGGCATGATACATACAGTCTCTGTATTAGCCAGCTTCTCTCTTTAACAGAAACATAAAATAAAATACAGCATATGGGAAACCACAGGCATGACTAGCTGAACTGTGGCCAAAGTTGCATGCTAGCAAAAGACAGCATCTGCTGTGTAATTATTGTTACAAAGCAATACTGATCTCATTGGATCAGTATTTCACGTGAGCTAATTTTCTCCCTTGCCTAGCTCAATAGGCATGGTAAATACTGTTTGCTAGGCAAGATATGTACTATCAAGATTAAATGAAAGGCCTTGGTTTGGTGACCCAATCTGTGGAGAAGATGGAACATGGTTGCTATGGAGTTGCAACACAATGGTGCGTAAGGACAGTATTCAGGGCATTTCAATATTGTAGTGAAACTACTGCACTGAAATTCAGTACTGTACAATTAAGTACTTTAGACAGCTGCAAAGTAATTTGAATCAAGTGATTTATTTCAAAATGTGATAACGAGAAGAAAAAATTTAAATGTGGAATATCAGTGTCCTGGTTTTGGTTGGAGTAGAGTTAATTGCTTCTCAGTAGCTGATACAATGCTGTTTGGGACTCAGTAAGAGAATAATGTTGATAATTATTGCAACTACACTGAAAGGAACTGTTGACATCCTCAAAGACAGAAAATCCCTTCAGTGAGACCTAAGCAAACCAGAGATTGGCAGTCACGAACAATGTGAAGTATAACAAAGATGTGCCGGTTCCTGCATCTGGGATGGGGCAACCCTGGTTGTACAGACAGACCGAGGAATGAGATGCTGGAAAGCAGTGCCATGGAAAGGCACCTGGGGGTCCTGGCAAGCTGAACATGAGCCAGCAGTGCCCTGGCAGCCAGGAGGGACAACCCTGTCCTGGGGTGCATCAGGCACAGCATCGCCAGCCAGGCAAGGGAGGGATTGTCCCCTCTGCTCTGAGCTGGGGGAGCCTCACCTCCAGTGCTGGGGGCAGTTCTGGGTGTCACAATATGAGAAAGAGATGAAACTGTTAGAGAGCATTTAAGGAGGTCAATGAGGATGGTGAAGGGCCTTTGAGGGGAAGCTGTGTGAGGAGTGGCTGAGGTCACTTGGTCTGCTCAGCCTGGAGGAGAGGAGACTAAGGGGAGAGCTCATTGCAGTCTATATCTTCCTCATGAGGGGAAGAAGGGGGAAGAAGCACTGTGCTCCTATGCTTAACAACCCTCTGAGTAAAGAATTTCTTTCTAACATCTAAGCTATCTAAAACTGCACTATCAGTTTAAAAACATTGCCCATAGTCCTGTCACTACATGCCCATATTAAAAGGCTTTCCTCTTTTTATAAGCCCCTTTAATGTACTAACAGGCCTCAATGAGATCTTCCTGAAGCTGTCACGGCTACAGGATGAAGAACCCCAGTTGTCTCAGATTGTCTTTGCAGGAGAGGGGCTCCAACTCTCTGGTCATCCTCATTTCCCTTTAGACTTGCTCCAACCAGTCCATGTTCTTCCTGTGCTGGGACCCAAGAGCTGGATGCAGCACTGCAGGTGGGGTATCAGCAGAGCAGGGCAGAGCAGAGCGACATAATCCCCTCTCTCCCCTGCTGCCAATGCTGCTTTGGATGCAGCCCAGGACACATTTGGCTTTCTGGGCTGGGAGTGCCCATGGCTGGGTCATGTCCAGCCTCTCACCCACCAGCACCCCTGTCATGGGTTAGTACAGTTTTGTTTTTTAGTTATAGAAGAATGTAGACTAATTCTCTAGGTCATGACCTGGGAATTTCTTTGGAAGAGACAGCAACCTATCAGAGAGTTAGTTGGAATATTGGCATATGTTCTAACCACTGAAATTGTTAGCTGTGACTTTGGGAAGTACCATATAAAACCCCTTGATTTCCTGAGGGGGTCCTTTTTCTTCTTTCCTTTGGCCAGAGAAAGACAGGTAACATCCAGCTAGGCCCTTTTTTGGAGGGAGTGGGGAGCTGGCCTGAGGCCTGACCGGATTCCATCGGCTCCCGGGTGAGGGTGGGGGGAAGGATAGGTTGCTGTTTTGCAACAGCTACTTTCTTCAGAGTTCTCTGGAGCAGGGAGAGATCTCTGCTGGGCCCCTGATAAGAGCTATGGGCACCATTTGGGCCAAAGCCACCCCGATTTACACTGAGGGGTGGGCTGAGAAGGCATTTATGATCCTGCCTGGGCTTTTTGCGATTCCATACTGCCTGAGTGCTCTGATCCCTGATGTTTCTGTAAGTTCTTCCTCCTTCACCAGCGGGGCCTTGAACATCTAACACCACAAGCTACAGAGAGACAAAGACTCCGAGCAGATTTAACTCTTTCTTAGCAACATGAAGCTTCCAGAGCTTGGCCCTTCTCTAAGAGAATGAGAAAGGACAGAGTGAACATAAAGAACAACAGCATGAAGTCAGTAGAGCAAGAGTGAAAAGCCTATTAGGACAGAGGGTTGAAGAGTTGGTTGTTCTATTCATACTTGAGCCATGGAAATGAGCTCTATATTTAAATCATGGGAAAGTTACACATTTAAGGAGATGATTGTTTTAATTTGTGTGTAGATTTCAGCAAAAGTGTTTGTGATGAACTAAGTAATATCCTATAAGATGCTTGAACGGAGATAAAGATGAGAAGCCCTCTGCGCCAGTGAAGAAGTGAAAAGCTATCTCTGTACCTTGAAGTGAAGAATCCTTTGCTTTAGGGTTACTCATCTTTAAAAAGTGACATCCCAGTATGCAAGAGTCTAAGACCCATGACCCATAAGCATGGTCCTTGGGAACCTGCTCCTGGGAGGGTCACAAAGGCAGGTTTCTCCAGGCAGTTGTTTTTGTGACAGTTCAAAACCCACAAGAGAACTGTTTTAAGTTGTCAGTGGGATCCATGACTCTAGAAGATACTCTTCCCCTAATAAAATAATAAAAGACTATTGTCAAATAGTGAAACTGACTGAAAATTACAATTTAAATTACAAAATAAAATTGTCTCTTTATGTTGTTTTGTAAGAAAGTGAACAGTTTGTAAAGGGAGGGAAGAGTGTTTTTGAAGTTTCATTCCGTTTTAGTTTTTTTTTCCAACTTTTCTTTTTTTCTATTCTTTTAGTGTGTATTGATAAAACTAGTTGTTTGTGTGTATTAATAAAACAAGTTGTTGATTTTTAAGGTTGAGCCTGCTTTTTCTCCTAGTCTCTCTCCCACAGAAAGAGTAAGTACCAAGACCAAAATTTAGTGAACATGAAACCACTACATTAAATAGTGTTTCTGCCCAGTTTAAAATTAAAACTATGACAACTCCCAAGTCCTTCTCCCCAGGGTTGCTCTCTATGTGTTCATCCCTCAGCTGGACAATGTGTTGGTACCAGGGGTTGCCCTAACCCAGGTGCAGACTTTGCATTTGGTCTTGTTAAGCCTCATGGGATTTCCATGAGTCCACTTGAGCTTCTTCAGGTCCTTCTGGATGGTATCCTGTCCTGTAAGTGTGTCAGCTGCATCAGTCAGTTTGGTGTCACCTGCAATCAGTCTCACTGTCTGTGTCATTGACAGAGACGTTAAAGAGCAGCAGTCAGAGCCCTGATGGGCACCACTTGTCACTGACCTCCAGCTGGATGTAGAGCCATCGACCACAACCCTCTGCCTGTGTCCATCTAGTCAATTTTTTTATTCACTGAATAGTTCATCCATCAAATCCATTTTGTCTGTCCAGTTTGAAACAAGGATGTCACATGAAACCATGCTGTGAAGGCCTTACAGATAGGCCTTCTAGGCAGATAACATTTGTCAGTCTTCCTGTGTTAATTGTTGCCATGTCATAGAATGCCACCTTACTAGTCAGGCACAATTTGCCTTTAATAAAGCCATGTGGCAGCTTTGGATCACCTCCTTGCCTTTTATGTGCCTTAGCAAATCTTCAAGGAGGATCTGCTCTATTGTCTTCCCAGGCACAGAAATGAGGCTCCTGTGCTGTAGCTCCATTGATCTTCCTTTTAAAAATGAGGGTGAAGTTTCCCTTCCTCTCCATGAAAACAAAGCGTAGCTGTTTTTTCAGATGACTTATAGGCTTAAGGGACAAAGAAGCTGTGAAGTACCAGCTCTATATTTTGATGATTCCTTGATTAGTATACCTCATTTTAATTCACAAGTTTAACATTCCTGAACCTAGTGCTGTGTACCAGCAGTAGCTCACTGCAAGCAATGGTTCAACTTCTAAGCCAACTGATGAAATGTCTTTGAAGGCATATACTGCATCAAAACCACTAATCTGCATCAACCAATAACAGGATTAAAAATACATCAAAACAGAAACTCAAAATATAATTAGGCTAAAGATATAATTAGGCTCCTCCCTCATGCTCCCACTTAAAGTCTCAGGAGCTATTATAAATGACTTATATGCAAAAAAGCTCTTTGTACGTATGGATGCAGGAAATATTTCTCCCTCACAAACGTGTTGTGAAGCCCACATGTATACAAACCCTAAGGCATAAACAAATCATCTGAGAAGCATGGTCACATCAGAGTTTTCCTGACTCACACATTTAAGAACTGACAGAGGCAAGAGGATGAATGATTGTAGAACAGTCGTCCCACAAACACTAAGAATAGTTTTCAAAATGCTGGATGAAGTCTAGACAAGAAAAGGAGAAAACCTATTTTAAGACAGAAAAACTTTGTTTCTGTCAATGGTGATTTCGGGAACTATTAACATGAAGCAGAACGCCCCTTAAATTTTGAGGTACTGTAGTTGGTTAATAAAAGATACATCCAAAACATGTAGTAATTTTGATTATAGGAAAAGTAGTATCTACCATATTAAAAGAGTTTTGTATGCAGCACCTTAAGCAATTTTTATTAAATATTACCACCATAGGATTATAGAAAAACAGAATTTTCAGTACACCAAACATTCCTCTTGTATTACACGCACACGGCCTAGCAATATATGGTGATACCACTGCAATAGTTCTCACAATCAACCTCAATTACATTTGATTTTCCTCTTATCCTCCCCCTTTTCATTTCTAATGGAAGTTAGCTTTCCTAAGAACAGCAGTTAGGGGATACACAACAAAGATAAAAAATTCTCACCAATTTTGCTCATTATCACCATTGTATTGGTATTAACAGATAGTAACCTTAAATCTTAAAATATTAAGTACTTCAAAGGTCAACAGTCCATATACAATGTTCCAGCAAGACAAGGGTAACAAATGCAGACACATTCCCATATTACATTGTGAACTTCTGAAGTTGAGAGCTGATCCTAACATTTAATGCTTATTATTTGAAATTTATTATACTGGAAAGATTAGAAGTCCAGCTTTAGAATAATTTTAAAAACCTATAATTAGTAACATATCATAAAATATTATCATTTCATATGGATTGTCCTTATTTTTCCCTTCTCTTTCTGCCTCATTGTACATCATGCACTACAGAAAAACCTTTTTGCAAGTTTTCAAAATGCTAATTCTTTATAGATGCTAATTCTTACTACAGAACATTTTTTATAATGGGCTAAGAATAGGCAAAAGTCTTGTTCCCAGTTAGTCTTCCTGCTAGAAGGCCTTCATGGGACCCCTCAAACTGTGATGTCCTACTGGAGCTATGAGACCACTGCATGTTCATGGAGAATTTTCTGCTAGTCCATGATTTACTTGTCAGCTTGTCGTCTGGCTATGCAAGCATCGTAATTGCCTCCAGAAATGAGGACCGTGCCTGCTTGCAAAAGCAGCTCCTCAGCAGGAATGCTTGCACTGTGCCACCAGTGCTGTCAGCACATACAGGATGCTACTGAACAGGATTCCTAGGTGAGCTTCAAAGGCCATGGCCTGACATCCTCTTGCCTTAGGACAGGTTCTCCTCATTGAGCTGGGCCATCAGACAGACCAGTAGCTCAATCCAGGTGCTCTGGTTAAATTTTGATTTAGTAGAGAATAAGCCTTCTCACAAGGTTCAGTTGTTTAGCAGTGCTTTATTAAACAGCTTTCTTTGATGTCAACAGAGGTGCCTCTGGAAGAAATTTCTAGATTTAAAACTGTGTCTGCTCCTCTGCCCTACACATATGCCCCCTCTCCCCCCTTCCCCCTCACCACTTGCTCTCTCTGAATCTCCCCTTTATCTTTGGCATGTATTAAATGCAACAAAGCCATTAAAAAAAATGGAAAGTAGCTTGAAATGTGAGAGTAACAGTGTCATATACATTTTTCTGTAATATTTAGAGTTATAAAGAAGAAAAATGTGAAGACTGTTAAGCTTCATACTTATAATTGTTTTAAAAGGTGCTGGACTGTTTAGTGTCAGCATTTTTATCTCCAACATATCTGGACTTTGAGATTTTAAGTCCAGAAACCAGTTTGAAATTCCTACAATCCCTTAAGATTTTTACATAATTCTGGAATTTTATACTGACAATTATTCTTAGCAATATCCGCTAGGCAATAAACTTTGCAACATAAGATTTATTATTTTTGGTTCTACTTTCTTTTCCTCCTAACCTCACATTATTTCCTATGTCTGTTCTTGCAGAATTAATGGAACTAAAGCAAATGTGCATTCCAACTGAAAATTTATCATCACAACTTTCAAATTACATGCTGTGATGATCTGTGCTCACTCTAGATTCAGCTGCTAATATCAGCTAAATGTATAGTGAAATTACAAAAGTGAGAACATGGAGTAGTAGTCCTACTGACCAGTTTTGAAATAAGGGCAGTTTCTAGTGGGTTTGTAAGTGATTTTCTGACATTTTGATTATTGAGCTCTTCTCACAGATCTCAGGAGCAGTGGAATTCATCGTGCAATGCCATTTCTCAGAAAATACGCAATAGCCACTTGAGACCAGGATAATTTAGCAACAATGTTTCCTGATTTTCCAGTTAAGAGGAAGGTGTAATGGGAAAATACTGGGGCTAAAAAGGAAGATAATGAACCTGGCTTTTGCTAACATCTCCATTTAGCAACTGCACCTTCTCCTTCTCTTAGGAGCAAATGCTACACCAGCAGTAGCAGCTAGGGATTAAACATTTGGCATACGTTAAAGTAGCACAATGCAGTACCAAGTAAAGAAACACCAGCAACTTGGAATGGGACTCTTCTGGCAGGAATCAAATGATTTCTTGGATGAAATTCAAGATTCTGCTATTGGCTTAAAATTTGCTATACTGCTCATCTATCTAAGAAAATTCAAGTACCAGCAAGTACTGAACTAAACAAGGTGCCATTTTCTCAGTATTAAACTCTTGAAGTGTGAGGTGGAGTTTGCGAGCAGAAAAGCTAAACATACTTTATCTCTTACTGCTTATCACTTCACTTTTTATCACTTTATGTTTTTCTGTTTTAAGTCATTTTAGTTTTTATCAAATTTTTGTATCTTTATATCACTGGCTTAACTGATTGTCATCATATAAGCCCAGATGGCAGCTATGCATCAGACAAACACTTTTTCACAGCCCCCACTGCACCCCACCCTGGTGGAAGGGGAAGGAGAATGAAAGGGGAAACTTGTAGGTTGAAATTAGAACAGTTAAGCAACTGAAACAAAATATGTAAAATAAAAAAATCCCTGAAACAAAATATATAAAATTAATAAGTGGTTTTGTGCGTGTGTGTGTGGTTGTTTGTTTGTTTGTTTGTTTTTAAGAAAAGGGATAAAACTCTAGGAAAAACAAGTGATAGACAGTACAATTGCTTACCACCCACTGACAGATGCCAGACTTCATTTCCAAACACTTATCAGACCCATTTCCAGATAACTCCCTCACATTATTGGGAGGGATACTGTGCAAGTTGTTCTATGTTGTGGAATATCCCTTTGGCCAATGTGTGTCACCTGTCCTGGCTATGTTCCCTCTCAGATTTTTTTTTGTTTGCCACCTCACTGGCAAAGCCTGAGAGACTGAATAAGTGCTTGATTTAGGATTACGATTGCCCAGAGAAACTGTGGATTCCCCTTCCCCAAAAGTGTTCAAGTCCAGGTTGGATGGGGCCCTGTGTAACCTGATCTAGTGAATGGCATCCCTGCCCATGGGATGACCTTTAAGGTCCCTTTCAACCGAAACTGTTCTGTGATTCTTTGATTCTATCTACTGTGCATTTTTGAACTTGCAGTTTCCTTCCTGTAGAAGTCTGCAATCACTGCCCTTCTTTGGAATATGCGGACATTAGTTTAAGGAGGATCAAGAGGTAGTGCGCTTTTTAAAATAGGTAGTTACTGATGTGATCCATTGCAGAACTGTATTTTACTCCCATATGGATTTCTGTCTTTTTCACTTGGGTGTGATATACTTTTAATTGTATTCAGAATTTGGTGTTAGAGGTCGAAAAATAAGTATGAAGAAAATAACAACACTGGGTCTGTAACTAAAGAAGTTACCTGTGAGACACTTGGGATAAATGCTTAAGCATATGAATGGCCTTCTTAGAATTTAGTTTTGTGTAGGTGAATATCTTTGCTCCTCCAGTTCTGCATGAAAGCATAAATTGTGTACATTTTCTTGAGTAGTTGACCTAAAGGAAAACACTGAAGCAGCAAAACTCAAAGTCATGGTTGTGCCATTTTGTCTTTGCTTCTATTTTCCATGTTTTTACCCACCTCTCACAAAATTTAATGTGGTTTGTTCTCTGTAGCAATGATTTTACAGATTTGAAAGTGCTGATCACCTCCCTTTAGAAATTTATGCTTACTGCATACTGCCCACCCTGATTCCACTCTATGCTTCACACTGATTATCTCTGGGGTAATTTACAAGTGTATGCTTTAAAAATGATTTACAGTAATCTTACTTTAAGTCATCTTTACATTCCATACTAATATTCTTTTTAAAAAGACAATTTGTGTGGAATGAAAGAAGCTAAGTATTTTAAAATGTGTAAACAGTTCTGTGAGTTCTGATGTCACAGTTATATCAGTGAACTTGCCCTTGTTAGGCACCAATATTTGTTACTGAAAGTTTATTTAAGAAAATTTTAGGAATACAGTTTGTCTCTTTATATCAACTTTTATAGACATTTTCTTTGTACTAAGGTCCTATGTTACAATATGTAAAGTATTTGGTTATAGTAAGTAACTTTTTTATTTTAAAAGAACCTGTAAAATCTGAAGAAATTGTAAAGTTTGCATTTATCTAAAACAGAGTTATCTACATGAAATGAATGGCATCACTGTAGTACAGGGTCACACTTGTTAATTTCTCATGCTTACACTTGAAAATTAGTATGCAAGTGGGAAGCTGAATGAGTGGCGTGAAGCTTTTCTTGCTTCTCCCCAAAACAGTTTGGCAGAGCTTCTCTGAGAGCAATGTATGAGACCAATGGGACACATGCCTCTATCATCCTTAAAGAACAATGTGCTTCTGTTTTATTGCTATTTAATGTAATATCTTTGGAATTTTTACAGGGATTAGATTCCTAGTTCATGCACATTTCTGAAGAAAACTGACTTACAGATGAATAATAGTCACTGCCTGATGCCACATCGTATTTCTGCTAGGAGATTGGTGTGGAAACATGCAGGATTGTCATATGGGGACAAAAAATGTGTTTTTTGAAAACTTACAAAATAGTATTCTGGCAAAATGTTAGTCCATTGGGGCTTGTTTTAAATAGTATTAACAGCTTTGTGGCACTGAGCTGGTTGGGTCCAAAACTGATATGCAGAAGGATGAGACAGAGGAAGTGAACAGCAAATATAAGCCTACACTGCCAAGCAAGGTACTTATTTCTGTTGGCATCCTCTTGGAAATGTTTGAGTAGTTCCTTGGGAACTGGTTTGTAGTGGAGACAGATGAGGTGAAGGAAGAATTTATGTGTAGAGGGAGTATCTCTAAAAATTCACTTACATTTCATTTAGAAAAGCCCCTTAGTGAGGAAAACCCCCCAAATTTAAAAGTATGTGTGGCTATGGTTTTCAAAACTGGACACTCACAGATTCTCAGGATATGTATTTATGTGAGTGAAGTACTGAACTTGCCTTCACCAAGAGCCATTGAAATCCTCAGTCTCAGGCTCCCAAACTCCATTTCTCCAACTGTCTCAAAATACCTTTTCCTGGCCGAAATAGGAAGGCCATTGTAATAACCATCACAAAGCTGCTCTAAGAGAATTGTTTCTATTAATATTTGTCAGAAGTGTTATGTGACAAAGATGAGGGCATGTATTAAGCTCTTAAATGAAGGACTGTAGAATTTTCTTTTCATATATTTTTGTGATGTTGTGGTATATGGCCAATTTGGTAATGTAGTGTGGAGATGTTGTTTTGCCTAGCTTCTGCAAAAAGATGCATACAGATCCTCCAAAGGGACACTGTCATAAAGATTGGTCTTATCTTGGTTACTCATGTTTCACAGTCTGCTGAAGCTAGAGACAAATGCTGAGTGCTTAAGCTTCTATAAAAGCGGTTTTCTCAGTGATGAAGGAGTTCAATGGTGTACACAAAGACTGCTTCCACTCTTTACTCTTTGCATGTTCAATTTTAGTAGTTGTCCATTCATTTTAAATCTCCATTAAGTAATATTTTTTTTTAAAAAGAAGTGAGCTTCTTTTCTATCTCTTTAAAAAAAAAAAATTATATTTATGTTTTTATTAGAAACAGTTTCTATCAGCAGCAATGACTTCACCTCCTTAATTTGTAAATCTGTGAACTGTAGGACAGATCAATGGGAATATAGTGCACAAGATTTAAGTAGGAAAATCACAAATCATTTTATTGGTTTTTTTTTTTTTTTTTTGGTTGTTGTTGTTGTTGTTGTTGTTGTTGTTGTTGTTGTTGCAGGAAATGCTAAACAATCTTTCTATACAGACAAGCTTAGAATGGTGAATACACAAGTAGATAGGAGAAGGGAACATGAAAAGGGAGAAATACTCCTTTCCAGAAAATATTTGAGTTTCTCTGATTAATCATAAGGGTGTTTAATTAATTTTTTCTCTCTTTTTATGATGCCCTGAGGCATCATAAACTGAGAATTTTCCTCCACCTTTACTTTTTGTTGCTTCAGGCAGAAGCCCCAGTAAGGCATTTTGTTTTTTTCATGTTCACTTGCAATGTGTATTCAATACAAGGTCTTAAAAATTTGAGAAATATCTGTGATTAATTTTACTTGTACATTTTAAAATCTTTAGCCCTTATTTACACTATTTTCATTTTTAACTTCCCCATAGTACTGATGTGATCTTTAAATATGCTTTGAACTGTCAGTACCTATGAAAGAAACAAGTATTTCTGATCTGCAGTTGTAAATACATTTTGTTATTAGATTTCCCTGTGTAAGTATAAGCACTGTCAAGTAATCACTGGTCAGTGCCAGTGTTCAGTAATAATAGAGCATGAAAATGTGGAAAGAGGCCATGCTGGCAGCAATGCTGTCCATAATAAATTTTGCCTAAAGGAGCAGAGAAGAAAATCTTACTGTTGTGGGTTAGTGAAATTGGGAAGAATGTGCTTGATTTTAGTAGATCCTCAATTCTTTTACCTGTCTATGACGTGATGGTCACTTCTGCTATAAGCCGAAATCCTTAACATAGATCATCATCACAGCATGATAGAATCATAGAATAATTTGTGTTGGAAGGGACATTTAAAGGCCCTGTAATCTAACCTCCCTGCAATGAGCAGAGAAAAACATGATCCAAGTATAATTCTAATATCTGCCCCATATTTGCGTGGCTTTGCATTTGAGGTGTTTGTTTGTTTTTTTGTTTGTTGGTTGGTTGGTTTGTTTTGGTTTGTTTTGGTTTTTGGTTTTTTGTTGTTTTTACTTGTTCTAGTTTTCTGTTTCCTGGCATGTTTCTCTTTTTCAGTTTGTTGTTTTCTGTGTGTGTGTTTCATTCTTGTTTTTCTTACCAGTATTTACAAGCATCAAGTCTCCAGTGAAAGAAATGGAGACTTGCTCTTGAAATCAGAGCAAGGTATTTAATGGCCATGAGCTGTAGAGCATGTACTATTATTCCCTGCTAGCTCTTTGTGCAAGGACATGCAGAGGAGAACTGAGGAAGAAGTAAGATCATCAGTGAGCTGTGTGAAGCTGTGGAGAAATTCCTATTAGTGGCAGTGCACTGGAGGCACGGCTGCAGTAGTGGTCAGAATGTTACTTTGAGTTGGGAAAGCATTTCCTTTGCTATTTCTACTGTATAGATCATACATGCCAAATCCATTTGCTTCATGTTTGTTTACTAGATGAAAAATTGATGCTAAATGCTAGATTTTCATTTAGATGATTCAAAATAATGGATTTTCTATTCCTCTTATTTTATTTAAATGGCTTTATTTTTTTACTTTAAGTGATGATTGTGCAATTCGATTCAATTCAAATCAATTCAATTCAATTCAATTCTATTCAATTCAATGATATTCAATGATATTCAATGATGGATTAGCTAACTTCAACAAAGTGTTAAATACAAAGAGCTTTCTTGCCTTTTAATGTTTAAATAAAGAAAATCAATATCAAATTCCTGTAGGCTGAATTTTTAGAATGTGCACTCTCTCATTTGAAGTGTTTTTGGTAGCATTAAGTGTGCTAAAACATAAAGAGGAACTGGAATTTCCTGGAAAGAAAGATCAAAGTTTGTAAGGATTGTGCAAAATAGAGATCTGTTGTGTTGCTCACTTTCCTAAGGAAATTTCAAAGAAAATTTCAAGCCCTGCTACTTTAAAAATATTTAAGATTTACGCAACTTATTGGTCAGCTTACTATTGAACTAATGAACATAAAAGCAGCAGTAATTAATCAGCTTTTTCATCTCTAGAAAACTTTAAAATTAAACTTAATAATAATGAAATTAATACACAGATGTCTTTGGTATACATGAAAGCAGAGTGAAGAAATGAGGCTTAATCATTCTGTTTCATTGCATAATTTACTCATCCTTTTGCCTTGAAGATGTTGTTCCTCATGTTCTACTGGTTCCAGTTCATACCATTGCTGAACAAAGCCCTGATGTAATTTCCCATGACTCTACAATTGATACTGAGAACAAACCTACTTTTTCTGGCTTTCCTTTGTGAATATAGTAAACTTTTCAAAGGCTCCTGCTGCAAGTCAGTTAAAGGAATACAGCAATCTGGAGCCAGTAGCCATTTTATCCTTGGTAGGTCCGTGTGTATTTTGGGATGCTACACATCCCTGTGTATCCTGAGTGCTGAACCTTCACACTCATCCTAGCTGCTGGTTAGGGCTGGTAAAAAGCTTTATTCCTTTGCTCTGCCTCTTTCAAGTGTACTTTCATTGTACTACTACTGAAACTTGTGTCTGCTGACAGTTTTCTGGTTGTTACTGGCTCACACAGAGGACATGCTAGAGAGCAGTGTAATCTAGGCACACACCTTCCCTTTGCAAATCTGTTTCTCTTATACCTTCTCCTGAGAATGCATGACGTATGTATATGGCATTACCATGACGTGTGCATGTGTTTCAGACCTTTGGAGGGCCGTGTGATGGGCAACACTGCCATTTTGCAATTTTTAACACACTGAAACAGGGAAAAAACCAATCAAATGGAGGTTAACAAAATTATGTGAGCACGTGCAAATGCAAGAAATGGTGACACTGGTTAACTCATGCTACATATACATTGAATTTTACTGAGAGTAAGACAACAGAATTTGTGCACTGATTTCTATATTTGACTGTCAGATTTGTGTATGAATTTGAGCTCCACAGATTATCGGGAAGAGTCTTTTTGTGATGTGTGAATAGCAGCTTGCATTGTAGGCTGACATGCTAGCCTGAGACTGCAAAATGCTGTGTGGTCCATGCTTTTTTCTTTTTTCCTCCTCCTAGCTGTTAACTCATTCAGACTCAATCAAATGTAAAATTACTTCAGCAACTGACCCTTGCAGAATTCAGAATTAGGCTGTGACTTTTTTTTTTTTAATGTTGGTGAGACTTTCAGAGTGGGATCCAAGATGTCTAATAAATCACTTTAAAATATGACCTTTTGTAGGAGAGATCCCCTAAAATAATCTTTTCAGCTAGTATTTTAAAAGTGAAATCTGAACATATATTGAGCTATACTACTTAGTGATTTAGAAGGGCTTAATGAACTTCTTCATCAACATTCTTCTCACACATGCATTTTTGAAAACAATGAAAAATTTGCCATGGTAACTTGAATGTCTGTATTGCTAGCCCAGAAGCTGGTGTTGCTGAGGTGATAGTAGTATGTTGCTTTATGCTGATTCTGCTGTCACTCTCATTGTTACATGCTTTAGGCATGGCACACCCTGAAGTGAATTAGTGTTGAATGTTTGAATATTATTTTTGCATTCCACCATGTCACCAGTGAAGCTGGTGTAGAGGCAGCCACAATAAGCTCTACCAGGACAAAGCTGAGTCAGTTGCTGGATGCATCCCACAGTAATCTTTTCCTCTCTTTTCTGTGATGATTCTGCTTTCCCTTATCCTGTATAATAGTGTCTCACCACTGGAATCATCTGCCTTTCCTGGGTTGTAACAAAAATTACTGTCGGGGGGTAAAAATGTTGTTCATATTTCCTTTATGTGATCTTTAGGACATACTGGACTGCAATTAATAGTCTGAATAAGACCTTGAATTACCTGTGAGCTTCTCTGAGAAGCCACTGTAGGCAAGATAGTTTCCAGTTTGCCTTTCTATTGCCCTGTGATGCTTTTGGCAGGTGCAAGAGTAGGGGTTTTATTAACTTAAGATCTATCTAGGAAAGAGCTAGTGTATTTCCCTAAACACGTTTCTGAGGGCAGACGTGCTCTGGCATTCACTGATGTTGCTCTTTACGTTTTCAATCTGAATAAATAAATCCAGTCTTAAATAAATAAATCCAGTCTTAAAAAGAAAACAAATATATACCTTTATTACTTTGATGTTTTCCATGAATGTGCTAGCAACTGAGATGCTGCTACTACCAGACAAATTTCCTCCTACATCCTTAATGCAACTCCTTTCCGGAGGAGTAATGTTATACCTATGGGTTTTTACATTGCCAGGAAACAGTCATCTCATTAAGATGAAAAGTTAATAAGAATTTGTCCTCTGCAGAGGGGCTAATTGTTCAGGGTAGTCTGGACCAAGACTTTCTTCCTGACTGAAATACTGTTGTTAAGTGGATGAAATGGATGCTTGATTAGATTATCAAGCTGAATAATGCAGATGGTTTTCTTGCTATATTTTGGGTGTTCATTGCTAGAAGAATACAATAAAATATGGTTTGACAGTACCTTATTTGTTACTGTAACAAAATAGGCATCAAAATGTGAGGAGTGTAATACAGCTATTTTTGCACATGATAGGAAAACAAGGGTAAGGTGGAAAACTGTCAAAACATAATTCATTAAATAGAGGTAATTTGTCATTAAACCTTGGATTACCAAGCACAAAAATGTATTAAATGGAAAAGATTGTCAGATGCTTGTCATAGGTTATCAGAATAAAGACTATTTATACATTTGGTGTAGAATTCAGACAGCAGGTAGTCTGTGTTGTCTTGCAGCTGCAGTTAAACGCAATGTTGATTTTCACAGTAAAACTAACAGTTTTTTGCAGTTTATGTTTTATTGTCTGGATTCATTAAGACATTCCAGTAGAATGTGTTGTGCTGATTTGTAGATCAGGTATAATTATATATTAAAGGGATTAATTTTGAAATTTAAAATTTGATACTTGTGATTTAAATGACCTTTAGATATTTGCTTTTCCATGGTGTAGGCAGAAGAGTATTGCACTAAGAAAGCTGAAACTTTGTCCTTGACATAGATTATTATCTCGATGTTCAGGAGAAAAGCTGAGTTGAGTTCTCATTTAGGTAGTCCTGGCAGGATGCTGTTGAAGGCTAATAGTTTATTGATAACTGTTTAGACTGCACTATTTCATTTGCTGCATGTCACACAGCACATTTGCTATTCTTTTCCAAGTGTATTAAGTCACTCCCCAGAAGGGAAGATTGTCTTTTAAGGAAAGAAAACTATATTCACACATTATGACTGCTTCTTTTCTTCCTTTCTGGGATTTTGAGGGGAAGTGTGCACTTCCCTTAATTTGGGGCTCACGCTTTCAGTGTGAAATTTTGTTTTTAAATTCAACCAGAGATTCTTGCCCATTTTTGTGGCAAGTGATTTTGTCAGGAGTAGATCAAATATCACAATGATTTTACTTCAATAATGGGAGCTGTAACTGCCATCCCCTGGTGTTACCCATAACAGAGGGTGGTGTGAAACGAGAGGAGGGTATGACAGCTGTGACCTGATTGTGCAGTTGAGAGTTTGAGACCTGCTCCTGTTGAACAACTTGTTCTGGAGTATTACAGTTTTTCTTTCAGTGATTTGAGAAAGAAGCTGAAAAAATATGGGAATTTCTACCTTAATCTGTCAGAGGTTCTTTTGGCCTTTTTTGTTTGTTTGTTTAATGTTTGTTTGTTTGTTTAATGTGCACAATGTAGTTAACCTATAAGAGTTTTTCAGTGGAAGAATCTTCATGTTCTAGTTTTTTGGTAATTTCAAAGATCTCTGTCAGAACCCATAGTTCCAAGTGGCAGATGAAGGAGGGTGAAGTCAACTGGGAAATGTTCTAATAGAAATAGAGGAGAGTTTGAAATGGCCACAAGGAGGCTAAAGTGAATTGAATTGCCACCTGCTGTAAGCAGGATCAGTTTTCTGTGTTTCCATAGCTGAGATTTATTTGAGAACCTTGACAAATATAAAATTCAGCTTAAGAATTCAATGCATGGCTCTTGGGATTTCCCTTGATTCTGCCAGGAAGGAGGAGCCATGCCTATTTTTCCCCCTGATATAGGGTAACATTGAAAATTTGTACCACAGTGAGACAGAAATCATGACAGTTGCAGAGCCATAGCTGACATCTGTTTTCCTGTCTTTTCAAGGGTAGGAATGCACAAGAGCAAGCTGCCCACCCGCCTTCTGTTTCATTAGTCTGTCATGAACTGACTGGGTGCTTCCAGTGCTGATATAAAAAAGATATCCATCCCCTTTACTCTTTCCTTGGTGCTAGCTCAGCATCAGCTGTTGGAGGGCAGAGGAGATATTTCCAATTTTCAAATGATTTTTTGGTCTTTTCATACTTTTTGGGGGAAAGGATGCCTACAATCTCTACAGCTGCTCAGTATATGAGGAGCTTTTTGGATTGTGAAGTTCTGAATAATTTTGAAGGGTGATGTTGGAGAATAAGAATAAGATGTTTGACATAGATTGTTGTACTTGTATATTTTAAAACTTAGGTTGATCTGTAAAAAATTTCACCCAATATGATGGTTCAGGTTGACTGGTCAGAACTGTTTTAGGGACTCAATGAAACAGGCATGAAACTGTATCTTAAAACTTTTTAAGGAAAACTATTCTTTAAACTTTGGAATGTGTTCTGGCTTGTGATAAAGTGGATATTATTAAATATGACAGCATGTATACATTTTAAAACAACAGTTTTTGAATGCTGTCAAATAGATCATAGTCCTTCATTAAATCCCTTTGATGAAAAGAGATTGTTCTAGATAGGTAGCTCTCTTTTTTATTATTTTTATTTTAGTATTTTTATTTTACTAACAACATTTGTGGGAAATTATGGTACTCTGTGGTGTTACGTGGACAGTACAAGTGAAGCATGTTTTTCCCAAGTTTTTTGTATTTTAAAGCTCATAATGAAGTAGAAGTAACTAGCATCAGAATCTGAAGATTCAACCTCTTTTTAAAAAAGCTTTAAACTGACTGCCTTGTCTGAAGACATGCTGTAGGAAAAAAAATGCAGTTATTTCATTTTACAAAAGATAAGGCTGGCAAGTATGAGACATCAATTGGAGAATAATATATGCTCCAAATTATGCAGATAGCCAAATCATCTAATGGCCTTCTCTAATGTTGGAATCCTTTAGTCCTTTTTCTTGACATCTTTTTTATATTTATATATGAAGTGTGAACATGTGTGTATATGTATAGACACTCATGCACAAAAAACACGTGATGTGTATGTATATAGAAAAGACAGTATAAGCTAGAAAAGGAAAGGCCTTTAATGAGCTAAATGCATGATGATGGTCAGCACATTTTATCTATTGGCCATTGCTATGAGAGATTCTTTATTAAATATTTCAAGACTAATACGTTCAGCCATGTATGGATTTGCACTGCAGAGGTTCAGCGGGGTCAGTGTTTAAATGGGTAGTAATGTCTGGAGTTACTGAAACACCTTTCAGCCATCCTGTGAAAGTGTGTCCTTCAGTAGCAGTGTGTCCTGTGAAAGTGTGTCCAACGTGCTTTCTGACAGATGTGCATTGTTGACTTGTGCTGTTCTCCTGCCATGCCTATAACCCAATGTGCAGACTCAATGTTCAGAACATGCAAGCTGATATTAATTTATATTTGTATTTCTGTTTGCTGCTGAGAGAAGATGACAAAGCTTCAGAGGATTAGCTGCTGGGTACCTTGATGTGTGATACCTACCTGCATGCACTAACCCTGGCCACCCACTATTGCATGGTGAAGAAGAAGATGAGCAGAACTGGGAAGGGTTAGAGAAGACTAGGGGGTGAGACTGGGCAGCAGGAGAGCAGAGTGTCTTTTCTGCACTAAACAAAAGTTTAAATGCATTTTAAGAAATTGAATCTTTCATATTTTCTAGAAAAATATTTCCTGTTCAACTGGGTTTCATATCTCTGATGCAGTTTTGCTTAACTCTGCTGCATTCTCAGTTGAGTTTCGAGTGCAGTCCGTTCCTCTCTCTTCAGGAAACACGTGAATTTGGGTGGGTTTGGGTTAATGGCAGCAGTGCACTTGGTGGCCTTCAGAGAATCACAGAATCACAGGGTATTATGAGTTGGAAGGCACCCCCAAGGATCATCAAGTCCAGCTCTTAGATGAATAGCTCATATGAGGATGAACCTACAGCCTTGACATTACCATGCTCAAACCAACTGAGGTAATCCCAGTGGTCTTCCCCTGCTCTCTGCTTTTCTTGCTGCTTTTCTTGTACTTATGGCACATGGTTAAGGATGATTGCTGCATCCCACGAGGAAGGGTGCAAGGCCACTGAAATGGCTGATTGCTCTCTTGCCAATTTCCATGATGTCTTGTTTCTTACTTTATTTCCTGAAAGTTCTTTTTGCACCTATGTGTCAGGCAGAAAGAGATATCAAAAACGTTGTCTTGTGCTGCAAGACATGATACCTTTTCTTCTTTGGTGTAATCTGCTCATTTATGTACCTTCTCCAGCTTTGAAAAAGAGGTTAATTATAAAATACTTTCATCCTGAGGTTTGTGGTCAGTTTCGGCAGAGCAGGTACAAACCTGTGAGAGCTTTGCTTCTTAGAATCTGCACATCAGCTTTGCACTGCATCAAGCTCTTTCTTAAGACACTTTTAAAGATGTTTGTTTGTTTGTTTTGTTTGTTTGTTTGTTTTCACATAAGCCTGTAGTACCTGTAGATGACCAGGGTGAGGAGAATGTCGCCTTAGTTTGCACCCAAATTACAAGAGGTTCAGCACAGGTTTTCTGCTCTCAGAGGACAATAAGAAATCTTACTTTACTTTTTATTTTGCAATGGCGTTCAAAGCCATTCACTCCTTTTTTTCAAGTTGCTTAGTTGTCTTCCTGATATTTGCTATTGCTCTGCTTCAATTCTAAATGTGACAGGAATTTAAAGAGAAGCCTTTCTGATGCAACTGTGACCTAGGAATCAGCTGTACCATCTATTTATGGAAGTTATGGGTGTTATAATTTTTGCCAGGTCTCCTTCCACTCCATAATCACCTGTGTGAGAACAGGAGTTTATTTCCAAAATTATGGTTTGATGCTTAATACCTGTAATCAAGGCATATTCTCTGAAAAAAATTGCTTAGGAGAGATGTGGTTTTTTTTTTTTATATACAAGAAGTAGCTTCCAATGTATGGTTTTTTAATCTGCCACTACACATAGTATAATGAATACAGGTGATCCTGTTGAGCATCATCTTCTGTTTTTTTTTTTTTTGTTTTTTTTTTTTTTTCTTTTCCTTTCTTGTTTAATGGGCTTTGTGTTCAGTTGTAACAGGCAATGTGGGTGATTAAAGGAAATTGATCCTCTGCATCCACTGGTTTTTCAATACTTTCCCCAAATGCCAGCCACTGTGAAGCATATCAGAAAACTTCTGTTATATAAACACATAATTGGCAGTCTTTTTTCCCCCAACTTAGTCAAAAAGGATGTATTTTAATTGTGTGTCAGTATGTTACTCAACTGAAGAAAAAGTGAAAAATGGACCAATTACCAAAATAGTAAAAAGTGAGGTCAGTTTTCCTTTGATCTCTGCTGAGTGTGTGGGAACAGGAAGTCTGAGCACTTGATGGAAAGATGAAGATGAATCTGACACAGTAAGGGAGAAAATGAAGTCTAGTAAAGGTGAAACAATTATGGGGTCTGTAAAATGTATTGCTTTATTATCTTCTTTTTTGCAGCTCTGGTTAATGGAATAAGTCTCTGTTTGAATTTCTATAGTGTGTTGGGTTTTTTGTGTTGATAGTTAAAGGAAATTCAGAAAGACTTGTTTTAAGTCTGTATTCTTATAAATTGTTCTTTAAAGAGTTAAAAAAAAAAAAAAAAAAAAAAAAAAAAAAAAAAAAAAAAAAAGAAGACCATTTTTGTAATTTTGTGAGGTTATATTACAAATGCAAGGGTAGTTCTGGCTATGCTACTGAATGGAGGTTTTACTGCTAATGAGGCAGTTTGTATGTCTTTCAATGACGGAATGACTTCCAGAAGGAGAGAAAGAAAGAAATCAATCAATCAATCCAGCTTTCCCTAGTACAAAAAATTTTGAGTTGGGAACTTTTTCTTTGGCAAGGAGACAGAAACTTATATGACACAGAGAATGAGTTCCTGCCCTGATGCCAATAGCTGGCTTTTATTAAATACCATGGGGGTGCATTGGTGTAGGCCCCATGTCCAAGGAATGCTTCTGGAGGACTTTCTCCAATGTTTTCAATCTACCATTAATTTGTTCTTCTGAGGATTTAATTGCAAATTTTATAAATTTAATGCTCATTTTCCTTCAAAACAAACATTTAACAATTGGGATTATTATGCGGGGGGAAAAGTACTGATGAAAGATTCTTTACTGGGTAATGATTTCTGACAGAGAAATATATTTAACCATATGTGTCTATAAAGCATTAGTTGAGCAGCTTGGAAATAGTTTCTCATGGTAAAATTATTCCTACAGTCTGGTGAAAGCAAGTACAAGAATAAAACACTTTGCTGAGTGGGAAATGAGCCAACATGATCCTTGAAGTTATTTCTGCAGTCAAATTACATGGGAAAATTGATTAAGCATACTGAAATATTACCAAAGTGGATAGAAAGGAGTTATTTACCTGAGACAGATAAACAAGGTGAGTAGTCAAAAAAAAAAAAAAAAAAAAGTATGCTGGTGGATTCTAAATAAGTAGAAGGTCAGAGATCTTTGTATTTATCCTCACTTCTTCCCTAAAAACTTTTTTGAAAAGGCACAGTAAGTATAATGACAAGTGTCCTCTGAGGCATAATGATATAATTATATGGTGCTTCTATCTGACATTTCAAGTGCATAACATGGTAAGGACTCTTCATTTTACCAAAAGTTTTAATCTAGGCTTTTATCACAACAGATTAATGTATGAATTGCACCTTCAGCTGGATCACTGAGAGCTGGTGACTTCACCACCATGATTGAGGGTCTTGTCTGTCAAGAGACATTATTTGTGAGATGCAGCACTTGTGACTGGGTGTGTACCAGAGATGATATTGCCAGATCAATGACTGCACAGCTGGGTTTGTGATTCTGGAATAATCCACACAGTGATGGATCAAATTTCTGTAATATCTAGTTGTATATTCTGTTCATTATGTAAGCTCTTAGCCTTTCACATCACTCTAATAGCCTTTCAAATAGGCATTACTTCATCCTCTCTAGGGATATGTTCCATGCTCTTACTTTTCTTCCTCCTTTCCTCCCACCAGTGCATGCACATCCTATGTCATACTTGCAGGCATTCATGACATATTTCCTCAGCAAGGTGACCAACATGTGGGGATAACCCCAGACTGTGAGGGGCTTGAGGGGGACCAGCTGAGATGCCACTCTCAGGGCTTGCAGGGGCTCCCCAGCTCTACTCATGGCTTCTTTCAGGCTGCCCTTCTCTCCCACTTGGTGTGGAAGCAAAGGTGTGTCTGGTCCTGCACAACCCTTACTGTGGTTGTGGTTCAATACATTCAACTGAGCCCTGGAATGTGCTCCTGAAGGGGTATCCTTGCAATTGCCCCAGCTGGCTGTTTTCATGTGGGCAGCGTGAGTTGTGTCATACCATGCACATACCAGTCTCTCTTTTGCCTGTGCTCAGGAAGGTGTCTTGCTTGGCTAGAATAATTTTTGGTTGCTTTCCTTTTTTTAAAAAAACTTCTTGTAAAATAAGGGCAGACTGCTATGCATCTGTTGGAAAAGACATATTTAAAGAATGGTACTTGGATTTGTACTTGAACATATACTGATTTTTCTGTGTCTCTTGAAACTACTGAGAAGATTCAGGCTAAGGAAGGATTGTTGACCTTTACCTGTGCAGGGTAACATTAGGTATTTTTATTAAAATCTTGGTTTGCTTTTTTTTGTGGCTTTGTAGGTGGAAACTGAGATTTCATTCTTAAAATCTCTAATTGTCATGGGTTAGTACAGTTTGGTTTTTTAGTTATAAAAGAATGTAAAATAATTCTCCAGGTCAGGACCTGGGAATTTCTTTGGAAGAGACAGAGACCTCTCAGAGAGTTAGTTAGAATATTGGCATCTATTCTGACCACTGAAATTGTTAGCTGCGACTTTGGGAAGTACCATATAAAACCTTGTGAATTTCCTGTAGGTGGGTCCTTTCTCTTCATTTGGCCAGAGAGAGACAGGTAACATCGAGCTGGGTCTGCTGCTCCCCCCCTTTTGAGGGGGGCGGGGAGAGCTGGCCTGAGGCCTGGCCGGATTCCATTGGCTCCCAGGGATAGGAGAGGTTGCTGTTTTGTAACAGCTACTTTCTTCAGACTTCTCTGGAGCAGGGAGAGATCTTTGCTGGGCCCCTGATAAGAGCTATGGGCACCATTTGGGCCAAAGCCACCCCGATTTACACTGAGGGGTGGGCTGAGAAGGCATTTATGATCCTGCCTGGGTTTTTTTTTTTGTGATTCCAGACTGCCCGGGTGCTCTGATCTCTGATGTTTCTGTGTGAGTTCTTCCTCCCTCACCAGCACGGCCTTGAACGTCTAACACCATGAGCTACAGAGAGAGAAACAAAGACTCCGAGCAGATTTAAGTCTTTCTTAGCAACATGAAGCTTCCAGAGCTCAGCCCTTCCCTGAGAGAGTGAGAAAGGACAGAGTGAACATAAAGAACAACAGCATGAAGTCAGTAAAGCAAGAGTGAAAAGCCTATTAGGACAGAGGGTTGAAGAGTTGGTTGTTCTATTCTTACTTGAGCCATGGAAATGAACTCTAGATCATCCCTTTAAATCATGGGAAATATATGCTTTTGGGAGATGATTGTTTTAATTTGTGTGTAGATTTGAACAAAGGTGTTTGTGATGAACTAAGTAATATCCTATAAGATGCTTGAACAGAGATAAAGATGAGAAGCCCCCTGCACCAGTGAAGAAGTGAGAAGTTATCTCTGTACCTTGAGGTGAAGAAGCCTTTGCTTTGGAATTCATTGCTAAAAGGTGACACCCCAGTATACAAAAGTCTAAGACCCAAGTCTAAGCAGCTTGGGAACCTGCTCCTGGGAGGGTCACAAAGGCAGGTTTCTCTGGGCGGTTGTTTTTGTGACAGTTCAAAACCCGCAAAAGAACTGTTCTAAGTTGTCAGTGGGATCCAGGACTCTAGAAGATACTCTTCCCCTAATAAAATAATAAAAGACTATTGTCAAATAGTGAAACTGACTGAAAATTACAATTTAAATTACAAAATAAAATTGTCTCTTTATGTTGTTTTGTAAGAAAGTGAACAGTTTGTAAAGGGAGGGAAGAGTGTTTTTGAAGTTTCACTCCATTTTAGTTTTTTTCCCAACTTTTCTTTTTTTCTATTCTTTTAGATTATGTTAATGCACTCTTTGTTAATTTTAAGGTTGAGCCTGCTTTGTTTTTCTCCTAGTCTCTCTCCCACAGAAAGAGTAAGTACCAAGACCAAAATTTAGTGAACGTGAAACCACTACATTAATCTATGTTCTTGGATGTGGTATGATGTCACAAATGAAAGAGAGAAAGCAGAGTCAGGTTTGCTGAACAATGCTGGATACTGAATAAAATGATAGATTTGTTGACAGAAGGACAATTTCTTTTAAGAAATCAATAGTGCCTCAGATGGCATCACAAATGCTGTGCTAATGGGAGCTGTTACCAGAAGCAAGCAGTTAATGCTGTAAGACTTCTGTGAGGCTGACACTTCAGGGGCACAAGGCCTAAATGGCTAAGTGATGCCCATGTGCACTACAGAAAATGAGCATGAGCCCTGTAAATAAGTATTGCATTTGTGGTTTCCTCAGTGCTTGCTGGCCAGATTGGTGGAGACTTGAGAGGTGCAGTATGCAAACTATAAATATTTATTTTTATTATTTATAACTTACCCATGCATCATTTACTTGCAGAATATCACTGAGGTCAAGAACTGATTGTGTGAAGGCTGTTACCTGCCTTCACTGCTGCTGTCCAGGTTTTACTCTGTAGTAGAATATACTTTTCATTTTCCATTTCCATTTCTTTCTGTGGTGTAATTTTCTCCTTTTCCTCTTCATCTATTATTATTTGAGCATTATCCTCATAAAATGACCTCTAAGTTAAGAGAGAGTAAAAATATGCTGTTTTATGGACAAGTCTGTCCATCTGTGGCAAATGAATAGTGCAAATTAAAGAAAGAGAAATAACCTCAAATGATCTTTGTTTTCCAAACAAGTTAGCACATAAGAGGAATTTGACAAGTATGTTTCTGACCTCACTGCAGCAGTTATTTCTGGGTAAATTTTCAATGCTGTGTACATCAGTTGTGCTGTTTCATTTAAGATTAATAGGACTGCCTCAGCTACTTTCACACATACAGCCTTGAAATTGCTCCTTGTTTATTTCTCTTAACATAGACATTATTCTTTTTTCTTTCCATTCTCCTTTATTTTTAAGGAGAGTATTTGTATATTTCTTGCCCAAAAGAAACTATAAATAAATACTAGTTTATGGGGTTCTTTTCCCTTTAGTTCCCTTTATTAGTATCTATAGCTTCAGGCTCAACTGAAAATTAAGACCTTAGAAACTGCAGTTTAAAGACTGATATATTTGTAAAAATTATGTTCTTTAAGACCAAATAAAGTCTAAAATCAGAGGAGTATGGGTAGTTTGTGTCTCAGACATGAAGTATTCTTTATCACCACTGATTGCTAAATTCCCAATGAAATAAGATGGGCATTAGTTCTCAAATGTTTTCTATCATCTATTCACATACTTGTATACATAACAAAATGTATTAAATGACATATTTAAAAAAATCTTCCTCTCAAAGTTCTAGAATTAGATAATGTTGATATAAATTATTTTAATAGACTTAGTAAATTTAATAAATATAGAAATATTAACTAGTATATTGAACAAAATATACTTTGGAAGACTTAACTAATATAAAATAACATTTGGAAGAGGACTGTAATAATTTAGTAAATGCAAGCTAATTTATTGCAGTGTAATGTTTTGTGCCTTTCATTAAAAATAATTGGCCCTTTTTTTTGCTTTGTTTTAGGTTTGTAGAATTATAATTAATTCTTCACTGTTAACAGAAGAAAAATCTGTGATAAATACTTTATTTCTAAAATAAAATCTTCCATTTCCAATTTGCTTGTTTTCTTTCAGCAAAAGTTTGTTGCTTTATTTATTTTGGAATTTAAACTACAAAAAATAAATAAGTTATAACTGGTTCTTCTTACAACTGAGAAAATTTTGTAGTAAATGTTATATAGTAGATTAGACTAGACCTCCAGTGTATTTTCAAATAGTATAAAATACTGGAGGATGCTGATTTTGGAAGTCAGGAATTCCTTTTAAAGAATTATACCACTTTAGCTGAGGAATGAAACAGGCAGGCCTTTATTGTTCTACATGTTTTGAAGGCATTATTCAATATTCTGTTCTTATGAAGCATTTTCATATATTCCTGTTTGTTCCAAAGAAGGAACAGAAAATGGCAAAGGACTTGTCTGTGTATCTGTCTTATCTTGTGAGTGCTTGCTGTCATTTGTAGTCTCAGTGAATCCATAAATCCAAAGAGCCATAAGAAATTTGCAGAGATCACTGGAGATTGTCAGGGTTAGGGCTGGCCCAGTTTTACCACCTTGGAGTTGAGTCTGTTTCACCCCACTGACTGGTTGCTGCAGAATGACGGTTCTGTTCCAGATTCTGTTATTCAGGAAAGACTTAAAAATTGATCTAGAAGATACTGAGAAATTTGGGCACATCCCAGTCCAGTGATACTTAGTGAACTTTTTTGCTGTGCCACTGGTGACAAATGCAAATGTGATGCTAGCTGTATCAAAATGGACATGAGCAGAGAACTGCTCCCAGATATTCTTTCACAGCCATACTTTGGTGTACAAGAGCTGGCCCCATACTGAGCTATTCCATTGTCGATGGAATGGAAGATGTGTGTCTGCTGGGATTCAAATTATTTCTCTCATGAAAAGCCTAGAAGAAATATTATCTTGTTACTGGTAGAGGATGTCATGGGTTAGTGCAGTTTAGTTTTTTAGTCACAGAGGAATGTGGAATGACTTTCCGGGTCAAGACCTGGGAATTGCTTTAGAAAAGACAGGGACCTATCAGAGGCTTAGTTGGAATATTGGCATCTGTTTGAACCACTGAAAAATGTTGGCTACGACCTTGGGAAGTACCATACCTTAATTTCCTGCAGGTCAGCCCTTTTTTTCCTTTGGCCACAGGTACAGGTAACATCGAGTTGGACCTGCTGCTTCCCTCCGCCTTTTTTTGGTGGGGGGAACTGGCCTGAGGCCTGGCCAACTTGCTCCAAACTTCCTCAGAGCAGGGAGGGATCTCTGCCTTGATAAGAGTCATGGGCACCATTTAGGCTGAGGCCGCCCCGATTTACACTGAGGGGTGGGCAAAAAAGGCATTTATGATCCTGGCTGTTTTTTTTGATTCTGGACTGCCCAGGTGCTCTGATCCCTCATGTTTCTGCGTGAGTTTTTCCCTCCCTCGATAGGTCGGCCTTGAACATCTAACATCTACCGTGTGAGAGAAAATACACTGGGCAGATTTAACCCTTTCCTGGCAACATGAAGCTTCCAGGGCCTAACCCTTCCCTGAGAGAGAAAAGAAAGGACAGAGTAAACACAGAGAAAAAACAGCATGAAGTCAGTGGAGCAAGAGTAGAAAGACTGTTGGGACAGGGGGTTGAGGAGTTTGTAATTTCATCCTTATTGAGCCATGGAAATGAACTCTATATTTAGATTATCCCTTTAAATCATGGAAATATATGCATTTGGGGAGATGATTGTTTAGATTTGTGTGTGGATTTGAGAAAAGGTGTTTGTGATGGACTAAGTGATATTAATCCCATGAGATGCTTGAACAGAGATAAAGTTAGAGAAGTCCTCTGCGCCAGTGAAGAAGTGAGAAGACATCTCTGTGCCTTGAGATGAAGAATCCTTTCCCTTTGGAGTTATTAATCTTTAAAAGCTGACACCCCAGTATGCAAAAGTCTAAGACCCATGACCCATAAGCAGCTTGGGAAACTGCTCCTGGGAGGGTCACAAAGGCAGGTTTCTCTGGGCAGTTGTTTTTGTTACAGTTAAAAAACCCACAGGAGAATTGTTCTCAGTTGTCAGTGGGATCCATGACTCTAAGACTCTTCCCCTAAAGAACTGATGAAAGACTATTATCAGATGGTGAAACTGACTGAAAATTACAAGTTTTGTCTCTTTATGTTTCTTTGTAGGAAAGTTAGCAGTTTGTAAGGAGAAGGGTGTTTTTGAGGTTTCATTCAGTTTTTAGTTTTTTTCCCCAAATTTCTTTTTCCATTCTTTTAGTGTGTGTTAATAAAACTAGTTGTTTATTTTTAAGGTTGATCCTGCTTTGCTTTTCTCCTAGTCTCTCTCCCACAGTAAAAGAATGAGTACTAAGACCAGAATGTGGTGAACGTAAAACCACTACAAAGATGTCCAAAGAGAAATTAAAAATGTCAGGTGTGGCAGTCGAAGATGCAGTTTAGCTCTGTTGCTTTTTTAAATTGTTACATATTGTCTACATCTTTCTCAGTGGGTAAAGATATTTTTTTTATGGCAATGATTTCATCAGTTTTTCTAACTGGATCTTTTTCATTCTATGGTTGTATCATGATTGTTATTCAATGCATGTGTTTAATTCTTTTACATCCATAGAACTTCAAAATATGTTGCACACTGAAGAAAACAAGCATACAAAATCAAACTACAGCTTGCCTTGCCTGCCTTTCCATTAATTTAGAGAGAAATGTTAGCTTTATTGTGCTTTGTTTGTTATGTTGATTTTTTTGGGGGGGTGTGTGTGTGGGGGTGTGTGTGTGTGTGTGTGTGTGTGTGTGTGTGGCTTTGCGCTTAAGTGAGCACTTAAGTATGTGACCAGCTTTACACAGAGGGTCACTGTTGGGAGCTGTTCACACAAGACACTTATGGGATGAAGACTGAAATCCCCAGTACAAATAAATACTGTGTTTATGACTCTGCACATTTCTTAGTAATGTCAGTGGTTTCCTGACAGAGATAAGCAGAGCTGGCAGGACTTCAGTGGTTAGATAACAGAGCAGAAATGTGTTTAATCTACTTCTGATTCTTGCTCTTCCTTGTGATGATATTCAGATAAATAGACACAGAACTCCACAGTGAAGCAATTGCAAATAGGGAAAACATTTCACTGAATGTAAGATCTTAAACTGCTATAAGCAGTTTTTCACTCACTTTCAGATTTGTAAAGCAGTCACAAAGGTTTGTGGTATCATTTTACATCACTGGAGAGTTGTTAAATTGATAAAACAAGTTACACTTTGCCTTGTTTTTTAAGTAGCATCAAGACAATGGAAATAAAAAAATAAATTCCCAAAGCAAGCATGAGATGGAGATCATGTGTTAAACTGCTCAAGAGCGACAAGGATTGTTGCTTGGATTCGTTTCTGTATACCAGAGAAATTTCCAAGGAATTAAATTACTCAGTCATAATTTCCAGAGTTGCAGAAATGGAAGCTGTAATAAGAGTGTCTGGAAGGGAAAATGAAACATTTCTCCAGTTTATTACTCAGTTCCTAGAGCTAAGGAACAAACTCATGTTGCCCTGTGAGTCCATCAGTGGAAGACTCTGTGTGATCATATTTCCATATCTTGTTGGAGTAGAGAACATCCCCTGTTTTGCTTAATTCTTTTGCTACAGCTGCAAATTTATTTGATACGCATATGTTTCAATAGAAATGAAAACCTTTGATCCAGCTTAAAAAGCAGTCTTTAACAGTTATTTGCAAACTGACCTTGTGTGTTCAGGGATTTTGTCATTTACATGGTACTACATCCGTTGCGTATGCGTTGGGGTTTTTGTGGGATTTTAGTGGTATTAAGGTGAGATATTCAAATAAAGCTTTAGGAAAAAGGCATTCCTCATATTATTTATAGAAATCTCCAAATTTTTGTTTTGAGTGTGTGGAGTATCTACATTATAGAACTTTGTTTAAAGCCAGAGCATGGGTTACAAAAATCTGAAGGAAAATATTTCTCATTTGAGACAGATATATTTGAATGAAGAGACTTAGAAAAAAGCAGCTTATTTAATGTTATTCTTTCGTTGAAAACAATGTATTGTATACAGTTCAGGACATTTCATATCTCTCGCTTACAGACTTTTCTGACTCTTGTTTCTGCTTGCATATATCTTCTTTAATGGACAATAATTGATGGTTTCTGAGTGAACTATGGTGTAATTCTCAGATATATGACCTGTAAAAATTTTAAATGTGCAACTTGATTTTTACTTTCAGATTACTGTTTGTGGCTGAAATTATTTTGTGGTGTTTGAAATAATGGCTTTCTTTATTATGTCATTTTTTCATGTTCTGACATTCTAAAATGTAATATAAAATTATTTTTCTGAATTGCTGCAAAGTACTTTTTTGTATAGAAGGGTTTAAGAATTGCTTTTGTTTGTTTGGGGATTTTTTTTTTTTTTTAAATAATGATCACTTAATTGGAAAGCTGTATGGCAATTGTCTGAAATTTCAGGCAATATTTTATATTCATTATTCGCTGACCCAAATCCATTCCTCTGCTCTGTTGTGGATGACTAGCTGTTCTTAATTTATGTTATTCAGATTCTTCCACAAATAAGAATGAAAATTGGTTTAAATATTTTCTCTTGTAGCATGGTAATATGTTGCAATGTGTAATAAATTGAAAAAGATTGTTAGATTCTAAAGCTCAGAAGAATTTGAAACATTGTGTGCTGTTTGCAGAAAATAAAATTAACCACCATTATCCATCCTTGTCATACAATCTATTATGAATTAGGACTTGATGTGCTTTATGCCATATCAAGTATTTTCCTCTGTGTATCAGTTAAGGTCTGTGTTTTTTCAAAAATTTCAGGTGTCTAGAAGGCTTTAATAGTGAAATATTTGCAGTTGCATCATTACATTGTGCATGTTCTGAATTAGCCCACTTTCATGCATCTTGAATATTTTTAAAAAAATATAATTAACCAAAGGGGGTATACTAACCAAGGGTGAAGTTATTAACTATTCCCTTCTATTTGTTGATGGAAGGCTTAAAGATTGCTAGAGCATGAATCTAGCTTGGAGGCTTTTTGCTCTTTTTTGTTTGGTTTGTTTCCATCATCTATTTTCCAAGGAAGAAAACTAGGGCATCAGTTCCTTTCAGACACAGAACGTTGTTACTGGATGTATAAACATTATGTATGCTTCTATCAGTTTCTTCAGGAGCTCAGAAATTTGTGATTATTTAGGTGACTGAAGCAAAAGGCTTTTAAAATTCATAGATTAGAATGTGAAGTAGTTTGTTGTAGAAGATTGTAACACCCTCTAATATTGTCACATAAAAACATGAATAGTCCGGTTTCCTCATTTTCAGTGTTTTAAAAGATGGATTTCGTTTGTACATTGTTGCTGGTAAAATCTGTTTTCGTGTTTGATTGTACCTGAGTCATCTAATACCTGTTATTTCCCAGTCCTATTTAATTTGCTATAGATTAATTTAAAACTGTATGCAACTTAAATATAACATCTGTGTTAATATTTTCTACTGCCTTTGTAATGAAATGTCACCATGCAATTTTGTGAATATTTTGATGGTCTCTCATAGTCACAAAATTCTCCAGACACTTACAAGATTTTAAGTTAGAAAGCACTTAATTGAAATATGACTGCATAAGGGTAGATTTTTTTTTTTTTTTTTTTTTTGTCAGCTACATCAGCTACAAGGAGAGTGACAGTTTTCCTTTTATATTTTTCAGTCTTTGATAGATCTTTTTCTTTTGAGGAAAGTGTTTTATATGTTGTCTCCAGGATGCCCATACTTGTAACTGCATACAGCACAAAAAAATGTCAGTGAACATGTTAACCACTCTTAATAGTAACCAAGTTGATTTTTAAATGTCTTGAGGCTGGAAAGGAGCAATTACAGAAGGAAACCTGTTGCGTCTAGGTTACTTGGAAAAAGGTAACAGTGCAGGGTGCAAAGCATGAGGTTGCATGACACAAACTGAAGAGACAAATTGTGTTAACATCCTTTGACAATGTCTGTTTAAAAATAGGAGAACAAATTATAGAAGCAACAAGTGCAGACAAGGCAGAGATGCCTCTAGGCAAGCAGGAGTATATGGAATAGTACAGGACTTAAATTTATAGGAGATAGAAGGTGGAGACAGATAGGAGCAGGGGAAGCAGGTAGCTTACACAGGTAGCATTTGAAACAGAGGCACCCACATCTAGGAAAAGGAAACCTGTAAAGAGATTAGCAATTCCAATGTGCCTGGAAGTGAATTTGGGAGGAGAGGAGGTCCCTATAGCAGGCAAGGTTACTTCCTTGGGAGCCTCAGTGTACAGAAGAGCAATGCATCTCACTCTAGGGCCTTAACTGTGGGTGCTTTTTATTCAAGTATCTGTTGGTTGAGTGATAGAAATCAAAAGACAAGCAACTCTATCTACATGAGAATTCATTATTAATTGTAAAGATTATAGAACAAAATTTTAATTTACAGATAGTATTATTTTCTAACTCTCCAGTCTTGAAGCATGTCTCATTTTTCCTGTGGGAAGCAGTAGGTCTCACCAGACAGTGGTGGTGCCTGGGCCATTGCTTCCTCTGCCCTTTAGAGTATGACCTCCAAAAGGCCATGGTACTGGTTTTGGCTCAGCTGCTTCTGTGCAAAATGAAGATGTTAGCAATACCCAGGCTTAGAAAATGCCACGGGATACATAGGTGCTATCCCTTCAATTTTTCTTGCCATGCTCTCTATGGATTAAATTGCCTCTTAAAAAAAGTTTGAACAAGGCATAGCATCAACGTTTTCAGGGAGTAGTTTGGAGAAAGACAAGTAAGTATTACTTATATACAAAATTATTTCATGTTCTGTGTAGTTTACATTCAGTAGACATTAAAGAGCTAAATTCAAATTGTTTCATGTCGGCAAAGGGTAGATTCTTACTACCTGGTCCACAGCAAAGACATCTCAGTGCAGGACCAGGGTAGGCACATAGAGGGAAAAAAATGCAGAGATCTGTGCTACTGTGTAGTGAAGCACCTTTGTCTGCTTGGAGTGGACTCTTTAGGAAAATAGTTTTAGCCCCATGCTAATACTGACACAAATCACATTTCAGAAAAAAAACAACATGTAACATTAGCTGGATCAGAAGAAATGTGAAAACTCATGTAGTATCTCCATATTAGGCATCAGATAAAGGAGAATAGACACATACTTTAGAGGTTGAGGGAAACAGAAAGAAAGAATGAGATTGTATGTTAAATATCATGTGTAACAGTAAGATTTGATAAGGCCATAATTACCTAGTGACAACACAAAAATGAAAACTTCTCTTTTAGTCATTTGGGCATTTGTTTTTTGTACTGTAGCTTTGGCTTAATTGAGGGAATTAAGGATCAGTTCTCTCTTGCTGTGGGCACTGTGCAAAGATCCAGTAGAATACTCACACTCAGATCTGCCTTCAAATTTGGGGGATTAAAAATATAACAGAGTGTTTTGAAACGCTATATGTAAATGAATATCTGTTATGCCATTATTGCATCCACAGAAATATGATTGCTAGTAGTATATTAAGTTTTACAAATTTGTAGCCGTTAGAGCAGCGTGAGTTTTCCTGACATAGGAATAGTGATATTTTCTTAACCAATCTGTGAGTGTGCAGGAAGTGTTTTGATCATTAATCTCTTGAATATTTTAGAGAAGATAAATGGTTCAATCCTTGTACTTATCTGAATAACAACAAATTTCATGTGCCATTTTTCTTGACCCTTTGCACAGATTTGTAGACAGCAAATTCAATACTCAATATAATGCATAATTTTTTATCTTTTTACAGAGGGAAACCAAAGGTCAGTTTCTTATAGATCACATCTGCAACTATTACAGCTTGCTGGAAAAAGACTATTTTGGCATTCGATATGTTGACCCTGAGAAGCAGAGGGTATGTATGTAGCCCTTGACTAAATTTGCTTTTAAGTAAAGTTAATTTTTTTTTTTTTTTTAATAAGTGTGTGAGTTCTAATGCAAAGTTATGTATCTCTGAGTATTTGTACTTGGGCTATAATCTGTAGAGGTTCCTAAAGTGGCATTATTAAATTAATTTTCCCCTCACTTAATGTATTATTATTATTATTATCATCATCATCATCATAACCATAACCATAACAATTATCATTATCATATATGATATTTTCTGATTTATGTAGTTCTGGGCACTTAAACTAGAAAAGAATCTATAGGCATGGCTCAGCACAGTGCAGCTCTAAGCGCTGACAATGCACAGTAATTTGGGATTTTTAGTGTTCTCTTAGTGATGACTTTTGGGACATGTAAGAATAAGAATTCCTATTATGTTTATTAGGTAAAAGCAGTCATTATATTTCACCCATCACAGGGTGCATGTATTTAAAATCTTTGATACAGAAAATAGATGGGATTTGTCAAGCATTGTGGAGTTCGTTGGGTTGGTCCTCCTGATAAGCATCTTTGTATTTCTGCAATAAAATTCTCAGACCTGTGCTATAGGCATTATTGTGTACAGTAATTAATCATCTTTCCTAGGTGTTAGGTGGTTCTGCAGGTTGTATTTTATAGGTGATTTGCTACTGCTACCCCCTGTGTGGCTTCAGATGACTTCTACTCTATGAGAGTAGGAGCAAATGGTGAACACAGGAAGCAGATGTCCTCAGACACTGAAATTCAGAACTTCTTCTTCACCATGTTGTTCTGCTGGTCTCAATATTAAGACTTAGATATGTGACTTTAAATATCTTGGATACATATAATGGCATTTAATCTCTGGAAAAAATTACCAGTTCGAAGCTGGTGTGATTGAAGAGGAAAAAAATAATTTGGATATCTCTTGCTATACCTTAATTAGTTTTGTCCAAAATCACTGCAATTGAGGCATCACCATCAGCTCAACCTCACAGAATTAAAAAGCTTTGCAAAGCTACACCAACTAATTTCCATTGCATCCCCTTTTTAAAGTAAAAATAATTAGCAATTAGTCTGACCTGTGTTCTTAATTCTTCACAATCATAAAAATTATAGAGATGTTCACCCTTTTGGAATTGATAGGAAAAGTAGGTGGAGCACTGGATTGGGTTCTAATTAAGAAAGACTTAACAAACACTTACTTCTGCAGAAAGTTTCTCTGAGAGTCACTCAAAAAGTCTACAGCAATATTAATGGAAATAGAGAGGGTCTTTTCAATAAAAGTGGTGGTGGGTGTTTTGGGTTTTTTTTGTGGGTTTGTTTTTTGGGTGTTTTTTTTTTTTTTTTTTTTTTTTTTTTTGTTTTGGTTTGGTTTTGGTTTTGGTTTTTTTGGTCAGAATACTTTAAAATGGTGATGCTTCAGGAAAAAACTCCAAAACCCCAAATCCATTGTGATGCCCATTCTATCATAATGGGCATGGAGTTCCCATGTTTCAAAGACCTGTTACCTATACTGTTAGCTAAATTCACTGCATTGTCATCATGGCTATTCACTTGTTTTACATCTTGTGCTATGGCTAATTTAGTGCTAAGTTTATGGAAGAGAATGCAGAAGCTAAAATTTTCTCTTGCTTAATAGCACAAGTCAATTTGAAAAATAAAAAATGTTCTTACCTAAAAAGTCTTGTGTTTTCATTTCCTTTTGTATCCCACAACTAGGGAATGTTGCTGCTACCACCTGTTGTATGGTGACTTGTAGCAACTGGTCCACTCTTCAGCTGGATTTTGTTAAACATACTTAAAAAACTTATATTCTCCATAAGTGCATTTTTAAGTGCTGATTTGCAATTGCTCTCATGTTTTCAAGAATATTGATAACTTCCCTAAGTGAGTATTATTTCTTTATTTTAAATTCTGTCACTAATTAAGATATGATTTATAAGGGACTCTGTTTTGTTTATGGTGGAAAGCAATGTACATTTGTCTCTTATATTACAAGCCATCAAAATAAGCTATTTTGGTATAAAGTATCTTATATTGTCATGAATATCTTCCTGGAAGGCCAAGAATTCCTTACTTCTGCACCCCAGCAATGACGTGAATGTATAGTAATTCAGACATGCCCACACATCTCCAGGCTTTCCCAACTCATGGTTACTGCAAAAAGTCAACTCTGTCCTGGCCAAAACCAGGACAGCTCAGTAAAAAACTAAGGAAATTGTGGGTTTGAATTTATGAAGTATGTGACAGTTTTCCTCACTGCTTTTTTATTTTAGCACTTTTGAGTTTAGATGCCTGGAATTCATCTAACAAAAAAAAAAAAAACAAAAAAAAAACAACCACAAACCACAAACAAAAAAAAAACCAACAACAAAAAAACAAACCACAAACCAGTAGTTGTCTAGGTATGCTGTTAAAGAGATAAGCTATAGCAAGTATAGGATGTGGTGGGTCACAGGAGAAATGATATGTGATTGTAGTCACTGTAGATAAGAATACTTACATTTCTGTAAAAGAAATTTTCAAAGCTCAGTGGAATAATTTGGTAGAAAAGTTTTCCAAGACTTAATGGAATTCTTACAAATGCCATCAAGGAGAAAGGGAGACACATTTTCTGCAGTACATTATTATGGCTTGGTGAGATTACTTTGAAGGAAAGTGATAGTTCATGCTATACCAATTATTAATATGTGTGACAAGGTACTTCAGTGCCCCAGTGGCAAATAAAGCCATGCGGGAAAATGAATAAAATTATTATTGACTAGCCTGGTTTTAGTGCATGATGTGGCCATGGTAAAAGACAACACTTTGTTTGTCTCTTGTATTTTGGGAAGCTATTAGTATCATTAGACTCTAATGATACCTCAGCTGCTCTGATCTAGATATCTGCATTCAAGAAAGATTAACTTAACTGAAGAAGGGAGGAGGAAAGAAGGAGTACTAAAAACATAACGAGAGTGGAGAGCTTGTTTATGAGTTGATTTCAAGAAAGGCACACCCTTTTAGTGTAGGAGAAGGGAATGCAGGTGGCCTCATCCCTGATAAGTAACAGCTGTGTTAATTACCCAATCCAGCCTTGCCCCTGATGAGTCACAGCTGTATTCAAAAAAGATAAGTGTGATTAAAAAAGAGAGTAGGTTAGCTGGTGAGGGGCTCACCATGGAGGATCATGAAGAAAAAGAAGAATAATAATCCTGGGGAGAGAGGGTCTCTGCTGTGAGGTCAGTCTGGGTCTGCAGTTACAGCCTGTTGTTGGAAGCTGCAGCCATAGTCTAGCTAGGTAAAGGCCTGCAGTAAAAGTCTGCAAACTGATGAATGCAGTCATAGTTTATCAAGAAATAACAAGCAGTTAGAGGCTGCAAAGGAAACCTACAGTAGGAGCTTGCTGCAGTGAATAGTTGGAGTCAGGATGGCTGAGCTTTAAAGAGGAATAAACCAAGATTCTTTTCATGCTGTGATAAACAGGAAGTCTGTGTCTTGCCTCATTTCTGTCCTCTAACAGGAGGGCGGCTGCAACGTTTTAGTACAGGAAATAAAACCTAGGAAGATAGATTATACATGCATCATAGTGTAAAATAGAAAGAAAATGAAATCTTAAACAAGGCAGGTGGTCCTTGAAGGAAGTCAGAGCTGTACTGTCTGAGACAGTCCTAATGGAGACAGTGGGGAAAAATATTTTATCAGGTTGGTAAATAATTTTAGGAGACTTCTCTATTATTTTATGGAAGGAGTTTATATTGGCAAAGATAGAGACTAGGCATCATCTTCTGACTGTTCTTTCAAACAAGATGTAATAGGGGCTGAAACAAGAAGGCATAACTTTTTCTTGATTCTGATGTATGTTGCACGCAATGGATGTTGCTTTGCCAAATATCTTGGAATAAATGCCTCTATTGTAGCACTTCATATGTTGTGGAATTTTATATTTGACTGCATAGTCAAAATGTTTGCACAAAAATGACTGTATTAATGGTTCCAAAAGAACAATTATCTAGAATAAATGCATTTAATTCTGGCTTTTAGTGAATTAATCTTGATTGATTTTTTTTGAATAGTTAAACTATATGAAGTAATGGTATATTATTATCTGGTGTACACCAGCTAATTCATACTTATATATGAAATATTATACATATTTGCTCCTGCTGGCACTGCTGGCACTGCTACTAGTCTAGCAGTGATACTTGCCTCCATTTTATTAAAATTTAAATTTTTTTTGTGCAAATGTTCCATAGATACTCTAAAAGCTAATTTTCGGTCCTTTTATTTTATGAGGGAGCTCAAGCAGGCAAAAATACCAGCTTTAATAAATGCAAAATGTCTTCTAAATGCAGAGTATGCTACAAAAATGTAGCATTTAGGAGTATTGAAATGTTTGACTGAGATTGAGAATTTAAAAAAAAGCCTTGTTTAAATATTTCAGATTCTGAAATTTAAATGTTTCAGGATTTATGTTTAGAACATTTAGAATTTCTGACTGTGTAAAAAAAATGTAGAAAATTGAGCTAATTGTCTTATGTCAAAAAAATTAGAAATGTAGGAAAACAGGTGGTGGTTTTATAGATTATTTTTCAAGTAAGTAATAATATTTATTTCCTTCTCTTGCCAACTCCACTTTTATTATAATCCTTTCCTCCTACATAAATAAATGTGTGTGTATGCTTTGGGCATACTTAAACTTTAAAAAGCTTTCTGTAGTTTTGTGTATTCTACTGCAGACAAAAAACAAACAAACAAAATGCAACAAAAAACCCCACCAAACTCTGGAAGACCCCCTTAACAGAAGGTAGTGTTGTATCTTTTAAGTATTTGAATCTATGGGAAAGTAACAATGACAATAAAATCAAATTGAAATAGCAGTTAAAAATCTTAGGTTCTCCATCATGTTGTATCTTTTAGCATCACATTTGGATGTTCCTTTGGGGAAACTGCCTTAGTGTAGATTCATAAATGTCCATGGGGTTCTAATAGTATGCAGTAAATTGTGGTATGTCGATTTATGTCCAATAATACCGAGAACAAAGGAGTTCCTAGTGTTCATATATTAACTGTTGACTTTTTCACATGGATTTCTGAGAAAATTATGTGGGGTCACATTGCCCATCTCCCTGCCTCTAAACTGCAGTAACATTTGAAGCTACTTTTTGGTCAAATTTGACTAGGACAGAGATTATTCCTCTGGACTGATGAGGCCACACTTTGAATTCTGTGTTCTGAAGAGGCCTCACTTTGAAAAGGACTTTGAGGCGCTGGAGAGAAGGCCAACATAGCTTATGAAAGAACTAAGAAGGTGTATCGTATGAGGAATAGTTGAGGGATCTTGGTTTGTTTAGTCTGGAGAAGAGGAGGTTCAGGGGGAACCCCATCACTCTCCACAACTCCCTGAAAGGAGGGTGCAGTGCGTGGGGGACTGGTGTCCTCTACTGTGTATGCACTGAGAGGGACAGAGGAAATGGTCTTAAGATGAGACAGCGGAAATTCAGATTAGTTATTAGGAAATATTTTCGCTCTTAGGATAGTCAGGAAGTAGGTTTCCTGGGTGGGTAGTGGAGTCACCGTCCCTGAAGGTGCTCCAGGGGAGCCTGGAACTGCTACTGGGTTATGTGGATTAGGGATTCAAATGTTACAGTGGCAGTGCTGGGTGAAAAATGGGACTGGATGATGTTAAAGGTGTCTTCCAGTCTTGATGTTTTAGGATTCTATATAGTTCTCAAGTGTTAAGTTCCTGTATGATTTTATGAAGATAAGCTGCCATATTGGTGAATAGACTAGGCCAAAGCCAACCCAGGAAATCTCAAGAGAGTAAAGAGAGATACACTGTAATAACCCAGAAACCATCATTTAGAGTTTCTACTTTTTAACAGCTTCTAGTAGGAACCATTCCTGTTACTGATTATCCTACTCAAGGAACTATGCCTGTTGCCTTTTCATATACTAGATACTATATTGAGGCCAATTGTCACACTCTAGCACTTGTGGAAATTCAGAATGACTAATTCTGTGCCAGGTAGCCTAGGTTTATTGAGCAGTTTGTGTTTTTTGGATTGGTACAAGATGAGAATAGAATGATACAGTGAAGCTGCTGTTCAGCATCTTCTTTAGAGTGGATTTCTGTTGAAAGAGGCCGTTGTTCTTGAGTGCAAGGGGAGATTCAACAGAAAGATGATGTTAGTGTGGTAAAATATAGTCTTTAAAGTCCCTTCAGAAAGGCACTTGAGCAATGATTTAAACTTGGAAATACTTACTTTCTTTTCTTTTTCATTTTTGTGGATCAATCTGAGCACGTGTTTGCGATTTTGTTTTTGAATGTGGAAGTATGATTTGGTAGTTAGACAGAAATACCTTGGAGCTACCCTGGGGTAGGTTGGAAATACCATAAAAAGGCTTTGTAGGACCCTGAAGCAACTGTGAGGTCTTACCTGTCACTATGGAGATGTTTGAAATTGTAATCACCCCTAAGCATTAAAATGCTTTGTCATGTGGGTGTGCTGCAGGGCTGTCTGGAAGCAGCAGAGCAGTGCAGTGGTTTTAGCTCTGTGCTTGTATGTCTGGCAGTATGAAAATAAAGCTTTCAAATTAGTGGAACTACTCTATGAGTACACTACCTCTATGCAGCTGATCCTGAATGGTAGCTTTGAGTACACTGGGGTTTTCTGACTTTTCCAGAGGATGGAGCCTTGTTTTGTGCTTTGATAGAAAGATGGCACTGGACAGTATGGATTTGTTGGTCTGCCTGCTAATTTCCCCCTAGAGAACTGTCACAAAGACAATTCTCATTTTGCTTTCAAAGTTAAATATGGTGAATATTAGGTGACAATTCTACACAGATGTAGGGGTTTTGTTTGTTTGTTTGTTTGTTTGTTTTTCAGATTTTATTTAATTTATTTCACTAAGTAAGGGTGATGGGGGGACCCAATTTTATACCAAAGTATATCACTTACAATTGATCTGGGCAGAATATTTGTTTAATCCTACAAACTAAGTAGCTCAGCCTTGTACCAGTATTTACTAGGGGAAGAAATTGTAGCCTCTGGTCTGTTGGTAATTAATTTCTTCACCATGAAGTAGTGCTTCTTTTTTTTTTAATGGGAGATATAGACAAAATAAACAGCAGTTCCTCATCAGAGAGACCTTTAGGAAGGGTCAACAAATCTTGGATGCAGCTGATCTCTGCTTTAGCAAGAGCAGCTATTTAATACATGTTTCTAAAAATGTGTACCTAGTCCCACATGACAGTGGAATTCTCCCCAGAGAGGGGAAATTGTGGGAACTGAAAAAGCAGAGGAGTCTCACATTGCTGTAATAAGCTTACATACATAGAGGTTTGAAACAGAGCTGAAATTTAGGCCTTGAAATATTTGGAGCATAGAAAGTTTCTGAGCTGCAAATAACATAAAACAAGCAATTGTTGTATGCTGTAAGGTGTATGTTTGGTGTTTATTGATTAGCTTAAGTAGATGCTTGTAAATTTTTAGCATTAACCTGTTGGCTAAAAAACTTTCAAAAGGCCTTGTAACAAAGAGAACTCTGGCTTCTGTTGTTATGGCATGAGTTTTACGATCTTTAATGTATCCACCTTCACTGAGACTGATAATGGAATAAAAAACTTGTGGCATGCCTCTCAGTTGCCCTGTCCCATTATCAGAGATTAGACCCAATGAAGGTTGGCAGAAAGATACATCAGATAACCTCAGTTTAATGAAGATATGTTTTTGTATAAGGAGTTGTAATACTCCGTACAGTATGGAGAAGATATTTCCAGCTCTATGAAGGGGTAGAACAGAAGTATTATAAGCAGAAACCTAGAGTGATTGAGCCATAGGTTAGTAAAAATCTTAATCCTTATCTTTATGCATTATGAACCTCTGCTCTAGGACAGAGTTAACACAAAAGTTATTGCTTGCATGAACTCTTGCTGCAACACTGCTTGCTGTGTACAGTTCAGGTCATGCTGGTTCAAAAAAAAGTATGGTAGAACTGCAAAAAGAACAAAGAAGGCTGTAAGAATTGTATCTAATAGAAATAGATTTCATGCAGAAATGGATTAGACAAAAATAATACAGCTAGGGAAAGAGGTGAGTGAGAGAATGAGTAAGAGAGAGTCAGAGAAGTAAGCAAAAGTGAATGAGAAAGATATGATGTAAATTAGCTTTGAGAATGTGGTCAGGGAAAAGTTGCCCTTAGAACTGAAACACTCCAAAGTAACCTAAATATAAAGTCACTGGTATTGATAAATAGTTTTTAGAAAACCATGGGCAATTATAAAACTCATTATAGCTGTCATGAATTTGAAAGAAGAGATAGAAACGGGAGTTTGGACAAATCTGTAAATCTTTGCAAGCTTTTACCAATAAATTTTAGTAGAGGCTTGGTGGCAAAAGCCCACTGAGCACAATGGTAGCTACTGCTCTTGTTTTTTTTTTTCCTACATGCTTGCCTCAGACTGTTTCAGACTAAGTGCTGAGTTAAATGGCAGCTTGCTTCTACTAGTAGAGTTGCATTTATGTACTAAACAAAAATGTGACAGAAATGAATAGTAGCATGCAGAGGATATATTCATATATACACTTAATTCAGAAATATTACTAAATATCTTGTGTGAGGATTACTAAAATTGCAAATGAAATAATTTTACAAGATATATTGATAAAAACAAAGATTATTTTCCCATCAATTTTGAACCTGTTGCCTGTGAGAATGCGGTGGCTCACACATAGATCAATATACACAGGTTTTTATGGCCAGATGTTCAACTGATGTAGAGACTCTAGATAAGTTCAGCTACTCCAACACACAGAAGTGATAATTCAGAAACTTGTTTAATAAATTCCAGTTCAGGATCATACAAATGGTGATTCTGTTCCACTGTATGTGACTACCTTTTCTGGACCAGATAAATATTTGTGATAGTGATGTACCTGGTTTCTTCCTCATTAGAATGCCACTAGTAACATCAGTGTCCCAACTTTGGCAAAAATACAGGGGAGCAGCTCTTTTGCTACAGCAGAACAATGCCAATATTCTTGGTATGAAAGTTCTTGAAACTATGGAAAAAAAGTATTAGTGACAGGGCCTGAAGAAGGGGACACATGTTATGCCCTGGATCCTTTGGCATTTCTTGTGCCTGTATGGAGTAGAAACCTAACCAGTTCCCCTGTCTGAGCTTCCATGAGCTTTGGATATTATATACATATGTATATATATAAATATATATATCTATGTGTGTATATATATATATAATATTGTGTGTGTGTGTATATATATATATATATTTTTTTTTTGCAGGAGACCCCATGCAAGTCAGTTCTTTGAAGCTAAAGCAAATTTACCTTGATCTTGCTCTTCATTCATGAAAAAGAGTAGCTATTCATTTTCACGATTAATATAGGGTGGCATTTAATTTTTTTTTTTTTCCTAGCAGTGTTTCATATCTCCATTCTCCTGCTCTTTTTTATCGATTAAACAATTTTCCAATCCAGCCCTTGTCTGGAATATTTTTGTAAAACCTGCAGGTTCTTCTGATTCTGTTTTACTGTATGCACATCCAAGCACTTGGCTAAGTATTGTTGCCAAGCGAAATTTAAGTATTTATGGTATTTGTCCACTTTCAGTCACCCTTTCCTAACTGCTCCCTTTGCAAACGTAAGGACTTAATCAAAAGCCTCTTGACTTGGAAGAGGTAAGAGACTTTGCTTTCAGGGTGGTGAGGCACTAGAACAGGTTGCCTGGAGAAGTTGTGGATACGCCATCCCTGTGAGTGTTCAAGGCCAGGCTGAATGAAAGTGAGCAACCTGGTCTTGTTACAGGTATCTTTGACAATGGCATGGGAGGTGGAACAAAACAGTCTTTAAAGTTCCTTTCAACCCAGGCCTTTCTATGATTCTATCACTGTTTCCTCTTTCCTCGCAGCTTCTTGTTTTAAAAATTTTAATCCTGTGCTGAATCAAAACCAAGATCAGTCCTCTCAGACCTTCTCAGTGAATGGCTTCATTTGAAACAGGCTGAGGTGTTTTTACTAAAATCATATCAGTGTTTGTAGAGTTAAGTTAACTTTCTAGAACAGTGCTTTTACCCTTGCAGGGTGTCCTTGTTCACCCTGAGATTTTGCTGTGAAAGCTGATAGCACATTGGCTGTACAGTATTTGTGGGTAAGCAAGAACACACCTGGCCTCGCTAATGACTACTCAGCGCCATTTAAGGGCTGATCAAAGGTGAAGGCTCTATTTACAAAGTACAAATTGCACTAGTCTGAAACACAGCATACAACTGCAATGAAATCTTAGTCAGAAGGCAATGCTCAGCATATTTTAGGTTCCCAGCATGAAAAGTGATATTTGTGATAGCTTGCTTATGCACCACTAGCACTTGGAGCACCAAGATTTGTTAGCTAGCCCATGACTGACCTTCAAGATTTTTATGTATCTTTCTGTTTTCTGTGAGGGCATCTGTCTCATCACTGAGATATCCAGCAGCTGCTGAAACCTCTTATGGTAGAGGGATTAGAAATTAGTAGTGCTGAACATGAATCTCCTCTCAGGCTGCTTGGCAATGTGTTAGTGTTGGAGTCCAGGGCATTGCTTTGGTTGCTGTGGAGGGTCTGGGACCTGGACAGGGGGGTCTGGGACCCTGGCATAGAGCCCAGGGAGAGGCTAGCTTTGGTCCCAGTCCATGGGAGAGGCTTCCTACATTGCAAGAAGAAATACAGGACACAAGAGTGTGAAATATATTAGTTTAGCTTATCACAGAGGGAAAAATGGTAGTTTTGGGTTCTTTAGTATAGAAGTGGATGGGAGCAAGATGGAAGATTTTGGGAGTTGTCTCTTGCTTCTTCTTTCTTTACTCTATTTTCTGCAGTGACAACAGCACAAAGTAGTTTAAGGAGATTGGGTCAGAGTAGAGATGACCTGTTTAGTATAGGTAGTAGGTATTGGCAAATAATTATAAACAAAGAACACGTAACAATTAGTATAAGGGGCAGTGACAGCCCAGTGTGGGAGGAGTTGTCAGATGCCCGAGCAGCTGCACAGACCTTTGTTGGGCACTGACAGAATTGTAAGGTAAGAAATAATAAACAAAGTGCGCAATCTTGAAATCGGAACCTGAAGACTAAGTCTCTTTCTTGCCTCCGGCTCAGGGCTTTGCAGGAGGCAAAAGGACTCTAAAACCACCTGAATCTCGGGAACCTAACCAGAGATGTTAGCAGGATTAGGATCAAAGTCTTCCCCATTGGGCAGCAACCATGTTGCTAACATGCTTTCAGTGAAACAAGAAATTCAGCCCCTGCAGGAATGATTTCTGGTGGTCATTAAGTACTATCACATAGAAAGCCAAGCTGGTTGGCCAGCCTGTAGGCCATCCTCCAGGGTGTAGGCCATTCCTGCAATTAAGGTAGCCTTTGTAGACTACAATGTCAAATATATGAGATAGAAATGAAACTGCTTAAAATGCTGGAGTTTTTTTCTCTCCCTGATTTGAACACTGTCCTGTTAGTAAAGAATAAAAGATTGTCTCTAGTTACAGTTTTATATCTGACTAATTTTGCTTGGGTTTTTTATTAGTCTTATCAAGTACAATAAGAGGTACAGTACCTCCTTACAATGAAGAGCTGTAAACATCTGTGGACTGTTCTTGCAAGGCAGTGTGGTATACATATTAATGACTTCTCTTTTTTTTCAGCTAAAAATTTAAAATGTTTCTAAAATTTATCTTGACAACCTCATTCAAAATGTTATATTTTCCTTTCACCTAAGATTGTTTTTTTTCTTTTTCAGGAAAATTGTTAAAAAATATTGCTACATGAAAAAAGCATTTTGGAAAAGCAAATACTTTTCAATTTAAAGTTTCTTTAGAAACAGTTTGAGTAATTTACAGGAACTTAATCTCCTCTTAACTTTAACAGCTAATTAATCTTGGAATAAATATAGCTAGGATACTGTATAGCAGAGATGAGACACAGGTATTAATTATTAATAGTCAGCTGGAAGGCTGAAAGATAATACTCAAGGAAAAATCTTTCCTAAAACTCAAACTGAAATATGCAAACAAATATAATAAGGGTGGCTATTTCCAGAAGAATTAGCAATGATTAGGTGTTTATCTTCCCCTGACAGTCAGAGCGCATTAAGCACTTAATTGCTGTGTCTTTGAAAGTCTCCACAAATTAAAGTAGCTCCTCAGTTTTCTGGAAGATTCAGCTGAATTGTGTACATGTTTGCAATCTTCCACCAACAAAAGGTCACAACAGAAATCTGAACTTTTAGAAACTGTCTATGCGAAGGCCTAGATTGCTTAACTGCACGGTGTCTTTTCAATTTGTTTTTAACCCGTGGAGGTCAGGTCTTAGTGAAACATGTTTGGTTTTGGACATGCTGGGTGAATCTGCATTCCTGGGGGTTTGAGGAATTTAATCTATGTTTCCCCTCTTTCATTTTTCAAGTGTTTTTTATGAGGGTTTCATATTTGCAAATTGGCTTTTTTTACCTGTGACTATTTTGTTGTAATAGGATTAATTTTTTGAACAGTTCTAAATGCTGATCTAATCTGTGCTGATATTCCAGCTTGGTATTTCAAAAAGAAGTGTCAAGAAAACGGTGTTGTGTTTTTGTTAGATGAAAATAGTGGATAAATACTCTTCAAGTTTCCTGGGGGCAGTGCAGCGTGGCTCACTGTTCAAGTTTGCTTTTATTGTCTGAATCTTCATCTAGGACTGGCCTATGGTGGATGTAGGGTGGGTCTGTGAAGAGGTTAAGGAAAGTGCACTTGTATATCTGTATGTCTGGCTTGGTTTCTTATCTGTGAATTAATTTTGGATTGTGTATCTATAAACCACTGCAGACTGTATAGGATTTCTTAAATCAGACTGTCTTTACCTTTTAATGAGCAACTCTCAGCCCCCATTTTTCAGAATGAAACCTATAAATAATTTATGTGTATGATCTAAAAAAAGAATGAAATTACCTAGATATTTCTGGTAAGTCAGTGAAACTGTCATTGCTGTTTCAATTCTGTTTCTTTCATCTTTTTCCCTTAAAAAGAGACTTACTAGGAAAATGGAATAGGTAAAGAAAGGTTGGAGGGTTGTTTTTTTTGTTGTGGCCGTTGTTTGAAGTTTGAGGTTGTTGGTTTTTTGTTTTGTTTGTACCAGCTTCCGTATCAGTCTCTCAGTGATAAGTGAACTTCAAATAGAAATATGTTGCAGAGCCTATCTCCAGTACTACTGTAAATTATATGTGTGTGTGTTTCTGAGCAACCATAGCACATAAACTGCAGATATTTGAAAATGTTCTTTCCAAGGTATTTGTTTTGTCAAAAGTTCTCTTTCAGAAAACTTAGTTATCCTGACTTAATTTGAATTCTTGAGATGTCAAAAATTTTGCAGTAATAATTTTCTGCCCGTTATTAACAGCTCCTACAAAATATCTAGCCCTGACATTTCTCTAGCAGAATTGCTAAAAGTTAAGAGGAGAAATGGTAGCCCATGTAGGATATTTTAAGTATTACATGTGGTTTAATAAATGCTAGGTTTTCTTTCTGCAATAGACCAAAGGGTTTTAGAGCTAGAATGAAAGGGTTAAAAAATGAAACCCCTTAGTGCAAAGTCTTCCAGTGTTGAGTCTGCTTATTAAATTGTATGTTGTGCTTTTTGACCAGCTGCTTCCTCAGCACAAATCTCATTTTACTGTGGAGATTTTTTGCTTACATGAAAAATACTAATACAAAAGCTGCTGGCTGTGGTCAGAAGTGGCACTCAAATATCAGCATGTTCTTTTGTCTGGCAAAACATCTTCCTGAGCAGGTCAGCTAATGCTAGCAGGGGATATGCTAAGGCTCTTAACTAAAATATGAACCTAACTTTTGGTTACCGAAACACCTGAGTTTATTTTCTCAGAGATTAAAAAAAGATATAAAACTCTTCCTGCCAAAAGCTTTTCCTGTAAAGTTAGGCACTCACTGATAAGCATCCACACCTCTCTGCTGTACTTTAGCTGTCTGTATTGTGAACATTTCCTGGAAAAGTGCAATCTTCTTCCCTTGAGATTTTTAGTTATTGCTAGAAGAGAACAATAGTTTGTGTCCCGTGTGTTTTGACTGCAGATATACTATTTAGACATTCTTCAGTTTTAAGAAACCTAGAAGACAACAATAAGGAGGAGACAGTGTTTCTGAATAGTCTTTCCTACTATCTGATATTATCATTCTTCTAGAAAAAAAGGGCTGAAAGTATGAGACTAAAATGTCTACTGCAAGCGGAGGGCTACAACCCTGTCTTCTTTAAATGTGTCTTTGAAATATATCTTATTTCTGTCTCAACTACATCTATTTTACAGTCACTGGTGATATCATGTATGCTTATACAGTATAATTGCAGTATGTTGGTGCTTTTGTCATTTATGTATGTCTCAGTGAAACAAAATTCTTACTTCTCATTTTTGGAACCATGTACATTTACAACGCTTTTTTTGTCTGCTGTGATCCATGTTAACCTCTGTTCTCTGCTTTGTCTTTCCAGCACTGGCTTGAGCCCAACAAGTCCATCTTCAAGCAAATGAAATGTAAGTCTTGATAGCTCTTGTTTTTAAACTGTTTTTCAAATAACAGAAGGTTTTCTTGTGCTTCCAGGCAGTACTTTAGAATAGGCTTCATTTGTTTCTCAGTGCAAACATGTTTTTCATGTTAGCACATGAAGGAGTCCTAAAAACTCCATGCTGTTCTGATCCCACCATCTCACAGTGTTCTGTGCATCAAAAGCTTTTCCTTACTGCTCATGGCTATAGCCAAAGACAGCAGACTTGGAGTGACAGATCTGGCCAGAAGACCTGCATGCTCCAGCTATCATTTTCAGTCAAGATGCAATCAGCCACGGGGAGATGGCAATAGAAGTGGAGTGTGGCAATTGCTTCTGGGTCTTTTCTGGTTTTCCTTCTTTCTGCTGTCCCTTGCTTCCTGAAAATGCAGAGTGTTCAGTTGAGATCATTGTTACTTGTCCAGCAAACTGAGGTACTGTGGGCTAAGTGGCAAGCTTTCTGCCACAGATGGGGGGAATTTTAAATCAGTGTTTTAAAAAATGTCTTTTAAACAGGAATGTAGTATTTTTTTTATCTTTTTGAAATGTTCTGTCTGGCCTATGGTTTCCATTAAATAGTCCAACCGTGAGGACCTCTTCAGGAAACAGAACTGCTTTGATATTCAGAAGTTTATATGCAGCAGGAGAAGACAGTTTATTTGGCAGTTCTGGAGAACTGACATGACGCATTAGAAGTTGTGCCTTAGCTATTACCTAACTACATTATGAAATGAAAGAGAATCCTTATATTGCTTGTATAGTTGTATACAGTTTTCTGGTTTAAGCATAAGTACAAGAAGCCTTTTGTGTGAGAGATAATGTATTTGCTTTAAAATGTGGTGAGGCTTAAGAGAGTGTCTGACTCTCAAAACCAGTTAATACTGGATATTGACTGTACTATATGGAGTACTTCAAGAAATTCTTCCATTGATGCAGCCATAGTGCAATATATGAGTATGTGTATATATGCCAACACCCATATATCTGGCATATTCAATGTGAACTTCTATATCTAGTGTTTAGCTAGCTGGAGTACTATCCAGTGATAATTAAGTTCAAAAAATGTCAAATTACAACCAAGTTGTTTTCCTCAGCAATGTTAGTGATGGAAGAACAGAGGAATGTAGTAATTTAAATTATCTTAATCTCTTGCTTCCTTCCAATATGTTATCAAAATTTGAACAGTTTCCTGAATGTGTCCTCTGGTCTGCATTTGTGTCACTGATTTTACCTAACAAAACATAAGGGCTCATTCCTCCTGTGCACTTTGCATTGCAACACATGCAGGAGCTCTGTCAACAGATGTGCTGAGGATATTTTGACTTATTCAAAGCAACCTTTCCTGCATATAGATGTTGCCTACATGTGATAGATGGTAGTCCATGAATTCCATAGATTAGTGATTTGATGGCCTCATCAGAGGATTTCTGTGGCTTTTGTGATAGAATCCTAATCAGAACTCTAAAAACAAATTAATACCTAGCAAAAAAAGTAAAATAAAATTCGGCTTGCATGAGGTTGCTTATCATGGTGAAAAGGTCTCAAGAACAACAGGCAAAGAGAATGAGACCCAAACAAAGGATTTTTGTTACCAACCTTAGATACAGAAGTTGAATAAGCCATATGATTGGCATCTTGAATTTAAAAATACTAGTCTAAGTTAACCTTCTCTTATGTCACAGAAGGACTTCAGTTGCTGCAATAATCCTTTAAGGAAAAAAAAAAAAAGGCTTTGTATATGTATTTTGAACATATGTAGAATCCACAAAGATTATGTTCCAAATAGGCTTCAAGAATATTTTTGCATGAATTTGGCATCAAAAACCTTTTGATTTATTTTTCTAAAAATAGGCTATATTAATGTAGAAAACGGAACAATTTCTAAAGGAACAAGGTTAACTCATATTTGATCTAAAAATATTCAGGGTATTATGAAAAGATCTAGATTCAGAAGAAGAAGTTATTGATACTCATTTGCAAAACATCTCAGTCTCAGGTGGCATAAGTGAGGACGGAAATTAGTAGAAGGTAGAAAGTCTGAAAACTGAAGCAATGAAGTGTCTAATAGCACATACATTATTTATACATGACTTCTGGGAGAAATTATAGCAGGAAGCTATTCAGAGTGACTGTACTAGACGGATGTTTCCTTTTATTTCTTTGCATTAAGGAATTCAGGAAACAATGAGTAATTTTCTCTGATGATACTAATGGCTGAAAAAGTTCTCAATTCAGCTGAATGCTTAGATTTACATAGAATTGTGAAGTTCTTGCACACATGCAGAAAAACGTTAAAAATGCAGTGTTCTTGAGCTCAGCTACCATTTATGGGGAGCTTCCTTTTCCTCCAGCATAGCAGCAAGTTTTTCAGTCTGTTTATTCATGCATCTCAATATTGACAAATTTTTGGAGCAGAGAAAAAAATGACAAGTAGAAGTATTCTAGTATACATTTTAGTAGGTCCTAGCTTTCATGGGCTTCAGTAGTATGTGAATCATTTAGGCATAATCTCTCTATATAGTCAGGTTGTACAGAACTCACAATCTGGCAACAATACATTTCTGTCTGTGGACTAAAATTTTGTATGTTTGAAGCTCTGAAGTTGTCCATAGGATCTTGTGTGATGTGCTACAATTTTCTCTGGCTTTGGAAAAAATTGCTTTAAGTTTATATTTAGTAACATTGGTATATGACAGGAAGAATCTTCTAAAATGTTTTCTGTTTTGTCTTATTGCATATGAAACTATATTTATATGTGTTCTGGTGCTACACAAAAAGAATGAAGGCATGGTATGTTTTTTTCTCACCATCTATCTTTGCATTTTCCATTGTCATTGTAATGTTTGTGTTTTAATATAATGTATAAAATCTAGGTCTGTGCCTCAACCATTTTTATCACTAATTTTGCCCGAGAGGGAAAAATTTAGTTTTGAGAAATGTCCTGAATGACTACTAGTCTTGTTTGTACAGATTGAAGCCAATTGGTGACCCATGATCAGCAGCTGTGAGCAGTGTGTTTCCATTAGTGTGATGGAAAACTCTGAAAGGTTGCCTAAGGAAGCTGTATCTTTGTGGTTCAGCATACAGAACTTCTAAAAGATTTTTTTCTGTTCTTTTACATGTTTTTGTATAGTGTTATTCTTTCCAAATGCTGGCAGTAAAGTTCTCTGTTTGGCAGTCTTACATTGTTTGTTGCTTATTTTCTCTCTAGGAATGTTATACTGTAAAACCTGAGTCACATCAGCACTAATGCTTAAGTAAAGAAGAGTGTTCCCATGCACTTTCTCTCTTGCTGTTTTTAGTTACTTTTAGAGGTTATTCTGGATAGTAATATGCAGCTCTCCTGTAACCTGCTTGGTGGGAAACATCCAAAAATGTGGGTTTTGTTCTTGATGGCAGTGGAACAGATTAATTTCTGTTTCTCTGATGTGCAGGCGTTATAAATTTCCATGTTTTCCTTGCTGCCTTGCATAACTGAAAGAGCGTATGTTTAGATTACATATTTAGGGTAAAATTCTTTACCGTGAGGATGGCAAGGCACTGAGACATGTTGCCCAGAGAAGTAGTAGGTGTTATGTCCTTGGAGGTGTTCAAGGCCAGATTGGAACCTGGTGTAGTGCAAGCTGTTCCTTCCCATGACAGGAGGGTTGGAACTAGATGATCTTTAAGGTCTCTTCAAACCCAAACCACTATATAATTCTATGATCTAGAAGAGTAATGCTAAAAGGATGTTCTCCTATGTCAGGTTATTGGAATTTTTCAATTAATTTCTGTGATCTCTAATGCTGTCCTAAAACCTGAAAGGAGGTGGAATGAACCAGGGGATCTCAGTACCCATGTAAAGACAAGCTTAATCAACAATAAGATTAATTAATACATTTACAATGAGAATGGGAGTTTTGTGCAATCCTTCAGGCACTAATCTGAATTCTATGATCCTAATGAACATTTAATAACAGCACTTTAAGCTTTATTATAAACACCTGACAAAAATCCACCTGGCTCTGTATTGTTCTGTAACTGATGAGTGCAATGTGGGAGATACCTAATTTGAGATTTATGATAGATTTGGTATCACTTATGCATGAAAACACTGAGTAATGTTCTGCCTGTCTTAAAAATGCTCAGCAAGGAGTATGAGTATACAGTTAATTCATCTGGGAAGGGAAGAAGTATATGGAAACAATGGCATACGTCTTATGGTTCCCCAGAGATGCTTCCGCACAACTAGTGAACGTGAAGACTATTTAAGTCTAATATTTCTTCTTGCTACTTTGTTTGTTTCTTAAATTTCACTAACTTTTTGTAGGATATTGTAGTTCAGATAATATATAAGATCAAGGAGAGATGCTGGGAGTTTTCTGCAATGTTGCATTCTCAGGACTATTGCTGCCTCCGCTGAGGCATAGCGACCTGGTTCGAGAACAACACAGCAGCCACACTCAGCCTGCTCAGGCCACCAGCTCACAGACACCAATGTGATGGATGGCAAATGGCATTTTATTAACTGATTTCATGGAGTTATAAAACCTCTGTTTGCTACATCACTTCCGTCTGCTTACGTTACAAACTACGTGTCGCTTACCTTATCAAGGACACTAAACAACTAAGTGTTGAGGGAGGGGTTCTGTCTACCTGTACAACGCGATATCTTCCGACCGCCTGTCCCTAATCTCCCACATCTCCCCCGCCCCCCCCATGATTAAGTAAAAAACCTACAAAAGTATAAATGTTATAAAAAATGCAAAAGCTGTTAACGTTAGTATAATAGGATACAAAAGTGATATAACATGTTAGTAATAAGTGCACTTCACCGTAACAGCAGGCGTTCGACAAATAGGATGTCAACTTTCTCCAAATGACTTCTAACAAATAACACTACCTTGTTCAAAATGCAAGGCCCAAAAATCAGTATCAAGAGTATCATGGTGAGAGGGCTATTAGGGTGGAAACAAGGGTGGCCAGCCATGGTGACTGATTGAACCATGACTCGAACCATCCTTGTTGGGCCTCTCTCTCTCTCTTTCTCTGGGCCAGTCTTTCCCTCAGTTCGGCCATGGAGTCTCGCACGACTCCGGTATGGTCTGCATAAAAACAGCATTCTTTTCTCAAGGCGGCACACAGGCTTCCTTGCTGCATGAGCAAGAGGTCCAGTCCTCGCCTGTTCTGCAGGACGACTTCCGAAAGCAAGGAGATAGATTCTTCCAGAGAGGAGATGGATTTTTCAATTCCTAACAAGTCCTCATCAATTGTCATTTGCAGCTGAGAAAGTCCTTGGTGTTGGTTCACGAGAGCTGAAACACCTGTGGCTGTACCAGTGCCTCCTAGGCCAAGGAGCATTGCAATGGTTATATCTGTCATTACTTCTCTTTTGTGGAGCTGGATGGTTTCTTCTAAAAAGCAATACATTTCCTCTTCTTGGTGATACAGGACTCTAGGAACAATCAGAACTTGGACACAAAAGTTATTGAATTTACCAAGGTACACAGAGGGGGTTATTCCAGATTGTTGGCAGACCCACATTCCTGGTACGAATGGGACTGCCCACTTATCAGTCTTTTGGCTAGGTTGCATGAACTCAGCACAGATATTTCCCATCTGCTTTGCTAAGGTTACATTGCCAAAGCACTTGCCTCGGCCTGTGACTTGACTCAGGGTAATTTCTCTCCAGGGGGTGTCCCACCTACCCTTGTGTGGATTATCTGCTGCAGAATATTTGAAAGGAACATCAAGGGTGACACCCTCATAAAAAGGAGGTTCTGCATTATAACATAACCAGCATGATTTTGTAAAGTTTGTGTTGGATTGGTTCAACGACAAAAAGGTAGCATTTAACACACTAAGAAACGGATTGTAAGGATCTGACAGGTTTTTGGTAAATAGCTAAAGGACTGGATGAGGAGGAGGTGCCAGGTGTGGCCTCTCTCCTGTGTCTGCATGCTGTGAGAATCTGGTAGGGTCTAATTGATCGGGGTACTGAAGGTAGGAGTCTGATAATTTGCACGTTCGCCCAATTTAAATGCCTGGCTGCATTAAAGCATGCCATTTTTATCTTCTTCCAGTCTGTGAGAGGAGTTCGTTCTTTTTCTGACTCCCCTCAACCCAAGTAGAAACATTGTTATTACTGATTTTATATACTGTTACTTCTTCTTTGTCAGAGCCGGAGCCAGAATCGGCAGCAGAGGATGTCCCAGCCCTCTGAGCTAGAGTCTGATTCGGACCTGGAAGTCGACTGACTGGCTGCTTCGGGGCTCCAGAGCCTTTTGTTCAGGCTCCAACCCCACCCCTTTCCCTCAGGGCTGGGCCGTCCCTTCCCTCTTGGCCCCCTCCCCTTTCTCTCAGGGCTGAGCTGCCCCTTTCTTGCCCCCTTTAAACTGTGTACCTTAAAATAATCTTTTGGCAAAGATTAGCTTTAATTCCCCCTTTGAGTTCTCCCCCTTTTTGCGCGCATGCATCCGCGTTATCAAACAACCTGTCTTCGTTTTTGTTGGCAGCAGGCACACTGTATAAAACACTTTCTTTCTTCGCTGCTTCTTTGTTATCTACTAAACATTCAAATCTAAATACATTCTTGTTCTCTCCCAGCAATTCAGTGCAACCCATTGCCGCATAGGGTGGGCGTCCCCCCTCAGCCTCTTCTACCAGCGAACCCGCAGCAGAGTTCTTGGCAATATTCCTGGCTTCCTCAGTTAAACTATCCCAAAACAAAATTGCTTGCCTTTTTCCTTCAGCAGGTAATTCTGGGCTTGAAGGCTTTGAAGGAAGATTTTGCTCCTGCAAGCCTCCTAAGTTGGCAGAATCAACCTTATCAGCAGTCTGAACATAGTCACCAACCATCAGATCGCATTTTTTTATGCTCTGATAATCCCCTTTAAAAATTTCCTCTGAAAAGGTTTCTTTTGAAACAGTCTGCATCACAGCTCATACACCGAGCTGCGGCATAAATTTTGGACAATTTTGTGCAGCTTTCCAGGTCTCCTGCTCTTGCACAGCCTTTTTCAAAGCTTGCACAACTTTTCCCCATGCCTTAAGATTTTTCCCCATGCCAGAAGACATTGTGTCTTCAGCAAGAGCTTTTGTGCACTGACCCCATATATCTGGGTGGAGAATGTCCACTGGGCGGTCAATGACTTTAAGTTGCAAAAGCCCCGTCACTGTGAGGGTAAAATCTTTTGCTTTACAATCAATCCCCCATTGTTTATGAATCTGAGATACGACCTTCATGAGGGCTTCCATCCTCCTCCCACGGGTCTGGGGCGTCCCCCTCGCCAAGCTGGCCCAGCCACTCAGCCGTCGTTCACCCATCCAGGTGACTCCCAATCTCCCGGGCGGCTCCCGGCGCTTCGGCACCACTTGCTGCCTCCTCTGAGGCGTAGTGACCTGGTTCAGGAACGACACGGCGGCCACATCCAGGCTGCTCGGGCCACCAGCTCACAGACACCAATGTGGTGGATGGCAAATGGCATTTTATTAACTGGTTACATGGAGTTATAAAACCTCTGTTTGCTACATCACGTCCATCTGCTTACGTTACAAGTTACGTGTTGCTTAGCTTATCAAGGACACTAAACAACTAAGTGTTGAGGGAGGGATTCTGTCTACCCCTACCTGTACAACGCAATATCTTCTGATCGCTTGTCCCTAATCTCCCACATGAAATGAAGATAATTTTAACATCTGCTTTTGGCTTTCAGCATCCATCTGTATACTTCATGTTTAATATAAAAACCCCAATGCTGACAGTGCAGTGCATTATAGAAGTGCATTTGTGCTTGGTAAAAAGGAGATTGAAATTTTATATGTGTCAATCAAATAAGGAAAGATGGAAAATTCTCAGCTGACACTTTTTGAAAGGTTTGTTTTTCACAATCAGGTTTTTCAGCAGCTTTTAAAAACTATTTTAATCTTTCACAGCATTGTGGTTTAACCCCATCCGGCAGTGAAGGCCCACACAGCCACTTGCTCGGTCCCTCACCATCAGGGTCAGGGACACAAGGGTAAAAGCTGGAAAACTCATGGGTTAAGACAAAGACAATTTAATAGGGAAAGGAAAAGTGCACATGTGCAAAACAAAACATGGGATGCATTCAGCCCTTCCCATGGGCAGGCAGGTGTTCAGCCGTCTCCAGGACAGCCCCACCACATGTAACAGTGACTTGGGAAGACAATTACTCCAAAAATCTCCCCTTCCTCTCCCTTCCTCTTTCTTCCTCCCACTTTATATACTGAACATGATGCCATGTCATCTGGCGTATCCCTTTTGTCATCTGTCCTGTCTATGTCTCCTCCCAACTTCCAAGTTGCTCCTAGTCTCTTCATCAGGGTGTCAGTATGAAAAACATATTATCAACCAACCCCATGTTCAACACAAATCAAAAACAGACCCATACCAGCCACTACAAAGAAAATTAACTCTATCCCAGCACACATAAATATTTTCTTCTTTGTTCAGATTCTTTTTCTATGGAGAAAATGGTAATATGAGTGTGTGGAGTTTTTTGTAGACTGCTTAAAAGCAGTTAAGGTGAAACTCAGTCTGTTACTTACTAATGTCTATACCAAGGGAGAAATCTCCTGTATCCCTATTTTTCTGGTCATGGTGTTGTTGGTTTGGGTATACTTTAGGGAGATCCTTCTTGTTTATTGTATATAGAATACTGTATCTTAGTTAAATGTAAATGAAATAAACTTTAAAAACCTACATCCAGTTGCCTGGAAAACTATGCTCTGTGTGTAGTTCCTCCATGAGTGCTTAGATCTTGACTGGTTTCAGCATTTACCATAACTTAAGTGATTTCATTTGTACTTTTTCCTTCACCTCTTATGTACTGTTAGCATAAAAACTGACAAATTAATGGCTCTACTTCAATGTAATTTTCTCCACACCAAAATCCTTTGAAATTATTATAATTGTGAATGGGTTTTAGTGAGAAATTGGATTCTGATGACAGAAAATTATGACAGAGCCTTGGGCTTTTTGTTATACTAGCTGTTCCTTATCTGAGACATAAAGGACTCTCTGAAAGAAAAGGCTTATAAGAAATAGCTATTAAAAAACTGATTATGTGCTTGCTAGTTTTGTGTTGATAAAACTTTTGCTAATGTGTGTGCTTTTGCTAATTCTGCTCTGTTTTGCAAGGTTTGTTTTTAGTGTTTCCACTTTAATATGTAAGTGGTGAAAAGTAATTTTACTTTCAAGGAATTGAGACATTATCTGTCTTGACAGTCGTATCTCTCGAGCTGATAAAATTCAATGCCTCTCTTGGGTTCCACTAAGAGAAACCAAAGAAAGAATGTGAAATCTTCATGTGCATTTCTCCAGTGTGGTAAAATCTATAAGACAAAGGCCTTGCTAAATGTTTGCATATCATCAAATGTCTCTTTGGAAGAACACTAGGCTTATGATCTACCTTAAAATTAAGATGGACAGTAAAGTGGATAGCTTTGGGAGTTCCCTCCTTCTCCATTGTTCATTGTGTCTGGTTTTCCTTTCCTTCTGTAATTGCATGGAACCTTCTTATTTCCAGAGATGAGTTAGATGATACGATCACATTCTTTTTACCATTTCAAATTGCAAGCTGTTTTTTTTTTTTGTTTGTTTTTGTTTTTTTTTTTTTTTGTTTGTTTTTTTTTTTTTTTATTATTATTATTCTTACACAGCAATAGAGAAGAGATTTTGGCTTAGCAGGCTGCAGCAGACTTGTATATTTGTTTCAGTTTGAAAGACAGGTATTTGATAGCAAGGTGCAGGGCCTCTCTAGGAATGGAGGATTCAAATCCCCTCCCTCCAAGTTATTATAATTTAGAAAATTAAAGGGGTTTTTAGGCAGAGGCATGGGGAAAGGAATAACAGTTCTTTACTAGTATGTATAACAAAGCAAACAAAAAACAACAACTCCAGCATTAATAATAAACAGAACCAGGAACCTTGAGGGCCTTTGTTTCACAAAGCCTGGGGCAGTCTGATCTCTTGGGACTCTGAGGGCACCAAGCTGGAATGATGGAAGCTCCTGGCCTGGTGGCTGGAATGGCAGGATGTCCCTGGCGGGCAGGGGAGTGTCCCCAGGCAGGGGGGTGCAGGGCTACAGCGTAGCACAAAGAGCATTGCTGGAGAAGCTGCGACTCCTGGGCAGGGCTGGCCCAGCTCCAGCAGGGCAGGCAAAGGAGCTCGGAATTCCCGGGCACACGAGCAGATGATGGTACATTTCCCAGGACCAGACTATCTGTTGACAGTGGACTCCTCCCACAGCAAGCAGCAGCCTGGCTCCTTCTCTCTGATGCTGAGAGCAAGAAGAAGCAAAGCTACTCCCAGCCCTGTCCTTTTTCTGCCCCAAAACTCGCTGATCTTCCCCCTCTTGACTTACATCCACCTCCTTTGTGTTGGTCAAGCACTGTCTGTGCACCAGTACTTAGTCTCCTAGCAGCTTATGGGGAAAGTTCTGTAAGGGGAAAAAAAAAAGGACCAAACCTAACTCCCAACAAGTAGTATTGCTGTACTGCTGAGGAGGGATATTGTTAGAGAAGCTTGAATCTAGGAAAAGATTTGTGAAATAGGCTTTAAGTTGCCTTGACAAATCTCTTGCATGCTCTGTGCATTGATAGGTACTTCTGTCACATACTGTTTTTCTGCTACAAGTAAAACATTTCCTACTTTAACCTTTCCTATGAATGTGAGCTATTTTTATAATGCAGTGTATGCTGTCATTTCCTCACTGTGATACTCTTTGCATACAGGGTAGCTGATACTTTTAGGTAGTTACCACACACTTCCAGAATGGGACTCTTCTATTATATAATTTATTTTTTTATTTTTACCACAGAGAGATTTTCTTTTTTTTTTCTTAATTGGCATCTCAAAAACTGCGTAAAATGCAGTACATTTTTGCACCTGGCAGTAGGCTTGTATTTGCTAGCGCCCTGAAGACACATGCATTAACTGTTCTTTTATCTGCATCACAATTGCCAAACTAATTTTTAATCTGCAGAAAGCTTTTTTTTTTTTTTTTTTGGTCTCTGTGGAGGAAGAGCTCTTGCTTGTTTAATACATGTTGTCTCTTTTGTCGCATTTTTAAGTGGAACGGTATTCTAAAAGTGCAGGTTCTTCTCCCTTGTTTAGTGTTAACATGGCTGTTAAGGAGTGACTGAGCCATTTAAGGTGACCTAAGCTAGTTTTGCTTTGTCCAGGCAGCATGACTCCTTAGTGAGTTTCTGCATGGCTGCTTTCCTCTCTGGGACTGTGAATTCACTTTATCTTGTCCTTTGCTGTTAAAGGGCAGGGAAGATAAAACGTTGTCTGTCTTGCAGACTGTTTCCAGCCATTGTAATACAATGCTGCAGTCACATCTAAGACAGCAAAGCCCACAGAAAACAGAGTTTCTCTAGCTTTCAGAAGGCTTCTCCAGATTTGAAAGTGTGAAAGCTCAAACCATTTCTAGAGAACAATTAAGGCTTTTTTTTTTTTTTTTTTCTTAATTTCCTCTTAATTTCTATGTATTACTGATTGATTTTTTTTTTTTCTGTATTTTTCATATTTCCATTCCCATCCCTTCTGAAATTCCTCTTTGTGTCCTAAATGAATAGTTATTTTAACAAGGGATAAAAAGTGAAATCAAAAGTTATGTTCAGGCTGACTGTACTTAAAATAAGTACAATTTGATATTTTCAAAGAGGAAAATATTCCTTTATCTTCAAGAAGAGTTGAGCTTTCCAAAAGATACCAACCATAATAAAGGATTTAATGCATTTTTATTTTCTATTGCTGCTGTACATCACATGGAACTGTGTGATATCCAGAGATGTGTTTCTGGAACACTGCAGCTATGAGGTAAATACTGCAGTCAGAGTAACTTGAAGAGTATCATGATTGTTGAACTAATTACTATATGAAGTTTATACAAGCCTATGAACTGGTAAGCTTAAGAAGATGGTACAGTAAAATGATCTGGTAGCTTACTAACTACTGTTATAATTTACAATTTTAAAAAGCAATTTTTGATTCCCTCATGTTGTCTTCCATCTTCTCTGTGGTTTTTTTTTTTTTTTTTTTTTTCCCCTCTCTCTCTTTTATTTATTTTTTTTTTCCCTTTTCTTCTGCCTTCCCTTTTCCTGCTGTAAAATCACCATCTCTTCAAGGTTTTGGAAATTTATAATTGACTGTGTACATTGAGAATATACCAAGACCAAAATATTTTAAAACTAACTAGAATATTAGATATCCGCACTTTGCCCTGAATCAAAGTACCTGAGACGCACTGGCTGCAAAATTGAAATATTTCCTGTTGTGATCCTTTCCTCTTTCTCCTTTTTGTTTCCCCCTTTCTTTTTTCCCTCTTCCTTTTTTATTGAAAGAATTGTATATCAGGCCTGGTGTTGATACCAGGGTGTTGATTGCTCAGAGTTAGATATTATAATCTTAATAAATACTGGGAACAGATATATTTCTTCTGTCTTTAGTTTCATTAACTGAATGGTTTCTTCAATTTTATAGTATTGTCATTGCTTACTGCTTATCATTTGCCAAAAAAGAACACCCCAAAATAAAGGATATATAATAATATTCTTTTTTGAACTTCTGCTTGAACTAACCGTTAGTAAGACTCTTTAAGGTCCCTCTTCAAAGTAGCTGAAGCAATGTTTGTTTGATGCTCTTCTCATGCTTTTTTTCATTTCAGCTCATCCACCATATACCATGTGCTTTAGAGTGAAATTCTACCCACATGAGCCCTTGAAGATTAAAGAAGAGCTCACCAGGTATTTTTTGTTCTTTTTGTTTGTTTGTTTTCGTTCTTTTTTCAGTCTGTTCATTGCTAACAAGTTCAGGAAAGGCAGATTGTTGTGTAGAGTAAGGTTCTCGCTATTTCTGATATAACTAGCATAGGCTGACATTTGCAACACTGATCATCTTCTTTTTACTGTGATACATATAGATTTTTTAATCAGTTTAAAGGAACGTTTCTATAACATACAGACAAATAGTTACACTATACATGAACTTTCAAATGACTGGGCAAAATTTATCTTGATTCTTTCCCTGGAAGGGATAAGTTCCCCTTCCCCTCTTTCTTTCCCTTTTTTTTTTTTTTTTTTTTCCTCTTCTAAAAAAATCTGGGAAGTTTAATTCAGCCCTAACTATTTCAACAGGTTTATGGATAGTCTCACTTAACTTTCTCTTGGGTGTGTCTTTAGGATCACAAATAGGACAATGTTTTCAAAGTAGTGAAGACCTTTAACAAACTGATGTAGAGGTGCAATATATTAATATTTTCCAAGTACAACTTCTCTGGAGGGTAAGAATTCTTGCTGCTTATGTTGGAATTTTGAAGTTTATATGCTGTGAAAACAAAGTTGTACAACAGCTTGTACGACAGTTGTACTTAATGAATGGGAACTTTGTCCTTCCTACTGGCCATTGTGACTATTCTGTTGCTCTGGGCATTTTTCCAAGAAGTGTATGTGTTGGGGGGCGGGGCGGATTCTTTTGAGCTCTGTACCAGTTATGCAGGGCTGTATATATGCTTTACCACCTTGTTAGTGTGCTGGCCACACTGCTGACTGTCGACTGCATGCTGCAGAAGAACCAAATGCCTCAGCACTTGTTGCCTTAGGTTCTTCATTGATTCTTCCCCCGAGCACTGCATGTGCTTATGCTCACGAGCCACTTCGTTAATGTGGGTGATCCCATTGTCAGTGGCCTCATACTGGAAGTTTCAGAAACAACTCGTGTTCTGCGGAATGGTACATTTATAGTTTGTATAGAACAGCTGGGGCGTGCCATTCATATTATAGCTATTTTTCTTGGTTGAAATACTGAAACTTTGGCTGAGTGAACAGGTTGTAAACTAGGAAATCAGTGGATTTTCATTATTTGCTACTGTTTGTTCCTGGATTAACATTTTACCTTTTATGATCCAGAGTATGATTGTATAGATCTTTCAAATTCAAGAGTCTAAATTGACTTTTTAAAACTTCTTAGATTACCTCCCAGGATAAGTTTTATTGAAATGCAAAGCACCAGTAATTGGCTCACTGATGTATATTGTGCTGTGAGAACAATTTAGTTTTTGCTGGGATATTTCAAATTTTTAATCTTAAGTTGTTGTGTAAAAAACAGGTTATAAGCTTTTATTAAAAAAAAAAAAATAATACCTTTAAGAGGTTAAAGAGGAGAAATAATTCAAGACATCATTAACTCAACACATTTTTGTATCTGATTGTCTTAACAGTTTCCCAAAGTTGTTATTTGGGAAGCTTTGCTTTGTCTCTGCCCGTATGTCTCACACAATAACAAAATACAGAAAATGCTCCTGAAATGAGCTAGTGAAGTGCAGTTTTGTAACCCACCTCTGAGAATTTGCTTCATGACCAAAGCTGAGGGTCAGATTCAAGGTGATGCTCCGGAATGTCTGGAGTTTTTTTTTTTTTATTTTTCTTTAAATTGCAATGATTGATGAAATTCAAGCAGAAGAATGTTTGTTAGCATTTGATGGAGGACGGTCATGAAACCTTGAGGATTAGTTGGCTTTTTGGTAGATTTTTTGCCTTTTTTTTTTTTTTCCCTTCTTAATATGTTTTGAAAATAAATTAATAGTATTGTCACCCTTTGACTTAAAAGCCGTCTGAATTTTGCAGCTGTATGTACAGTCAGCTGAGTGAGAGTAATAGTCCTTTGCATTTCTGTTACTGTCTGTGCCTATGCATGTCAGAGCTGCTCTCACTTCTTCAGCTGGGTGGAAATCTGATGGGTGTCTGTGGTCCCCATTTGAATAATGAAATTAAGTTTCACGGTAAGACATTGTCACATTGCCATGCCACTCTGGTTCAGAACATTAATTAAACCTGTGGTTAATCCCTCCTGGATTATTGTTGATGCTTTGTAAAACTTCATAGGAACAAATCTTTAATGAAGCATCTAGGACACATCACAGACACAGTTCCTAAAAAGAACTGGTTTTCTTACTCTTCCATAGAAATAGCTTATGTTAAAAAAAAAAAAAAAAAAAAAAAATCATCTATTCAGAATGTGAAGCTTTGCGTCTATGGAGTAAAGGTCTGATTTCTGTGAAACTAGTGTAATATGGCTAGAGATGCTTTTCAGGATTTAGACTTCATTTACAGGAAGAAAATTTAGAGTAGTCCCCTCAGATTACAGATACTTCATTTCTGTCCTACCTTTTATAAATTGGACTTGACTGTAATCCTTGAGTTACTCTGTGGTTTAACATGTGAAACTATTTTCAGAAAATGGAGGTGGAAACTGACCTATCTGAAGTTATTATGTCTATGGTATAGAAAAAAATCCTGTGTTTGGAGCACCTTGGGCAACAGATGATGCTGTGTGCTTGCCTGTTGCTGCATTTTATTACTGCTAAGGACAACTAAGAATATTGTCAGTCACGTACCTTTCCAGCCACTTACTTTCATCTTCTCTTGTTTTAATTAACAACTTCTTCCATAGCTATGATTTTGAAATAGAATCACTGCCTGCCTTTGGATGTCAAGGCACTCTGAAATATTACTGCTTAAGAAGAAATTCTGTGGAAAATATTTCTGCCTCTCACTCTGGAAGGGAGGTTCTGTGTGTACTGTGGTCACTCTTTTCTCTCAAGTGAGCGAGTGTTAGGATGGTAATTCACAAGTTATTGCCAGAGGCCATGGGGGTTGTTGCCTTGATCTCTCTTGCTTATGTAGTGATAGATCACCTGAAACCCTACTTGTCAATGAAGTCTAAATCTTAACGCACTTCAGTGCTTCTCAGCTCATCATCTTAATGGGTGTCAGCATGGATTTAGAAGAACTGTCCTTATTTTTGGAAGTAGTTTCCATAGCATGGCACCGAGGCTGCACATTTGAAACATGTTTGAGAAAGACTAAAGATATACTTTTTCTTTTTGCTTAGGTAACTTTCCCAATGCCTTTAAAAAAATGGTGATGAGAGAGTGGTAAGGATTTAACTTATTTTTCTTAAATGATTTGACCTCTGTATGTGCACTGGAGGCTCAGCAGACTGCAACACAAGCAGCATATATATATATTTTATAATCTTTTAAATGGGGAAAAATGTTCAGCATTAGTAGAAGAATGATGCTTCTTGTAGTGTGATGACCCTGGTTTCTTGTACCTTTCTCTCACCTTCCTCCACAGCCAGGACTCTCACAGGGGTGAGAAAATATTATGAAGGGTCCATGAATTGTGAAAAGGACCAGGAGAGATCACTTACCAAACAGCATCATGGGAAAAGAGGGTAATTTGAGACATTAATTGAATTTATTACTAACAAAATCATAGTAGGATAAAAAGAAGTAAAATAAGACCTTAGAAATATCTTCCCTCCCACCCATCCATCCTTCCCACCTCTAGCTGCTCCTTCAATGGCACAGAGAGGTGGGAAATGAGGGTTATCAAGAATTCATCATGCTGTTTCTTCTGCTTCTCAGGGGGAGATATTCCCCTCCTACACTGTGGGAGACAGCTCTCCATGAGCTTTTCCAATGTGAGTCCATCTCATGAGCAACAGCCTTCTGTGGACTGCAATGTGGGTCCATCCCATAGGCAGCAGTCGTCCCAAAACTGCTGCAGCCTGAGTCACTCTTCCATGGAGTGCAGCCCTCCAAGAACAGGCTGCTCTGGTGGGGGCTCCTCTCTTCACAGGCCTACCATGAGTTCACAGCCTCCTCAGGCATCACAGAATTAACTAGGTTGGAAAAGACATCTGAGATCATCAAGTCTAACCTATGACTTAACACATTCTACGGTCAACTAGACCATAGCACCAAGTGTCACATCCAGTCTTTCCTCAAACACCTCCAGGGATGGTAGCTCCACCAGTTCCCTGGGCAGCCTATTCCAATGCCCAGTCACCCTTTCTGTGAAGAACTTTCCTTATGTCCAACCTAAACCTTCCATGGTGCAGTTAAGGACTTGTCCTGTCACTGGTTGCCTGGGAGAAGAGACTGACCCCCACCTGGCTGCACCCTCCTTTCAACTAAGTGTAGAGAGTGATAAGGTCTTCCCTGAGCCTCCTCTTCTCCAGGGGAAGAGGGAAACAACCCCAGCTCCCTCAGATGCCCCTAGTAGGACTTGTGCCTCAGATGCTTCACCTGCCTTGCTGCCTTTCTCTGGACACTTTTGAGCAACTCAACATTCTTCCTCAATTGAGGGGCTCAGAACTCAGCACAGCACTTAAGGTATGGCCTCACTAGTGTTGTGTACAGGGGGACAGTCCTGCTGGCCACACTGTTCCTGATACAGGCTGGGATGCCATTGTCCTTCTTGGACACCAGGGCACACCTGGCTCATGTTCAGTCCACTGTCAATCAGTACCTCCAGGTCCCTTTCAGCCACTGTGTCCCTAGCCTTTAGCAATGCAGGAGGTAGTTGTGATCAAAGTGCAGGATCTGGCACACTCATATCATTGGATTCAGTCCACCCATCCAGCCTGTCCAGGTCCCTCTGGAGAGCCCTCCTACCCTCCAGCAGATCAAAACACTCTCATCTTGGTGTCCTCTTCAAACTTGTTAGTGTTGGACTTCATCCCCTCATCAGATCATCGGTTAAGATATTAAACAGAACTGGCTCCAACATGGATCCCTGGGGGACACTAGTAATGACAGGCCACCAACTGGATGTAGCTCCATTCACTACCACTCTTTGGGCTATGCCATGCAGCCAGTTCTTAACTCAGCGAAGTTAACCCGGTGCTCCTGTCTAAGCTGTGGGCTGTCAGCTTTTCCAGAAGAGTGCTGTGGAAGACAGTATCAAAGGCTTTACTGAAATCCAGGTATACAGCATCCACAGTCTTTTCCTCATTCACCAGGTGGGTCACCATATGATCTTTATCTCTGATCATAAAAGTAGATCAGACTGGTCAAGAAAAACCCCTGCTTGCTGGGCCTGATCCCCTGGCTATCCTGCTGGTGCCATGGCATTCAAAATGATCTGTTCCACAGCCTTGACAAGTACTGAGATCAGGCTGACCAGCCTATAGTTTCCCAGATCCCCCTTCTGACCCTTCTTTTGGTTGGGTGCCACACTGGCCAGCTTCCAGTCATCTGGGACTCCCCCAGTGAGTGAGGAACCAGGACCCTAATATATGCAGAACCTCCTCTACAACTCTTTCTTGCCTTTCTCTTCTGAAGAGCAAATAACCATCCATTCATTGCAGCACTCCAGTCATGTAAGTCATCCCTCCATGTTTCCATGATGGTGACATCATGGTTTTCCTTCTGTACAATGGCTTCCAACTCCTCTTGCTTGTAACCCACACTGCATGCATTAGTGTACATGCATGTCAGCTGGGCTGCTGATTTCACCCCTGACTCTGGCTTGCCACCTTAGGCTCATCTTTGGAGAGCCTGTTTTCATCCCCTTCCCTCTTCAAACCTAGTTTGAAGTCCTCTCAATTAGCCCTGCCAACTCATAGGCTAGAATCCTTTTGCCCTTGTTAGAGAGATGGAGTCTACCTGACTCTGGAAGACCTATTGCTGTAAAAAGTTGCCCCATGATCAAAGTTGCATCTGCCTGCTCTGTGGATGGCTACAAGTGGATCTTTGTATCCCTGTGGATCTCCAGGATCTGTAGGGGAACAGATACTGCACCATGGTTTGCACCAGGGGCTGCAGAGGAATTTCAGCACCAGAGCATTTCCTGCCCCTCCTTCTCCACTGACCTTGGTGCCTGCAAAGTTGTTCCTCTCATATGTTCTCACCCCGTTCTCTGCATGATTGCATCTGTGCAATCACTTTTTTCTTCCTTCTTAAATCTGTTATCCCAGGAGTGTTACCACCATTTCTGATTGGCCCAGCCATGGCCAGCAGCACGTCCATCTTTGGAGCTGCCATGGACTGGTTCTGGAGGGCACAGAGCCAGTTTCCAGCAGCTTCTCACATAAGCCACCCCTGTATCCCCACAGTTACCAAGGCTTGGCCATGTGAACCCAATACACTCCTATATGTTGTGGTCATCTCTGAGGCTTTGACTTCTGCTCCATGTATAGTATATGGAGGATATCAGGCTTTTCTGAATCTGCAGCTTTCTAGGTCTGGTTGTCTTTCAATTACAGGTGGTGTGAAGTCAGGACAAAATCCTTCAGTTTTAGAAAATAACATTTATCTGGCATCATTGAGCATATTTAATGAGAGTTGCAAGAGCCAGTTTTTAATTACGCAGTAGCAATGTGACACCAGATCTTTACATCTCCCCTGTCCCCTGCCACAAATACCTGTAAAACATAATTTTAGTTTCTTTTGTTTTTAAATCAACATTTGCATTGTAGCCTGACAGGGCTGGGGGTAGAGGCCTTCAGTACATACAGTTTTGGTATTACTGTTAATTTCCTTTTCTTTCAATTTTCTTTTTTAAAAGAAAAAAAAATCTTTTTGGTTAATTCCCATTATTTTTCCAGAAAGCATGATAGCTTGATGGGGAAGAGGGTTATTTTTGCTATATGCATTGAACTCTGTGCAGAAAAAGGAATATTCTATAGTTCACTATAATGCCCAAGGTTGTTGGCATGGCATGCAAAGATATAAAATTGCTGTGAAGAAAGTTTTACCTACAGAAATCCCTCAATCTGCAGCATACACAGCATCCCAGCAGACTTTATAGAAATCACAGATATTTTGTTCTGTGCCCTTCTTCCCTGTTCTTGTTCACACATCAGAGCCCTGAGAGGGTCCACAGCTGGGAAAACCTGAGATGCTGTACATGAACAAGATGTGAACGGTCAAGGAAGCATGAACAGATAGATCCAAAGATCATACTTTGGCACAGATTTATATTTTGTTATTTATCTTCAGTATTCTTGTTTAGGTAATAAATAAATCAGTTTTTTATTTCTTATATGAGAAAGCATGCCAGGGCCTCATGCTCTTATCTTCAAATCCCTACATTTTTATGTGTATGCATAATTAAAATGAGAGACTATAAAGTCATTTGAGGTCCCAGTGGAATGCTCTAAAATACTACAGGTCATAATGTATCAGCAGTAATCCATTATTATTATTATAGAAAATACAGTTCTAGAAGAGGGCATGGGTGAGTAGCTGGTGGAATTAACCAAAGATGAATTATATCAACTAGCTTTCATCATGCCCTTTTCCCTTAATCCATACTTCCTAATCCAAGAATCAGTTATTCAATGATTAGTGTGTCATAAATCAGTGTAGTGGGTATTTTGATAGCAGGAAAAGCAGATGAAAAAATTCTTTAATTGGAAGTCATTAAAAATTACAAAGACTTGGGTATGTAAACATGGCACACTCAGTGTTTGTCAACTCTAGTCTCAATCAGCTGTACTTTACATTGACATGTTCTGGAAGGGCCTGGTCCTTTTCCCTCAAGAAATACCTCTGCTCCTCCTGGTGCCCTGTTCTGCTCTTCTTGAAATGTGCAGTTGTAGCTGTGCTTTGATATCTATGAAAGTTCACTTGTCTATTTTGGCTTTGTCAAGGCTACTTTGGCAGTTGCCAAGTGAGTTTATAGTTTTAATAGTATTGTAGTCACAAACATATTGAATAGCATAAATCTTAAAAATGAGTATTTTGTTAGTAAGAGCACTTGATGCTGCAGGCTTGGGGAAAAAATTTGCATGGGGAAAAAATTACCAAGAAGGGTCTTTTTATTTTTTTTCAGTGGAGATTGTGCCTGAGGGGTAAGAAACCTTATACATGTTCAGAGCTCTTCTTGTGGTCCTATGAGGAAAAGGCAGAATGGCAGAGAAAATGCAGTCTGGACATGATGTTTGCAGAAAAGACTATTCCTGTGCTGTGGTGGGACTTTTATGTAACCAGGGGCCAAAACAATGCTTATCTATTACTACTCCTTTGTCTGCTTTACTCATTAGTGAAATCAATTATGATATAACAATAAAGTTTTTTGGGTTTTTTCCCATTAGCCCTGTCAAGCAACTCACTGAGATGGTAATTTTTCAGCCTTTTCCTAAGGAAAGACCAGACACTGTAATGCAGGCACTGACAAGCTCTGAAGCCAGAAGGACAAACCCATATCTTGCTACATGCAAGTGGCAGTCATAATCCTGACTGCAGAAATCAGAGATTTGAAATCACTGAAAGCTGTTATTGAAGTCACCTCCCCCCCTTCTTTTTGGAGGAATAGTGTTGTGGTTTTTAATTACTAGGTATCCATGATTTTGGCAGTATAGGAGGGGCAAAGGTTCAGAATGGAGATATGGAGTACTGATACCTTCATAATGTTTTGAGTCCTTAGCATTAGTATGTTTCTTCAGAAGACATAGAACAAGAAGGGTGATTCTTTCTACGGGTGTCTGTTAACACGGAATTAGTCATGCAGTTTCTTAAATAAGCTAACAAAATGATTCCTACTATATTTGGTACTAGATATATTAAGAGAAGTAGAATTTTCCTTTTTCTTGTATTTGGATGAAGATTGTGCCTTTAAATCATGATAGATGTGCCCCCAGTTCCTAATTCCTCTGCTAGAATTTGGCTTATGACTGATCAGATAAGTTAAAAGGGCGACTGCTATACTGACATCAGTGTGGCATAATTGTTTTAAAGTGTATCTGACAAATGGAAAGCTGGGTTTAAGCTGTGCTATCATGAATGGAGCTTTCCTATTGTTCAGAAAAATGAGAAAACTAATAGATTATATCCTTCCCATTCAAATAAATTCACTGAAGTTTTTTTTGAATTGCTATGTTAGGACTTTCAACACTTAAATTTATGTGTGTTCATTTTAGTAGTGTTTTCTGGATATTTTGCTCATATTTTTGTAATAGTTCTTTTTTTGTACTTGGTAATACTGTTTTTCTTCACAATCTTCTGGGAAAGTTGGTTTACTATCTATGATGTCAAGTGCTTTCTTTCCTCTGCCCTTATGGATTTAAGGGCAGAGGAAAGATTTCTGATTTCATGGGTTTTCCTCTAGTTCTAGCATTGCAGGATTCAGTGAATAGCAATTCTCCATTTGCCTTTCCCATTTTCCTCATGATTTCAGAAGGCTCACTTTTGTAGTGAGAGACTTTGGTCACCATCTTGCCTTGTAAGGGAGGTTCTGTCCTCTCATTCTTTTTAATTCTTCTCTATTAGTCAAGCTCAGCTATCTCTCACTCAGGCTGTAGGGACCAGAGCTAGGTAAAACATTTGAGGTGTGATTTCTTCAAGGCTTTAAGTAGTGGCAAAATGCCCCTCTGTTTTTTTCACACAATCATTCTCAACAATGCCCAACATTCTCTTGGCTTTGTTTTTGGCTGCTGCTGTACCTGAGTTGATGATTTCAGAGTGATGACTTTTCCTTATTTTAAAAGATATCAAAATCCTTCTTAAGTATTAACAAATAAGTAAGCAATATATTTCAGCTAATATAATTAATTTTTTTTATCACAGAATCAGTTAGATTGGGAAAGATATCTGAGATCATGAGTCTAACCTATGATTTAAACCCACCATGTTCAGTAGACCATGGCACTGACTGCTACATACAGCCTTGTCTTAAAACACCTCCAGGGATAGTGATGCCACCACCTCTCTGGGCAGCCCGTACCAAAGTCTAATCACCCATTTGTGAAGAAATTCTTCCTAGTGTCCAACCTAAACCTCCTCTGGTGCAGCTTAAGCCTGTGACCTCTTGTTCTGTCACTGGTTGCCTGTGAGAAGAGACCAAGCCCCACCTGGCTGCACCCTCCCTTCTGGTCATTATGGAGAACAATAAGGTCTCCCCTGAGCCTCCTCTTCTCCAGGCTAAACAACCTTAGGTCCTGCAGCTGCTCCTTGTAGAGCTTGTGCTCCAGTTCTGTTCTTCACCAGTCTTTTTGTCCTTCTCTGGACTCACTCCAGCACCTCATTGTCCTTGAAGTGAGGACCCCAAAACTTGACACAAGACTGGAGGTGTGGCCTCACCTGTGCTGAGTACACAGGGAGAATGATTTTCCCAGTGACTCTGGTGTATTGGATTATGTAACCTAAAAATATGTATTCTATTTCATCTGTTGAAAGCTGTCTTTTGGGAGATGTTTTATCCTTCTCTCACCCTTCCACAGGGGAGGGGGGCAGATGCCTTCTGATAATGGCCCAGCCATTAAAACCAGGTGGGGCAGTGTTTCTTATCTCTTTCACCACCCCTCCATCCTCCAGGGGGACATCTTCTGATAATGAGCCATTAGGGCCCACCAGTGACATGACACATTCCATCATCCCATTGTGAGATGCTCCACACAGTGGGGGAGGAGCCGGCTGTTCCTAGCTAGATAAAAACTGGGACTGAAGGACACAAGGTATCCAGTTTTCCACTGAATTCCCGGAGGGAGACCGGACCCCTCTCATCACCACTGGACTTTCTACAGGACCATCTCTACTCCACAGAACTACATCTGTTACTCCAGGAGGACTTATTTGGGCTGCGTCCAACACCCTGAGCAACAGGATGCCATGTCAGTCTGTCAGGGTTTTTCCAGGATTTTTTTGCTACCTTGCTTGTGCTTTTTGTTTGTTTGTGTTTGTTTTCTTTTTTATTCCCCCTACATTTGTATTTTCCTGGTGTTTTTTTTTTTGGGGTTTTTTTTTTTTTTAATATTCTTAATAAAGAATTGTTACTCCTATTTCCCACATCTTTGCCTGAAAGCCCCTAATTGCAAAATTATAATAACTTGGAGGGGAGGAGGTTTACATTCTCCATTCCAAGGGAGACTGTAGCTTTCCTTGGCAGACAATTGTCTTTCAAAACCAAGACATCTGGCGACATTGTTTTTGATAAAGGCTGGAATGTCATTGGCCTTCTTGGCCACCTGGACACACTGCTGTTTCATGTTCAGCCTTTTTCATGTCATGGCTCTGTAAAGCATAGAAAATATGGTCTCTTATTTGTGATATTACATACTTGTATGTAGTAGCTAGTGTTTAGTGGAGCTTCATACGCTTTGACAGAAGACCGGTGCTCCTGCAGTGTCCTTGATGTGTGTACTACTGTGGAAGACAAAATGTGAAGTTGGTATGCAGAATAATATGCATAAAGAATCAAAAATTCTTCTGGGTAGAAGGGTACTCAGTCCAGGAATATTGTAAACACATTCATTTGCCCTCTGCCACTCTGTACCTGAGTACACGTCTTACCGTGGAAAAGAACAGGGAGTCAAAGTCAGACACTATGCTGAGATAAGAATTTTTGAAGAATTGCTAGATCTCTGGAGGTGACCATATCTGTCAGCTGTAAAGAGTGCAACAAAACTGGGCGATACATTTGCTATGGGAATAAACTGAGTGAAATGACTTGAAGAAATTAAGAAAACACTGTGGCCAAATCACAAGGTTTGGCTTTGGGAAAGCTTTCTTACCTCACTGAACATCTTAAAATAGAGAAATTGTCTGTTAAGTAGCTAGCAACATGGTCCCTGGGGGTCATGATGCCTGCTCAAAAATAAGAACAGATATTGCTGACCCTTAATCTGCATGGCAGGAAAGGCTTGGCCAACCTGAAGTTGAGTCATCTGTATTACAAATAGATGATAGGGGGAAATGAGGTTATTCCAATGAGAGACATTTGTGAGTGTAAGCACTGAAGCATAAGTTTACCAGTTTCTTGTAAAGTTTGAATACATAAGGCTGCAAATCAGGCTATAAAGATATGCCAGTGCTTGGAATAAGCAGCTATGGTTGAAGGATACATTAAGAAGCAAAACCAGATCTGATTTTGCAAGTTATTTCTGTAGGTGTATAGAGTTTTAAGTACATACATAAGACCTTAGTGAATTTAGGAGTCACATATACATTCATAAGTTTTTGCTGACCTGGGGCATAAATTACTATATCAGGATTACAGGAAGCATCTGAAGTCTAACAAGCCTTCTGCAACACAAGAATAAAAAAAAAAAAAAAAAAGAAAGTTTCCATTGAAGATACATTTATCTTTTTCACTTGAAAGTGAAAAAGTTCCTTTAAACTTTAAAGTTCCTTAGAACTTTAGTCCTGTTTCAGGCTGTTCTTTATGCTTTGGAGATCTCAGCCTGTCTTCATAGGTCAGGTGTTTCAGCCCTCTGATCCATTTGGTGGCTCTTCTCTGGATTTGTTCCAAAAAGTCCACTTCTTTCTTGTATTACAGATCCCAGAGCTGGGCACAGTACTCCAGATGGGGTCTGGATGGCATCTCTTCCCTGCAGCTATGTTAACAGACCCCCACACAGCTTGGGTTTGTTGGGAAATGACACTGAGAATCTTTGATTGTGGTCAGGAGCAATCTCTTTGCTTAAATATGCATTATTCTGTTGCCCTCACAGCTTGGCTAACAAGCCAGGCTTTTGAAGCTAGTGGTCACTCTGGAGAACAGCATCCTATTTTTTCACCCTGGAAAATCTTACCAATTTTTTTTTTTGTCTAGGGTCTTGCTCAACTGCCCAAGGTACTTACTTCAATATACTGTACCTTTTCTGGTACACTGTCACTGCAGATTAAGAACCTTTACTTCATCTCACTGAGGCCTTTGTTACAGGTACTTCCTGTTGTCTTGGTTTGAAAAAGACAGGTGTCTGCTAAGGAGAGGCAGGCCTCTCTAGGAAATGAGGAATTCAAATCCTTCCCTCCGTGTTATTATAATTTGGAAGATTAAAAAAAACTTTTCGGTCAGAGCTATGGGGAAGGAATAACAGTCCTTTACTAGTAAATATAACAGGACAAACAAACAACAGCACTTACAATAACAGTAAAAACAGAACTAAGAACCCCGAGGGCAAACGGTGGAAACTCCGGCGCTGATGGCTGGAAGCGGTGGATTGTCCTCGGCAGGCAGGGGGGTGCCCTGGCAGGCAAAGTGGGCAGTGCTGGAGAAACCCGCAGCGGCTGGTCTCGGGCTGACCCAAAATCCAGCAGGGCAGCAAAGAAACTCTGAATTCCTGGGCGCTCCAACAGATGATAGAATTCCCAGGACCAGACTCCTCTGTTAGCTGTGGACTTCAGGCAGCTCTCTGTTGCCCGACCGTCCTCCCCGGGAGAACCGAGAGCAGTGAGTCCTCCACCCTCTGCTCCCGGGAGCCTCCTCCCTCCCCCAAAACCAAGTGATCAACTTCCTTTGTCAGGTTAAGCACCCCTTAACTATCAGTACTTAAAGTCTCCTAGCAACTCATGGGGGGGAAAAATTCTACAGGAAAACTTAACTCTCAACACCTGTACGGGTAGTTACTCTGGAATCAACCTGGAGAATAGCAGTACCAACATATGGAAGTGAATTTGTGAGCTGTTACTATACATTGATTACGGGGGGGGGGGGGGGGAAAGGTGTTGCAAAATAAAAGAAAAATGCCCTGAAATGCAAAGATCCTGTAGACCTTGTAATGCAGTGAAGGAATGTGTTTACAATGAGAGAAAATTACTTTTCTCATTGACAACTCTATCCCATTTATTATATTCAGTAAAAGTCCAAGGAAAGCAGAAGAGGTTCTCTTGCCCTGCAGATAGTATTTCCAGGCTTGCTCTCGATGCAAGAGCACATGATATCAGCAGGTAACAGAAACAGGTGTAGCTAGGAAAAAATATGTCTGACATTGGTGTTACCCATAAACCACATTTTTATTGACTATATGTGGTGTATGTTGCTCAAGGTTAGAGAGGACTGGCAGTGTCAAGCAATGTCCTGATGGTCTGCAGAAGCCACTGAGTCTTGATAGAACTCTCTAGGTGGTAGATCTTGTCTAGCAGAAGCAATGTTTAAATAGTTTATTTTCCCAGAGATGTGAAATGTCTGAGTGGTGTGGCTGTAACCTGCTAGGTGCTGGAAAAGAAGCTGTGAGTGACTTGTGTGGTGGGTTGATCCATCTGTGGGAGGCTGTTCTGCAGGGGAGAAAGCAGAAGAGAAAGTGGTGACCTTGAAGCTGTGCCATTCCACTGCCTATTGGAAATAAAACTTAAAGTTCCTCTGTGGTCGAAGGCAGAAGACAGGCAGAAGGAACCTTTTGTTTTCTTCTCCTCATTTCTTTAGAGAAAGAGATGAATGGGAGAGGTGACCCTCTCTGCCAGGCAGGTGCCTTGTGGTCTTTAGGTCTCAAGAAGTTATTTCTGCCTTCAAAGTTCATCTGGGATTTTTATGGATTAAAAAAAAAAAAAAAAAAAAAAAAAAAACAAAACAAACAAACAAAAAAAAATCAAAAAACAAAACAAAACCCCCAAAAAACCCCCAACCCCCCCCCCAAAAAAAACCAAACCAACAAAACAACAACAACAAAAACCCACTAAAAAAACAAAAAAAACCCCCACCAAAACCAACCAAACCCAAAACAACAACAAAACCAAAAAACCCACCAAAAAAAAAAAGAAGAGGAAAAAAAATCTCCACTGTGGTCAGTGTACTATTTTGTTTCAACAAGAGAAATATTTCCTTGTGTAAACCTGTATATAAAGAGACTAGAGGTGCTCAAATAATCTTACATGACTGTAATTTATTTCACGTTATTAATGATCATTGTAATAGCTATATATTTTAAATAAAGCATGTTCTATTATATTTCTTAGTGGGATTTTTTTGTTCTTTTTGCTCTTATTATTTCACTGTGACTGAAAAAAACCCCACCTATTTACCCCTATTCTTTCCTTGTGGTTGTGTTTTGACTATTCTTCCTGCCATTTAAAATAACAAGATAAAGATCCAAAATATTTGCACAGCTGGTTTCACACTGATACATTAAATCTGCTACAAAAAGATAGCATGTTGTTTCTTAACTTTTAAAATTATATTTCAGATACCTCTTATATCTACAAATAAAAAGGGATATTTTCCATGGTCGTTTGCTGTGTTGCTTTTCTGATGCTGCCTACTTGGGTGCCTGCATTGTCCAAGGTGAGCATGAGCAGTAGGCTTCTTTAAATTCTTCACTAATATGTTGGTTCTGCCAAAGCAGCAATGCAAAACGCATGTGACTGCAGCTAACAGTAACTTTCTGTATTGTTGTACTGTTTCCCTATATTGACATGCTCTGCGAAGCATTGTAAGCAATTCAGCCAGTTAGCCAATGAACTGGAGCTTTAAAAAAAATTAAACCAAATAAGTTATCTTAGCATTTTAGTGAAGAAGTATGGCATCAATGTTAGATTCCACTTACCAAAAAAGAAAAACTCTGTTCTGAATCCTGAATGGAAATGTAGCCTATTCCATTTGAATTAAGCAGGAGAAAGTGTCATTTGGTGCCCTTTTTTATGTTAAGGAGGACCTGTGTGATTGATGATGGCATCTCTGACAGAAATAGAAGACTTAATTCAAGGGGAGAGACATTTTGTTTTATCTTCCCTATCTTTCCCTTCCTCCCCACCCCTCCCCCTCTGCTTCTCCATCATTTCCTTAGGACCAAAGTCAGATATATGTCATGAATTGTACAGAGAGGAATAATCATCTATATGTCTGCTTAGGGAAACCATATGTGTGAAAGTTCCCTTTATTCTGCCATAAGTTGAATGAAGCTCTGAATGCATTACAAGGAAGGGTATCTAACCAAAACTGAGCCCAGGCCTTATTAAATGAGGCTTGTTCAGAAAATTAGAACACCAAATGTCAGGTTTTGGTACCTAAGTGACATATCTTTTAGAAGAGAAATCAAGTTCTGCCTGGTTAAGATTGTGGCCCGTGTTTCTCTGCTAGAACAAAATTAGGACCACTAGAATTAGTCCAAGCCCGTGTGGATAAATCGTGTGAAAAGGGGGAAAATCAGGAGTGTATTATTTTAGTTCTACCTGGTACCAGAGTAATAGATACACAAAAGGGAACATTGCCGATAATTCTGTTTTAAAGAACGTTTTTTCTGCCACAGAAAATAGTTCAGTATTGCTAATTAATTCAGTAGTTGAATTGATTAGCAAAAGGCATTGAACTTCTCTAGAAACTCCTTGATTATAGTGACAGAGGGATTTTGTAATTTCAGTTAATTATAAATTCCTCAAAGAACCATTTCTTGGGCGATGCTGAATTCCTACTGAGCATGGAAGTACCTTGAATTACATTGCATTTACTGACATCTTTCCCTATTAATTAACGTTGCAATTCTATTTTTATGTTTTGTTTTGTGTTTTGGATCTGTTCAGCTGAGCTTGGTGATTATGATCCTGATGAACACCCAGAGAATTACATCAGCGACTTTAAGATTTTTCCCAAACAGTCACAAAAGCTTGAGAAGAAAATAGCTGAAATGCATAAAAATGAATTCAGGTAATTTATAATGCTGTTTGGTAAGAAGATAGTGAAGAAATACTTTTATCTATTTCCAAGCAGTGCATGTTAACTTTGGAGGGTTTGTTCCATGGATTATAATAGAAGCTCTACCAATATGCTGTCTGATAGGCTGTATTTGAAAATAAGGTTTCAGCTTAGGGGGTTTTCTTTGCCTGTTAACCTTCTTTAATCATAGTTGATTCCTGCATGACTGCTGGTAATTCAGACTTCATTTGCTTGGAATGTAGGTCTGGTTAGTGGGAACAGCTCTCACGATCAGAGCTGCTCCAGTTGATTAGTGGAATAACATCTTTCGTTTATGAGAACTCATCTTTTGCTCAGAAATTTCCACCTGTACTGCAGTTCTAAAATTCTTGATAGATATTGACCTGGTTGAAACTATAATTAGGTTGTTTTATCTATAGGTGGTTAACATAGTGGTGAATTACACAGAAATGTATTTAAGTAACTTCCTTGGAAGACTAAGGAGGTGAGATGCAGAATTCTCTGCATGCTCTTTCTTCTGTCCTAAACTCTTAATACAGTAACAAAAGGCAAAGGAGGAAACAGATTAGTCAATATTTTGGGTTTTGAGTTAATTTGGTTTCAGGAAAGAAGGAGCAGTGAGCTGTGCAACTATACCCTCTTCAGGGTTGTCAGTGAATAACATGCAGAATGTCGAGAGGGAGATTTCATGAGGCCCTTGGCACATTGCTTAATTGAGGATAGTCCTCAGAACGTGAAGAAAGGCATAGGATGTGCAGAAAACCAAATGATAAATAACATAAAATAGAAGGACAGTTTTTATTGGAAGATTACAAGGCTCTTTGCACTTACTTACCCTGTGTTTGGTTTTCGTATTTCAGTGTATGCAAAGAAAGAAGAAATATTCCTTTTCCAGGGAGTTAAAGCTTTAACATTTTTTATTTCCAGAAGCCTATATAATATGTTTTTCAAGTAAAGTGCAACACTCACAACAATAAGTTTGTCAGTCTTAACATATCTTATCTTTTTATTCTTCCTGAAACCTATATACTTTCTTAGTATTTCTTTCAGTGAAATGATGCTTTAAATGGCTTATATCTAACATTTTTTTGAAGCAGAACAGCCTGCACTGTACACAGACCCAAAGAAATAACATCTTAAAATAAGAATGATTTCTTTTACTGTCAGTATTTTTGTATACATTGTCTGCAGTTTTCAAAAGGATAAATTCAGCCTTTAAAAACCAAGGTACTTCATCAGTTGAGCCAAGATGCAGTTGAAAAGTCTGATAAATTCAGTCTTTCAAGAAGAGGCTTGTGCTTTACTTGAAGTTAGGAGAAGAGAAAGAAAGCTGATAGGCCAGTGCTGATGGGTTTTATATTTTGTAACACTGGGAGAGATGTATTTTTCTCTGTTGGTTTGCTTTTTCATGTGTGTGTAATTCTGCACATCCTTTGTGAATGTAATTGTCTAGTTCTCCTGTTATGAAAACCCAGACAAATTTTGAGCTCATCTTTTAAATCTGCTTTCCTGTTGGTGAAATCTGTCTGATCCTGTGACAGTAGATATTATAAACTTTCACACAGATCCCTCTGGGATTCTCCAGGTCCTGAATTCTTCCTGTCAGTGGTTGCTCAGCACGTGTCGATGTCCATGAATTTCTTCAGTAGTCTTGTCAGGGGACACCATTCATTATTACCTTTTGGAAGTCAGATGGTATCAGGCTGATATTTGTGCTTGTGGGTCTGCTGATTCCTACAAAAAAACCCCCCAAAATCCCAAAAACCACCAAAAAACCCCCCAAACCCAAACAATCAAACAAACAAACAGAAACACCACAAAAACCCAGGAAGTGATTGAGGCCTAACTATGGTTTATTGTAGAATTCTTCAAGTGTATTCCACTTACATGTTCTTTCATTTGCTTTCTGTTCTATATTTTACCAATTTGCATGCTATGGATTTTAGGATCAATGGCTTGTAGCCCTCAGGAACATTTTCTTTTCTGGTTTCTTTGTTTATGTCAACATCTGGTGGGCCTTACCTCTTTGACTATTTTCAGAAAACAAAGGCAGTTTCAGAGTCGTCTGAGTAGCTGCTATTTGGCCATTTCCCACTGCAGCTCCTTGTCTTCCCCCAAATGATCATCCTCTAACATTTTTTACATCAGACACTTACCAGTATCACAGAAGTTTTACCTTTTTCTGGATATTTAATTACACACATCTCTATTCTAGTAGTACAAATTAATAAAACCTATCTGACATATAATGAACTATAGAGAGGGTTCCAGTGCTAGATGATCAGATTTTGATGCATCTAGCTGGGAAAAAATGACAGGCAAAAAAAGGCTTCTCTATGGCATTGATTAACACGTGTTTCTACGCATTCTTCAGCAAGTCGGATTTTCTGATAACGATTAATATTGTGCTGCTCAGTGAGTATTTTTAAAAGTTGCAAGGGGGCCCTCAGGTTTTTTCTTACATGATACTTGAATGACATTTTAGCTGACAACTAACAGAGAAGAACAGATGAGACTGAGAGTCTTTTTAATCCAGCTGCCCTTCACCTGCCTTTGGAATTGTTACCTCTCAGTTTCAGCTGTGTGAACCAGATTCCTTGTTTTTTTGGTATTGTAAACAAAGATGACAACTCTCTCCAGTGGTAGGCTCCCATATCACCAAAGCCCTGGGGCTTGGAAGAGGCCAGTTATTCTCTGAATACTGTGCCAGCATCCTTAAGACCTGTTCATTGTTCCCATCTTCTCTCCTACAGAATGATGGAAGAATTTAGCTTTAGAAAACGCATGAAGATCAAGAGGGTTGTGTCTCAGAAGCAACAGTCAGGTGCTATGACAGCTTCTAGTGACTCATTGGGTGTTATTTAGAAGCGTTTTTTAATTACTTAAAACAGATGTATGACAGGGTTTCATTTCTTACTGGTTGTGGCTATGAGAACATCACTGGATTTTAGCAAAATGTAATACATTATGTGACTTTCTGTTGCACTTAGTTGCAAAAATATAAATGTGACAGAGAGAAATGCATGGCAGGTTTGTTGAGCTGTGAATGTTTTGTGATTTTTAATTAATTATTTTTCCTTCATGAAGCAAGGGGGGGCTACAGAACAAGACAAAACACAAAAGACAAGAGAACCTTCTAATGAACTTGATAATCGGGTCTTATGTCCTTTAAAATAGTTTCTTATTTTGATAAAATTCCCTAATTTTGGAAAGATACCTTTCAGCCAGAGCTCCCAGAGGCTAGGCACTGGAAAACACAAAGAATTCTAAGGGAAATATTGACATACACCCCTAACAAGAGAATTTATAGGACTAGTGTTATGGTAGGGGTTTCTTTGAGTGGGTTTTTATTTTGTTTTTGTTTGCTTGTTTGTTTGTTTTTCCCTTTGGGGGGGAATGGGGCAGGTGTGGGGTTTTTTTCCCTCTTTTTTAATTAACTCACTGGTTGAAAGTCAAGCACTTTTTCTATCCTGTCTGAAAACAAATATTTCATTTTTAGTTCTGATATTAAATATTGCACCATGTATTTACGGAAGTGTTATGTAAAAAGCCTTGAATTTATCTGAAAGTCCCCCACAAATATTTATTTTTTCAAAGTAACATGACCTGTTCAAATGCTTGTTTTCAATGCTGATCTCTTATCGGTAAATAGAAGTTATTTTTTATTCCCTTGGATGGCCAATGTGGATGCAGGCTTAAGATACCTGAGTGTTACTGAATTGACTGTTGTCTCTGCTTTGTGTATCAAATGCTTTGCAGAATTCATATGTGAAAGACTGCCTCTTGAGAGAGAAATCACTGCAATTTTCTGATAATAGCTATCTTAAAAACCATTCAAAATGTTAAGCTAAAGGAAGTATTTTCTTTAAAACCAGAGTAGCAGGTTAATGTTTCTCTTTGATCCAAGCTAAATGAGAAGTGTTATTTAAATCTGTTTTGAAAGGCACATAACCTTTTTATTCTTTGCTGCATCATCTACATTTAACTACTCAGTGAGGATTTAAGCACTTTTCAATTTCCTGTGCTGCTTTGACTCTTACTGTGTTACCTTAGCCATCCCATCAACTCCCATATGGCTTTTACACTGCTGCCAGCAGGAGCACAGGATATCCTGGTCTTCACTGATGTGGCTGTCCAGGTCTTGTGCAGCTATCAGTGGAGCCACTGGCAAGCATAACTACAAATGTTACTGCCTGAGTACAATCTGGGAGGCTGTCCCAGAAAACTTGGCAATGGTTGCTAGAAAATGCTTTCCTTTGTGAGGGTTAATATCTTTTCATTCAGGATTAAACAACTTCTTGCATGCTGAATACATTGAAATTCAACATACATTGGAAATATTAAAAATCACTAAAATAAATTACGATTTAGGAAGTCCAGAATACAGTGAATTTATCTCATTTAAGCATTTATTATAATTAAAAGTACATATGATATGGTTTTATGCATAATGCTGGTGGCCCACTCATGAACACTATATTTAGCTTCTAGTACTATCTTAATCACATTGGTGTCTACCAGCCTCATATACACCAAGAGAATTCAATTGAAAGGGCAGACAGTATGCTCCAAAACTTGCAAGTCATGTTACAGGAGACAGAAACCACTTTTCTGGGGGTCAAGGATCCGTTGAGGTTTATGTGGAGCTGAAGGGGATATCCAGAAAAGAACAGGGCTTGGGCTACTGCAGGGATAAGTGCCTTCCAGGCCTCAGAGCCCAAAGTCTTCTTAGTTCCTTAGTCTTCAGTTATACAAAATATGCTGAAAACTCTGGAGTGCTGACTCTAATGTCCACTTCATTTCAGCGTTGGCATCCCATGCTGCCTCAGAATTTCCCAGTGTAGTCATTTAGATTTATCTATCAGGCCATATGTTGGCATCTATCACTGCTTCAAAAATAGCTAATTCTCTAAGTATTAAAACATCATTGTGAGTGGTGTAATAGCTGAATAATTTAATTCTGTTCTGGTACATTTTCCCAGTGTTTTCACTCCATAATTTGTATCAGTTGTAATCTGGATGAATCAGAGAGATAGTTGGAATCTATTTACCTTGTCCTTTCCCTGAAGGATTCCATGTGCGCTGGTTTCCTCTAAGCTTTTTCCTTCTGAACCATATTTCTTCCAACAGAGATATGCTTAAAACTAATTCAAATCAAGAAACTGCTCTTTAATTTGGGTTGCATTAACTAGAAAAAAGTAAGAGTGAGATGTTGTTTTCTTCAATTAATGTTTGCATGGTACAGAGAATATTTCCAGAAGCTTTAGTGTGAGCCATAGCTTTCCCTGAGAGGGAATTTAATGGAAGAGGCAGTTGTAGCAGTAATCTAGAGAAAGGAACATCACAGACAAAGGAGTTGTCTTTCCCATTCTCTTTTGAAAAACTGAAAAGTTATATCAACACATGGGATTTTTCTTTTTATATAATTCCAAGAAGTATTCAGTAGAAAGGATAATCTGAGTTGAAAATGTTGTAAAATTTATGGCAACATTGATTATTTTTTAGCTTTAGGAGAGATTTTTCTTGTGTGTATGTGCACTTGTGCCTGCACTGCATTTTTTTACTTTTTTATTCCCTGGGAAGAGTGGTCATAATCATGATCTGCAAATGTCACTGGTTTTGCCTGTCTCATGGTGACAGTTGGATTCAGGTTCTGCATACTTAACACACTTCAGAAGTCTGTGTGCAATTTTAAAAGGTACGGATTTCTTCTTCAGCTGGAAGGAACTATTTCCTCTGTCACCCTTCTCCCTCCTTACCTCTTCTCTCTTTGGAGAAGGCTTTATGGGCTAGGTATGTCTGGACCAGAAATATTAATCTACTGTGATAATAAAACCAGAAAGCTTAGTAGATTTCTCTACATAATGGGAATACATTTTAAATAAATATTAGGTAAATTAAAACTGCATCTCTCTGTAAATGTATTCTGTCTGAATACACTTAAAGCTGTCTGTGTCACTGCATCAATTTATGAAGTGAAGCTGAAACACAAGTGTCTGAACTCAGACTTCAGAGACACCATCTCAGTCTGATCTCTGAAGGCACACAAGTAATTTGAAATGTTCTGGTAGAAGGACTTACCTAAGTGGCATATATCACCACAGCACGCATACTGTGAAATTAAATCCATAAGCATTTAATAGACTCAGTAAAAGAGTTTGATTATTCTTTTAAAGTTGTTTCTGGGGTTTTATTCAGATTGTATCTGTCTGAGAGAAAAAACCAGCTTTTCAGTGAAAGCTAAAATTGATATTTAAGTGTTCTGCATCTTTCCAAGTTTAGTATATTTTGGCAAATTTTTAGCAATTCATTTACTTCCTAGATGATAATGTTTCTTGTTGTATACAAACCCATTTAAAGGCTTTCCTCTGCCAGTGCCAGTCTGGGCAGTTCCTGGGGAACTACTTGCTTGGGCAATGTGCTGAGTCTGGCCTTATCATTCTGCTGAACTGAAACACAGCCTACAATGCAATTTACCAGTGTCTTCATTTAGTGCTTTTCTTTGAAATTATCACCACCACGGTGCTATTTTTTCTGCAAAAACTAAAACATTAGTAATCATAACAGGTTTATTTCAATGCCACATGGTACCGTTGTTGTGAATAAAAATAGCAGCAAAAAGACTTTATTTTAAACACATCTCCACTATTTACCAAAATATTCTGAACTGAAAGTAAGAGCTGATCAAGAATAATAACACAGTAATTTTATAACACCAGGAGTCTCAGCTCAGTAAAAAGATTTAAAGATGAAACAGCAAAAACTTACTCGTGTGGTAAGTTCTGTGTTCAGTGTACAATGCAGCCAAAAGCGCTGATTCTTTAGCAGAGTTCTAGTTTTATTTTAGGTTAAAAGGAACCTCAGGTAACTCAGTTCTGCTGGGAGATGTCCTCTACAAGGTTTGGGATATAACAGCAAGAATATTTAATAGGAGGACATCCTTTTTGTTGTTACTGTTGTCTCTCCTGAAATCACAGGGAAAATATCCATCATTGCAGGGCAGGACAAAGAGTGGTTGTGTTGTTTAAAGCATTGTGGCTGGTGTCCCTGGTTTGCATGGAGGTGGATATGTAATATTTCTAGAGGCCAGATCAGTATTACATATTTATTCTTTTATTAAAAGACATAAATACACCTTACAAACTGCAAATGTCCAGGAATTAAACATAGATAGGACACACTCTAGTAAAGTATTGCTGTTGTATTCTGCAGCAAGTACACTTTCTTAACATAGAGATGAGGCAAAAGGGTGGAGTGTAGTTCTTATTATTACTAGTTTGGTAATAGTAGTATCTCTATGTCAGTAACAGAATCAAAGAAGACAAATCAAATGACCTCACTAATGGCACTCAGGAACCAAGAGGATGAGAATAACATTGAAAATGTTTATTCTTTGCAGTTTTTGCTACATGGTCTTCTTTGTCAAAAGGAGTTAATGCTCAATCCTGTGCTATGTCATCCTTAACTTGAGCTAAGATTTATGACTTCAGTATGTAACAGATATATGTTTCAAAGGAAAGGTATGAAGGGCAGAAACTTCTAGAATGAATTGGTATTGGTAGCAATTGAAGCAAGTAGACCGTCACTATGACACACCCTGGAAGTTATTCCCGGCTGAGCTTCCATGCGTTTGAAGTGCTTCTGAGTTGGTGACCCTGTGGTGAATAAAAACAGTTTCTACATCCTCTATTGCCTACTTCTCATGACCCTCAAGTTAAAACAGAGTGTGTGGCATACTTCTCACTGTTCTATTGAAGTATTTGTTTCGTTAAAATTTTATTAGGAATTTTTGCATTGATTGATTCCTAGGTTGAATCATTAATTCATAGCTAAAGGCTGTGGAGCTCTAATTTCACAAATAATCACTTCTTATCATTTGTAGGATATGCAGAAACTTTTCTAAGTAGTAGTTTCTTTTTTTGGTCCTGTTCAATACCTTTGTCATGTGGCAGATGGGGGCTGTAGTGCCTGCAACATACAGAAAGAGAATATATCTGCCCCTTAATGCTGAATTAGTACTGAAAAATAAGGTCAAGAGCCGTAAATGCACTGAGAGACCTGAATTTCCTGAGAGTACAGGGTTCCAAAAGAGCAAATATGTGTTGCCTAAATAGTCCCTGTTTTTCCACTGTAAAACACTTACATAAGTGAATACACTTATATATAAATTCAGGAAAAATTCTTGTGTAGGGCTGTTTGTTGCATATAGAAAGCTTAAGGGCTTTTTAACAAAGCAGATCAAAGTTTTATCTAATGTTAGATGAGTGATAAAAAAAGCTTTCTGGTAGGATTTGTAACAGTTATATTTTTATTTAGTAAGAAAAATTCTATTATTTACTAAGTTACACATGAAAAGCGTCAAGGCTTAAATGTTAATCCTTTGATAGGAGATGAATGAGGAGTTTTTTCATCTGATATTGTCCTTGACTCCTATGATTTGTGATGTTCTTTTAAGCCTTTGCACTCTAGCCATAGGATTATTCTGTAATCGGCTAAGATCAAATTCGTCCATGTCTTCTGCTACTTTCCCCCAAATGCCACAGCTTGTTTCACTTGATGTACACAAAACCATCACAGTTGCAGAGGCTACAGAGGAGGGGAGCCTGACAATACTTTCTAAGATGTCTCTTTAATAGTAATAGCAAGCTGAGATTTTTTTCCCCATTTGAATATGCCAAATATCCAAACCACATTGTTGCAAACTACTTGTCATTTTTTTTTGGTCCATCAAAACCAGAAGATTGACTACTTTATACTAGTAAACAGAGGTGGATTAAAAAAAAAGCATTTTGTAATGCTTTGTTTTTGTAAGGCCCAATATCTAATAAACAAAGAAACTACTTGTTTGGCTTTTATGCAACATAACTATTCTAATTAATTTAGGTTAAACTAGTAAATTACTTCTGTCTAATGTAGTTGATGCTACATGAAATAAGCTCATCGCCTTTTTAGGGGTCATTTATGGTCATACAGTTATGATGACGCATGAAGTTGTGATTTCATAGTATTTAAAACAAAGAAAAAGCTTAGTAGAGCTACCAAAACACTGAGGGGAAAAAACAAGCATTTTTGGTTTGATGGCTTTTTTCGTGCTGCTTGCTCCTTAAATATTAGCTGTGTGTGCTGCCTTGAAAGCAAAACCAGTGAGAGACTCTGAGTCAGAAAAACAATTTAGTAAGAAAGAAAAAAAAGGTAAAATAAAATAAAACAAATGCAATAGTACAAAAGATCACTGACAGAGTCAGAATACAACCGATACCCTGTGGTGGTGGTAGCAGTACAGATGAAGTGGTCTTGTCGAAGCAGAGATCCCGTAGAAAGGTCTGGTAGCTCTTGTCCTCTGGGAATCCAGTGGGTAAGGCTCCCTGTGCTCTCCCAAATCCCAGATTCTATCCAGGTGGGAATGCTTGGCTCCTCCCCCTGGGCAGAGCATCTCACCATGGGCTGATATCATTTTATCAGTCTTGTAATGGGTCCTTGATTGCCCATTAAACAGAGATAGCTCCTGGAGGGAGTTCTCTATGAGTCATGCAGCAGGGCATTGATGGGCCATTAACAGAAGACAGTCTGGAGGGAGGGGGCAAGGGGAACACTGCCCAACCTAGCTTCAACATTTCATGTAGATGGTGATAGATTACATACTTTGGGCACATCTTACATTGCAACCTAGGACATAATCTACCCCTTATTCTATGACCATCTACATCATACCCAAATTAATACATTCTTATAGCTAGATAGATAAATATACACATGCTTGTACATACACACATACAGAATGACACCTTACACCCAGTTCTCACTTAAAATTAGGTCTCCTTGTGGTACACAACAGGTTTCTCCACCTTTCTGCATTACCCACCAAATGAAACCAGGTCCTTGAGCAAAAACAATCCCACAGATGGATGTCCTTTGCCTGAGGTGGGATTAATCCAAACGGTTTTTCCTAAAATACCTTTCATGTGTACCACAGGGACTTTATCTCCGTCCACTGTGTGCAAGGGTTCAGACTGGGCAGGACCAGCTCAATTGATTGACCCTTGAGTGCTGCCCATCCAGGTGGCCTTTGCTAAGTCCACTTTGCAATTTTTGAAGGTCCCCTGCCAAGCACCTTCAGGGTAGTTTTAAGTGGTCTATTGCACCATTCAACTTTCCTGGCAGCTGGTGCATGATAAGGGATGTGATATATCCATTCAATGCCATGTTCTCAAGCCCAGTGTTTATAAGGCTGTTCTTGAATGGGTCCCATTGTCTGACTCAATACTCTCAGGGGTGCCATGTCTCCACAGGACCTGCTTTTCAAGGCCTAAGATAGTATTCCGAGCATTATCATGAGGCAGAGGGTAGGTCTCCAACCATCCAGTGGTGGCTTCCACCATAGTCACACATAACGCTTTGCCTTGGCAGGTTTGGGGAAGGGTGATGTAGTCAGTCTGCCAGGCTTCCCCATACCTGTACTTCAACCATCATCCACCGTACCACAGAGGCTTTACCCACTTGGCCTGTTTGATTGCAGCGCAGGTCTCACAGTTGTGGATGACCTGTGAGATGTTGTCCATAGTAAGGTCCACCCCTCGGTCACAGGCCCATTGGTATGTTGTATCTCTCCCCTGATGACCAGATGCATCATGGGCCCAATGGGCTAGGAATACTTCTCCCTTGTGCTGCCAGTCTAGATCCACCTGTGATACTTTTACTTTGGCAGCTTTCTCCACCTGCTCGTTGTTGTGATGCTCTTCATTAGCCTGACTCTTGGGCATGTGTGCATCCACGTGTCAAACCTTCACGGTCAGCCTCTCTACTCGGGCGGCGATGTCCTGCCAAACCTCAGCAGCCCAGATGGGTTTCTCTCTGTGCTGCCAGTTGGCCTTTTTCCAGTGATTCAGCCATCCCCATAGAGCATTAGCGACCGTCCATGAGTCGGTGTAGAGATAGAGTCTTGGCCACTTCTCTCGTTCAGCAATATCCAAAGCCAGCTGGATGGCTTTAAGTTCTGCAACCTGACTTGATCCACCTTGTCCCTCGGTCGCTTGTGCAACTCGTCATGTGGGGCTCCATACTGCAGCTTTCCATTTCTGGTTAGCGCCTACAATTTGGCAGGAACCATCAGTGAAGAGGGCATATTTTCTTTCAGTCTCCAGTAGCTCATTATACGGTGGGGCTTCCTCGCCACGTCTCACTTGCTCCTCCTCTTCTTCAGAAGATAATCCAAAAGTTTCACTTTCAGGTCAGTTAGTTATAATTTCCAGAATCCCAGGGCAATTCGTGTTTCCAATACGGGCGCACTGTGTGATGAGGGCAGTCCATTTGCTCCATGTGGTGTCAGTGGCATGATGCATGGAAGGAACCTTTCCCTTGAACATCCACCCCAGCACCGGTAGCTGGGGTGCCAAAAGCAGCTGCATTTCAGTGCCAATTACTTCCAAGGCAGCTTGAACTCCTTCATAGGCAGCCAAGATTTCCTTCTCTGTTGGAGTGTAGTTGGCTTCGGACCCTCTGTAGCTTCAGCTCCAGAATCCCAGTGGTCGGCCCCGAGTCTCCCCAGGCACCTTCTGCCGAAGGCTCCAGGACAGGCCATTGTTCCCGGCTGCTGAGAAGATCACATTCTTCACATCTGGTCCCATCCTGACTGGGCCAAGGGCTACCGCATGAGCGATCTCCTGCTTGATCTGGGCAAAGGCTTGTTGCTGTTCAGGGCCTCAGTGGAAATCATTCTTCTTGCGGGTAACCAGATAGAGACGGCTCACAATCTGGCTGTACTTGGGAATGTGCATTCTTCAAAAGCCTATGGCACCTAGGAAAGCTTGTGTCTCCTTCTTGTTGGTAGGTGGAGACATTGCGGTGATCTTGTTGATTACTTCTGTGGGGATCTGGCGACATCCCTCTTGCCACTTGACTCCCAGAAGCTGGATTTCATGAGCCTTACTTCGCTTAATGGCAAAACCAGCTTTCAGCAGAATCTGGACAATCTTCTCTCCTTTCTCAAAGACTTCCCCTGCTGTGTTCCCCCATACAATGATGTCATCAATGTACTGTAGATGTTCAGGAGCCTCACCCTTTTCCAGTGCAGTCTGGATCAGTCCATGGCAGATGGTAGGGCTGTGTTTCCACCCCCAGGGCAGTCGGTTCCAGGTGTACTACACGCCCTTCCAGGTGAAGGCAAACTGGGCACTGCACTCTGCTGCCAAAGGAATGGAGAAGAAGGTATGGGCAATATCAATGGTTGCGTACCACTTTGCTGCCTTGGACTCCAGCTCGTGCTGAAGCTCCAACATGTCTGGCATGGCAGCGCTTAGTGGTGGGGTGACTTCATTCAGAGCACAGTAATCCACCCTCAGTCTCCATTCTCCACTGAACTTGCCCACTGGCCATATAGGGCTGTTGAAAGGTGAAGGAGCCTTGCTGACCACCCCTTGGCTCTCCAGTTTACAAATCATCTCACAGATAGGAATCACAGAGTCTCTGTCTGTGCAGCATTGCCGACAGTGTACTGTTGTTGTGGCGATTGGTACCTGTTGTTGTTCAACCCTCAGCAGTCCCACAGCAGAGGAGTCATCTGAGACACCAGGCAAGGTATTCAGTTGTCTGATGTCTTCTGTCTCTACAGCAGCTATCCCAAAAGCCCAACGATATCCTTTTGGGTCTTTGAAATATCCATTTCTGAGACAGTCTATGCCAAGGATGCATGGGGCCTCTGGGCCAGTCACAATGGGGTGTTTTTGCCACCCATTCCCAGTTAAACTCACTTCGGCCTCCAATACAGTCAGCTGCTGGGACCCTCCTGTCACCCCAGAAACAGAAATGGATTCTGTTCCTACATACCTTGATGGCATCAGGGTACATTGGGCACCAGTGTCAACCAAACCCGTATATTTTTGGGGGTAAGATGTGCCAGGCCATCGGGTCCACACAGTCCAATAGATCTGATCGTCCCTTTCCTCTACCTGGCTAGAGGCAGGGCCCCCCTATTCCTGGTCATGGTACACGTTGCTCTCTTTCCGGAGGTCCCTACAAGAGGATCAGTCATATCCTCCTTCCTATACTGTCTGCAGTTCTGTGCCTGAGAGACTTGAAGGAATGTTGACTCTAGATGAGCTCTTTGTGGTAGGTGTCTCTCTTCTCAGTTCATGTACCCAGGCTGCTAAGGAGGAGGTGGGTTTTCCATTCCACTTCCTCATGTCTTCTCCATGCTCCTGAAGAAAAGACCAGAGGTTACACTGTGGAGTGTATCCTCTCTCCCTGGCTGGCAGATACCTGCTCCTAATGGCAGAGACTCTTGTTGGTTCTGGCAAGATGTGGTAAATTTCTTCCTTAAGTTCCTTTTTCAGTTTCTGATGGCCCTCTTCAATCAAACTCCGGACTTGCTCAGCCAGCCTTGTTTCCACGGATGAGACATGGGTACGAAATGGGGCAGTGACAGTGTCCTCATAAATTCTTAGTTTATTGACCAAGACGCCCACCTTGTCCTCACCTTCCCTCCATTGCAGCGTTGCCAGGTAATGGGAGTACATCTCTGGTCCAAGCTGTGCGAATCTCAACCACATCTGCGATGTGCACTGGACATCATCTGGGCTTTTAGGAAATCTCCTGTCTTCTGAGAAAATGATCTCCAGCACAGCCAATTCCCTCAGGCATCGGATACCTTGTTCCATTGTACTCCACTTTCCTTGGTGCACCTGGAGGTCTTCTTTACAAAGGTATCTGTCCCTCACACTTGTTAGCAGTTGCCGCCAGAGGCTGAGAGTTTCTTGGGTTCTCCCAATCCCCTGGTCAGTGACCACATCCCGAGACAGCGATCCCAGTTGCCTGGCCTCACTTCCGTCCAGAATGGTGTCATTGTCTGCGGCATCCCAGATGTGGAGCAGCCAGGTCCGGATGGACTCGTTTGTCTGGTGCGTGAATTCCCTCCGCAGGTCACACAGTTCACCCAGGGCAGAGCAGGTGACAATCTCTGGCTCTGTCTCTTCCACTGGGTGCGAAGGTCCTGCCACATCCTCATCAGTCACTATGCAGACTGATTTGCTCTTTGATTTCTTCTTCTGAACAGGGGCAACTGCTTCTGGTTTAGGTTGTTCTGCTTCAGTGATGGTTTGTGTGGAGATGCTGATGGCACCTTTGGTTTCTTTCTCCTCTCTGACACCTTGTGTAGACACTGACACTGTGACACTGTTGCCTTGCTTTTTGTTCCTTTCTCTTCTGTAACAGTCTGCGTTGATGCGGTTCCTGTTTCCTCTGTGACAGTTTGTGTAGACACAGATGGTGTTGCTTTTCATTTGTTTCTGTTTTCATGTTTTTCCTGCTTCCTCAAGGAGACGCTGCACCACCCCATGTAGTGTTTGATTTCTAAGCATGGTGTAGACCGTGCAGAGAAGACAAAGCAGAACTAACAACAATATTATGCTGTCCTTGGCACCCAGAGAGAACTCAGTATTTTTGAAAACTGGTGTGCCAGGCCTGAAAGGCTGTAAAAAATAATTTTTTGCCATTTCCCACAGGGGCTGGGTGCGATTGTTGAGGCCCCAGATGTAGCATCCTGGACTGAGCAAACAAAATTGAATATATATTCTGAATGACGTTCATTGCCTCAGAGGTTATCATAGAATAGACATAATAGACCAATAAAGCAATTTTGGTACCATACCCTGGTCTATGCATGAGCATTAAGATTGGCAGATACTGCCCCATTGGGGAAAATGTAGAGGGCTAGATATAGGACATATGTGAGCACGTTGAGCATCATAGCGAACAACTTTTTGTTGTTGTTGTTGTTTTTTTCCCCTCAATACAAAATTGTAATTCTAACTTTTCTCAGTACATCGTACCCCATGTTGGGTACCAAAAATATGTGCTGCCTTGAAGGCAAAACCAGCGAGAAAGTCCAAGTCAGAAAAACAATTTAGTAAGAAAGAAAAAAAAGGTAAAATAAAATAAAATTAAACAAATGCAATAGTACAAAAGATCACTGACAGAGTCAGAATACAACCTGACACTGTGGCGGTAGCAGTCCAGATGAAGTGGTCTTGTTGAAGCAGAGATCCCGTAGAAAGATCTGGTAGCTCTTTTCCTCTGGGAATCCAGTGGGTAAGGCTGCCTGTGCTCTCCCAAATCCCAGATTCTATCCAGGTGGGAATGCTTGGCTCCTCCCCCTGGGCGGAGCATCTCTCAATGGGCTGATATCATTTTATCAGTCTTGTAATGGGTCCTTGATTGCCCATTAAACAGAGATAGCTCCTGGAGGGAGTTCTCTATGAGTCATGCAGCAGGGCATTGATGGGCCATTAACAGAAGATAGTCTGGAGGGAGGGGGGCAAGGGAAACACTGCCCAACCTAGCTTCAACAGCTCATGTAGATGGTGATAGAAGACATACTTTGGGCACATGTTACATTGTAGCCTAGGACACTGTGTAAATACACATTTGTAATTTTTGGTGTTCCCCTTAATACATGCTCTTCCCCACTGGCGAATAGTGAGAAAGAGACCGAAACATCAAAGAGAAAGAAAGCCACTTCTTCTCTAATATATATGTGTTTAATTTAGAAGTAAAACATCCAAAAAAAGGTGGTCTGAAATAAAGTGAAGGATATATAGTGTCAAACAAATACTGAAGAAGCCCAAGAATTATTATGAGGTTCACTAGGAGATGATAAACAGGAAGTAAAAATTATGAGTTTTAAATATTTGTAACAGAAATGGTTATTAACACTTACATTGCCACAGGTCATCATCCTGTGACATTCAAAATAGGATTTGATATCCACAAGCATGCTAGATGTTGTTTTAATTGTTAAACTGAACTTTGGGCAAATACTGGATATCACATGTCAATACTTGTTGGTTTCTACCTGGTCGGGAATAACAGGCTTTCAGGGAAACTATGCTACAGCAATACACAGTGAAGTATTACATGTTAATTCCTATGTACAATTGGTCACAGTGTGAGGCTGAACTTACAAAAAAATCAGGGATATAATAATATGACTATTGTTATGCTCCTTGAAAATTTTTTTTGGCTCTTTTTTAAAAATTTTGTTTTAAATAATTTATATAGAATGTATTTATGAGGTCTGGCTTTCTAAAGGTCCTAGGCACTGTTGATTATCATAAAACTATTATTTATCAAAATCATGTGCTCTAGTAACACAGATATAGAAATTAAATAATGCTTGAAGCAGTTCACTTTCAAAGAGGCATGGTAAATCTGTGTTAGAGCTTATTATAATTGCAATAGTTACCAAAAATCAGATAAAGCTTACTCTAGACCCTAAGTCTTCATGGCACATTTTGGGCTTTAATGTATATTCACTGTTGATTGTAGACACCCTAAAAATAGGGGTGTCTAAATGGAAATGCTGACGGATTCTGAGCTATCACGTTGGTAGCAGGCACTTCTATAATTAGGCATTCATCTGAGTAGGCAGTGTAATATGATTGCCGTGTTTATACGCAGCACTGGAAGGAATGTTTGTTCATCTGCACAATCCTTTTAAATGGGATGGGGAGCAAGAGTTTGTGGAAAAAAGATGCTGAGGTTTGTTTCATATTCAGGCTGATGTGAGGGTATATCAAAAAAGCAAGCAATACTTATAGAATATTAGATAGTTCTGATTAGTTGTTATTATTTCAGGATTTATAAAAAAAAGACCAGAATTTACCTGAAAACATCAGGCACTGTACAGTTCAGCAGAAGAAGATATGTGAAAAATTTTCAGTCTTTTTATTACAAACAAAATTGAATGTTAGTAAAACTTTCCTTTGTCTTTAGGAATTTAAACTCTCCAATCAAAAAGTCTTTTTCTCCTATTTCTTTTTGCTGTCAGACTCTCAGTTTCTTCTGTAATTTCAGAGGTCAGAGCCCAGCTGTTGCTGAATTTAACTTGCTTCTTAAAGCAAATTCTTTGGAAACTTATGGTGTTGATCCTCATCCATGCAAGGTAACAGCTCTTTTTACTAACTTTTAATAAAGGTTCTTTTTTACTAACATTTAGTTAAAAGCCAGTAATGGAATTGATTTGGCCCTGTTTTTTATCAAGCACAAATAGGGATCAATTTCTAAAAAAACCTGCCCTGGAACTACAAATTATGTGTAAGCCTTGGAAGAACACTGGTTGATATTCCTGTATCAGTCACAAATAGGGTCTCCCCAGACAAGGCAGAAGAACATCACAGGAGAATCTAGGAGATTGTAATGGCATAAGCTCTCATTACAGTTCATAATTTCTTTGCATTTAGTGCAAAGGTTCCTTTTAATTACTTCAAGCAAGAATTTTTTTGTTTGTTTGTTTGTTTACCAAATTTTCAGGATTTACCATTATTTTGACAAGAAGATGCAACACATTGATAGTCCATGGCAGATCAGTTTTTCAAACACCATCAAAATACATAACCTTAGGAAGAACAAGAAGCCAAATATACAAGGAGGAGAACCCACTTCTCATTCCCACTTCCCACTTTGTTATTTTGTGGTCCTCTATAAGAAAGTGATCTTAATTACCTGTTCTGATTATATTGTATGCATGCATTTTTAATTACTTAGTTGTATCTGCATAATCTGCACTGTTTATTTTTAGTGACTTGCTTTGTGTTTTAACTGCTGCTTTTGCTTTGCCTTGTGTATTATCTCTTCTGTAGTACTCTTTAGTTAGCTGTTTTGGTGGTGAGCATCCTTAAGCAGTCAGCTCTAACACAAAACTGTGAAATTTTGTATATACTTTGTGAGGAATGGTGCTCCTGTGTGAAAGACAGGGTCTGGTTGAGGGCTTAGTAAAGTCAGTGATGAAGAAAGAAGAAAACTTTGAAGCTATACTGCAGATTTTCAAAAGTCATCCCATAAACTGGGGCATAACTGGATCAGAATTACTTCTTTACTAATGTGGTGGGGCTTGTAGTGCAGAGGACAATTAGAGGTTCATCACCCATGTCTAAGGAAAATTTGTCTGTCTTTTGGAAGTGAACTGCAAAGCAAGGTTCTTTGGTGGGTCCTTATGACATACTCCTTTCATACTGTGGCTACTGCTCCAGAACTATCTCTGTTTCTGTTCCCCTTTACTTTATTGGTAAAATATAAGGCAAAATAAAGTGGATATCTTTGGCAAGATGAGGGTATGGAAGTTGGGATGGAGAGAAAATCCAGTTAATATAAAATTCATCTCAATCATTAATCAAAATTGTAAACCCGAACTTTTATTGCAGAGTCATATTTTAAAACTTTTCTATTTGAAAAGCAAGTACCACTATTGCTTCTGGTTTGTACTGAAGAGTACATGCTTACAAACCAGAAGCCTATAATTAGTAAATGCTGTCTGTCAGCAGTATTTCCAACATGACAACTAGCAGAGGAACAATGTATTGTGAAATCTTAAAAAACACGAGTGTTGAAGCAGACATGAATCCCCAGTTTGTAGTTAGTCCTCCTTTTAAGAATGGGGCATACGCTGAAGTACATTTTCAATATATTTGGTAAGTCTACCTAAGGAGTCCCTCTTGTCGTCAGCTACAGGTAGATGGAAACAAAGCATAAGATATTGTTATTCAAATGCCTAGAAATAAATGAGGTCTTTATTTCCAAGGGCAACCCTTTCCTTTAGAAGTGTACATTCTGAAGGCAAAATTTATTTTGAAGAGGAAAACAAAATAGAGGTAATCTAGAATGGAGTAATAATTTATGCTATCCATAAGAAATGCTCACTAGATGAGGGCTAAGTTATGTAGTTTTGTTTCTTTTTCTCTTTCCAGGACTCATTTGGGACAACTACATTTTTAGGATTCACAGCTGCAGGATTTGTAGTTTTCCAGGGGAATAAAAGAATTCATTTATTAAAATGGTAAGCATATGATGTAAGAATATTTTAATAAATAAGCATGACTTTTCTTCCTACCATCTTCACCTTCATTTGTTGTCTTTAAGGAAAACCATGTGAATATTACATCTCCTGCCCCATCATGTTTCTGTTTTAAAGGATTTTCGATAACAACTATAACAATAATAACAACAACAACGATTTGGTATCATTCAACTCCCAGTGAAAATTATTCCACAGTGTACATTAGTCAACATAATTTACAAATGCTAAAACTGAGTAAGATGAGGTTTATTGGCAGAGACATCTGGAATACTTAACAAGAGTCCTCCTTAATCTTTATTGAACTCTTGGAAATACTGTAATTTCCTCATTTAATTACCTTCAGTTTGAAAACAATAAAAGAACTTACTTGGTAAGCAGAGGAGGCGGGGGTGAGAATGCCTTTGAATTTTTTGTGTTTTAGTCTCTTTTTTTAAGAAAAGGGCACTTATGCAGTTGTCATTTGTTTGCCTGGTTTTTCTTTTATTTGAACTCCTGGACTTAATTTGTTAGCTTCAGTCAGCTACATTTGAGGAGGAGGTAAAACTGGGCTTCTGCAGATGACGTTAAGACCTGGCCTCACCCTCAGCAGTGTGGTGAAAGACATGCTTAGACGCTGATAATCTCATTTTAGCCCTGCTGCTACATGCATGCCAACAACAGTTACTTAGGTGTGACTGGTCCACCACTGAGCTCTCAGCCTGCTTGTAGGATCAAGATGGGCAGGTGAAAAAACGGTGAAGCTGGGCTCCTTGCTGCATATCTCTAGAAACTTCCTAAGTGTTAAATAAACTGAAATCCTCAGAAGTTTAAGATTAGTGTAGACCTGTCTGTACAATTGAGTTCCTTAAGGAGCTCTGGGGACATGCCTATCAAAAGCCATCCATTTGCGATCCTGCTATAGTTTCCCTAGGGTTAATTGCAGGTAGCTGTGGTCACAGTACTTCAGTGGTTTGTGGTTTTGGCACAAGGAAAATATAAGAGTAATGTCAGTCTATGGCACACTGAGTAGACAGTAGCACTTGCCAAGAGTGTATCCACCATACCGTAGGAAATGAATCTCACACCATTAATCCTCTCATGCTATTTGAGGCTAACGTGTCCTCTTGGCCATCTAGGCATGTTTATTAAGTGCATTAAAAAGCAAACTAGATAAAAAATAAAGCAATGATAGAGGAAAAGCCAATAAACTGACTTGGTGTTACATTGGAGGCTGAAAGGTCGTTCTGGTGAGTTTTATCTGAACACTATGTACTGCTTCTTCCATTTCAGAGGCCTAGAGGTAAGTGCTAGTAGCTTGTTTGGTTTTGAAAGACAGTTGTCTGCCAAGGAAAGCTAGAGCTTCCCTTGGAATGAAGAATGTAACCCTCCTTTCCTCCAAATTATTATAATTTTGCAATTACAGGCTTTCAGGAAAAGATATAGGAATAGGAGTAGCAGTTCTTTATTAGGAATATTAAAAATGAAAGAAAATAAAAAAGTAGTAGTACAAAAAACAAGCAAGCAAGTAAAAATCCTGGGAAAACCCTGACAGAGTCAGGGATATGGCCTTGGCACCCTGTTGGTCAGGGTGTTGGAAACACTCCAAATAAGTCCTCCTGGAGTAAGAGATGTGGTTCTGTGGAGTAGAGATGGTCCTGTAGGAAGTCCAGTGGTGACGAGATGGGTTCGGCCTTCCACCGGGAATCCAGTGGAAAAAACCAGATACCTGGAGGTCTTCAGTCCCAGTTTTTATCTAGCTAGGAACAGCTGGCTCCTCCCTCACTGTGTGGAGCATCTCACAATGGAATGATGGAATGTGTCATGTCATTGGTGGGTCCTAATAGCCCATTATTAGAAGATGTCCCTCTGGAGGATGGAGGGGTGGTGAAAGATACAAGAAACACTGCCCCACCTGGTTTTAATGGCTGGGCCATCATCAGAAGGTATCATCCTCCTTCCCCCTGGAGTTACACGAGATAAGGAAAAAACAGCTTTCAACAGATGAAATAGAATACACATTTTTAGGTTACATAACCTAAGACATAGCTGTAACTAATTTTAGCTGAAATCTGCACCACACAATAAAACCCCAAATTCGTATTTAAGATTTTCTTTTCAAAACCCATGATTTTTGTGTTTCTCATGCAAAAGGAAAGCTCTTGTTTTAAAATTTCAGGTATAGCATTGCCCTTGCCTCCAAGATTATTCCTGTTTCAATTCTGACATCCAAAACTCTTAGGGAAATTTATGAAAAACAACAGTGTCTCCATTTCAACTCTCGTAATGGCAAAATTTCCATTACAATTTGATCAAAGGCATGATACTGTCTTTTTATGCTGCACTGTTATTCCATATGTAGATTGAGAACTCAACCTTGATTAAATTAAATTTTGATATTTTTTGTAACTCAAAAAGCCCCTCTATAACAAGTGCCATCAAACATTTTTTGTTGTGGTCTGTAATAAGTAGTCAGTTACTAAGACACGATATGAAGTCTCAGAGAAATAAGTATAGAGAAAAGAACATTGTCTTTCCCTCAATTTAATTACAGTAGATATTGTAAGATTTTAAGTTGTAAGAGGAATTACATACTGTGCCATAAATACAATATAAATATGTGCTTCTTTCTACCTTGAACTTCCTCTTCACTTTCAAAGAGACAAAATTAATTCTTCAAAGGTGCATAAGGAGGGAAAAGAAATACTCTGGGCTTATGTTCTCTAAAAAAATTAAACTTTTAATAAATTTATCCTAAAGCTTGTAAGACCTGTTGAAGGATTTTGTCATTTGAGAGCCTGCTTCACTTGGGTAATCAGCAGAAGTTACATGCTAGTTTTCTTATTTATAGATTTTTATTTATTTATTTAGTTATTAAATACCTAATTTTTTTTTTTTCTTTTTCTAGGTGTGATGTCTATAAACTGAAATTTGAAGGGAAGACATTTTATGTGTTTGGAGCTCAGAAAGAGGTTATGTTTAATATTTTTACAGAACTTCTATATTTGATTAAGATTGTATAAGACATAATATTTTTAACTCAACAAACTTTTTAATAAGCAATAATTGTATTTAATATTGTAACTAAAATATAGAATATTAATGAATGTGAGTAATTTTTGAAAAAAAGAGTCTAATCTGCAAAGGGTTGAGATGTTTCTCACTTAATATTTAGGCTGTGTTAGGTGGATTGTTCATGGTTTTGGATGCCTTTGAAGTCAAGCTTTAATTTATTTTAAAGTGCTAAAGCTTGCCCACTCTAAAGTATAGAAGATGTCTTTATATGATTGCAAATTCAATTACGCATTGATACTTGGATCAATGTGAGGTATTTTTTGGGTAATTACAATCCCATCCTCAAACCTTGGTGAGCTGAAAAGGTTAGAGTATGTATCATGGAATTAGAAATCCTATCAGTGGACTCTTGTCATTGAAGTCCTAGACATTTTTGCCTACAGCATGTTATAATCAGTTCTTTCCCTAGATCAGTGATATAGTCTAAGGTTATGATTTTGTATGGGGGTGAGGTAAGAAAATGAATGAAGGTAATAATGCCAGAGGTATCAGGGCTGCTCATGTGGTTGCAAGGAGATTCTGATGGTAGGACATCAAATATTGGGGAGGAGGGAGGGGTGAGTGGCAAGCAGAGCAGCAACTTGTGATGTAGAATATTGAACATAGAGATTTCCCTCAATTTTGACAGGTTATATAGTTGTTTTAAAAGCCACTTGTACATATGCCCTTCCATGCCCCCTCCAAGCATCTCTTTTTGTTTCTGGGCAGTTTAAATATCAGCTATGTATGGTTTGTGCATCTGTGGGTGAAACACAGATTTACACTACATAGGAAAACTTGGTCTTCAGTGTATCTGGTTAAAGGTGATGCCATTAGGTACAGCTATTTCAGTAGCTGAGAATCCAACATTTTCACTTTCATTTGCTTTCTTTTCCTTGCACTTAGAAAAAGGCTGTGCTATCATTCCATACCTCTACACCAGCAGCCTGCAAGCATCTTTGGAAGTGTGGGGTGGAGAATCAGGCTTTTTACAAGTATGTACACCTGAAGTCATTATCCATATTAAAAGTAAAAAAAAAAAAAAAAAAAAAAAAAAAAAAAAAAAAAAAAAGTCACGTGAGTGGAAGATTGTTCATTGTGAAATGTTCCATTTAACTAACAGAAGGCAAAATGCAAACAGAAAATATGCAAGTTAATGGGGAATATTATTTCACTTCAAGTGAGTATTAGAATTTGTTTAGAATCTGAATGAGACAGGAGGGTTTTGGCTCTAGCACAATGCTTTTTCTGCTCTGTAGTGAGATATTGGATGGATAGACTACCGCACTTGTATCTGGGAACATAGCTGTAATCTTAGCACTGGTATGGAACATCTTGAGAATGGAGGAAAAAGTCTGTTATGCTTGATTCTCTGTGTTCTTCTGCTGGGAAATAATTGTTATTCCACTTGAAATCCAAGGCTTAGTAAGAATTGATTGAAAAAGAAACAGTTCTCTTTAATGATTTAAGAAAGAAAAGAAAACATTCTTAGATATATTTTGAAAGATATCTGTGGTCTTGTGATACATTAAAAAAACTGTAAAGTGAAAAAAAAAAAAAAAAAGTGATATCTACTACCCTATTCCATGAAAGAGAACCTAATAATAATTCCTCATTATAAACCCCTCTGCACTCTCTCTGCCCTCCACTGACTTTGTTAGATCCGTTTATCGATGCTTCCCTCTAGGCATGTATCTCTTATTCTTGCTACTTAGTGTTTCCTTACAGCCTCTCACATATTTTATAAATATTACTGTCTCTGTTTTGGCACACAGCCACAACAGGGGGCTGCTGCAAGGGTAAATGAAAATGAAGTAGGACAAATGTGTCTTCTAACCTGGATGTTAATGACCTGCTTTAACTTGTAGAAGTGTCTCTCTTTAGTTTCAACAGTGATACAATAGTATATAATCTATCCAACTGATATTTTCAATTGGATAAAAAAAGAAACAGGAAATAGGACCTGGCACGATGCATTTGTTAATTATCTATGTCAATGTCTACTGTTCTTGAGACTATATCAAGACTATATATAGTCTAAAAATAAATACTGATATGAAGCTTATCCAGAAGCATTTTCTATTAGAAGTAGACTTAAGTAGGAACATACTGCATGGTGTTTGAGCAGTTTTATTTTATGTTACAAGAAGTAAGTAGGGAATAGGAGATGATTTCCACCTAAAGAAGAGAAATTAATTTGAGTAGAAATTAGCTCAGTGTAAAAATTGTCTCACAGAAACTCACAGGAATATCACCTCTCTGCTCTTGCTGGTAAATGGCTGTAATATTAACTATTCAGGGTTTGTGACCAAACCCCAAATAGTTACTATTACAGCCATTGGTCACAAATACATAGTTTAGGGGATTTGATCCTGGCTAGGTGCCAGATGCCTGCTCTTTGACTCCCTCTGCTCAACAGGTAAAGAGGAAAAAGTATGATAAAATAGCTTATAGCTTTGGATAAAGACAGAAAGATTGCTTACCAATTACTGTCACAGGAAAAACAGACTTGACTTTCTTATAACCTTTTCACTCTGTTTCAAATTGTCAAAAGAGGCAAAACTAAAATCACCCTTCCCCTGTTTCATTACAGGATCAACTTTACTCCTTTGTTTCTGACTTCTCTATGGTCCTCCTTGCTCTCAGCAGCTCAGGAAGATGGGGAACAGGGATTGCAGTTCCTTCCTGCTTCCCCTTCCCCTTCTTATAATCTTCCTCCACTGCAATCTCCTTCATGAACTCCTCAAGCATGGGTCCTTCCTATGGGCTTGCAGTCATTCAGAATATACCTGCTGCATCTTGTGTTTCTCTCTACGGGCCGCAATGCCTGCCTGGAGTCAGCTTATGTGTGAGCCCTCCATGGGCTGCAGCTTCCTTCAGAGCACATTGGCCTGCTGTAGGGTCTTCCATGGGCTGCAGTGAGGAGGTCTGCTCTGTATTTGGCTGCAGTGGGACAGCCTCCTTCCCTACAGTTTCCTCCATTGACTTCAGGGTAGAATCTTTGATCATCTCCCCCCGCCCACCTCATTCTTTTCTGACCCTGGTGTGTTCAATGTCCTTTCTCTCATCTATTTTCCTTCTTTTCAAATTACGTAATGAAGTGGAATTATTACTTAACAATGATTGCTTAAAATTTTGCCCAACTGTTTCCGTTTTGGTGGGTCTTTTATTTTATAAAATGAAGATTGGTAATGTTACTCAATGGATAGGGATGTGAACAATAGATTGAATAATTGTAATGTTTAATATGCAGAGTTCAGAAGAGTAACAATAATCCTTCAAACATGAAATTGAAGCCAAAACTATAAGTAAAGCCTTAAGACAGTAGTTTTCACACATTTTAGAGAAATAGAGTTGTACAGTGGGAACTATTACTTAGCAGCATAAATCCCCTTTTTTTTTAAAGTCTGTATAATACCAACAAGATATTCTAATAAGTTTAAAGCAGACATAGATTGTGTAAATCACGGCAATGACACTTTGCCTTAATTAAATTTGGCCCTCTCCTCTACCTAGAAGAGTTTGAGACTTGTAATTTAAGGTAAGGTCATGATCACATGACATGTTTTGAAAAACAGAGCTTTACTCCTGTCTTGATGCAGGTTCAGGGGTCCCTGTTGCAATTATTCAAGCAGATATTAATCATGGAAAGTTGTTTACTAGGGTCTGGGAATGAGAGACTCGGTACAAAATCAGTTTGTCATTTTTCAAGAGATCAGGGAAATGGCATGTGTGAAGTATTCTTCCATGGTCTTTGTTATAAAAGACTGTGATAAAAGGTTGCAGTGTACTTGATGATTACAGAGAAGCAGTAGGGTATGATGTAGCCTAATAAGAGGTTGACTGAATAGAAGTATTGGAAAAGCACCTACTTTGGGAGACAAGTTGTTGTCTATTATTTTTTTGTTTTCCTAATGGAAAAGCAGAAATCGCTATATTTTCACACAAACAATGTGGTTAGGAGACATGTCCAGAGGCTTTTGGTATACCATGGCATCCTAGAAATGAAAATTCATAGAGATGCAGCAAGCATCTGCATTTAATTTTCTTGTTTTCATGACAATCACTTGTTCCATGTTCAGTCATTCTATGCTGTCTGAATGTTTTTATGTGTGCTTCATAGACTAGCTTGTATAAAGGCCTTAAAAAAGTTGAGAAGCTCATTTTTTGAATATTATTTTATGGTATAAAAATAACAGAACTTGTAGTTTGGCTTGTTCTTTTTGCTTATCATGTCCTTGAAAAGGTGACAGCCTCTGTTATTTTTCTTCAAGGTATGCAAAGTCCAGTCAGATCAAGACAATGTCCAGCAGCAAGATATTTTTTAAAGGCAGTAGATTTCGATATAGGTGGGTCTTTGCTCTTTCTTATTCATGGTAAATCATTTCAGGAACTAATAAAATGTTGGTAATTACTCATGGCAAATTCGAAGCTCTTCCTGCTGGAGGGTCTGTTCATGCCTAGCTGACGTTGAGATTTGAAAGTCTTTCTGTTGCCTTTTCTAGTGTCACTTAAAAAATAAGCAGGATTTTTCACACAGACAATTCTGCCAAGAGTAATTCCACAGCAGGTAGCTCCACTTTTGGTGCAGCTTCTGTAAAAACAAAGACGTGTGGCCAGTGCAGAGATTTTATATCCCCTGCAGCTGGGCAGCTCTGAACCAGGTGTGAGATAAAGAGACAGTCCAGTTCCAGTCTGGGTGCTCTACTACAAAGGGTTGTTTTCCTTTGGTAGCTTTGTAGGCAAGTAGTCAGCACAATTTTATTCTGGGACATTATGTATGCACTTTATTGCAATTTTTTCCCCTCTCTTTTAAAATTTTGTTTAATGTAACTTAATTGTTCACATTTATGTAGTTCCTGGCATGTATCTTAGTATTTACTCAAATATTCATTTCATCTTTTAATGCAGTGGAAAAGTAGCCAAAGAGGTTGTGGAGGCAAGCTCTAAAATTCAGAGGGAACCTCCTGAAGTTCACAGGTATGTCTTGACACAGTATTAAAGTTTAAGGACTAGGGAGGATTACTGTTCTCTACAGAAATATTATCCTTCCTTTACTATCAGGTGCAATCAATGGCTGTCATTCTGAGCTTCCACAATTACTCACGCAAGCCTGAGGAAATATATGTCTCACAATGCTACAAAATTCTGACAAATGTCTTCTACAGAGGAGAACATAACCTGTGCTGCTTTGAAGCTGAGTTTAACTAATCAGACAGAATAATAACTTATATTATTTTTTGTGTTATGGCATAAACTGTTATTTATGATCCTGACAGAAAAGTACATTCTGATTTCATTTCTGGATTTTGTTTGATTTTCATTTCATAGTTCTTGATTTGTATATGTTTATGGATACCTTTAAAAGTATACTTCATGGTTTTTCCGTAATGCAGTCAGATTAAAAAGCGTGAAGTTCATTCAGTAAAGAAAAAAAAATACTAGAGAATCCTTTTTTTTTTTTTTTTTTTTTAAAGGAAAATTTGGCTTGTAAGAAATAGGCTGCTAGATTTTGCAAGTAAACTAATGCTTTCAGGTCCTTATCAGTAACCATAGTGGCAGTAAAAATTCCTAAGAACCTGATTAAAGTGCTTCAGAAAAGAAAGAGGCCATCAGGGAAAACTATTTGAAACTTTTTTAAAAAAACAGTTTACTTAACATCCTGGACATTCTGCAGCCATATTCCTATTTTTGTTGAGATGTCATATTTGAGGGGAATATGCTTTATTTGTTTTTTGTTGAATACTGATAGTCTGTCTGTATTTGAGATAAAAGTGGATTGTCTTTACTAAAAAATGGGAATATATTTGCAGTAAATATTTATAATATGTTGTCCAGCCCTACTATGTAATTAATAGTTAAGTCATGCAGGCATGCTTTCAAACATGTTTTTCCAGATTGCATTTTAAAACGGGGTAAGTGAAGGTCTGGAATGTGCTAAATCATAATACAGAAGGCGGAATATAGATGCATCATTGAGGCAGTGTAAAATACTTGGGCACACAAATGTATTTGAGATGAGAATAGTTGCTCGCTTTAGGAAATTAGCTTATTGACTCCTTTCCAAGAGGTTTCTTTTTTCCAGGATAAGAAAAGATTTTCATAGATGTATTTTTTATTTTATATTTTGCTTTTCTTTGATTTCTGTACTTAGAAGTATTTTAAACATGTAGTTTAAAACTTAGTATACATAAGGAAACAGATCAGAGAGCAAATAAGCTTATAAAGCAACATCGTATGGATTTAACACCCATAAATATCAATACATATATTTTATCATTAACCTTGTTACAAAGCTTGCATTTATAATATTATGAAAGCTCAAAGTTCGGTTTCTTAGAAAGACAGGAATATAATGATTTCAGGTGCTTTTATAGCTCAGGTTGTGCAGTGGGAGACAGAGGTAGCTGATCCTTCTAAAAGCACAAGCAGGCAAAATGTATAGAAAATTTTCAGCTCAAAAGAAGAGGCATGTTTTCAAAAAAGTTACTCTGTGAAAGAGGATTTGGGGACAGGAAATGATGGCTTTTGAGAAGGGAAACATTCAGAAAAAAAGTATTTGATTGAAGGTAAACATATATCTATATATTTATGTAAAGTGCCCTCACCCTCAAAGTCAATTCAGTTTTACCATGGCTGCGTTAAGAAAGAAACATGCAGTTGAGAGGAGGTTACTGCGCAGTATCTTTGTGTTTGGATATTACACTTAAAGCACTGCATACTGAAAATCTGATGGAGAGTGTAGTCATGCAAGATTAATGCAGTGGCAAGTTCTTCTGACAGACACAAAATTAATGATTTAATATTTTGCTTCCAGGGCATTCCTGAAGGAGGCATCTTCTTAAATAAATATGGAGCAGAAGCCTATGGGTGTTCTCAGGCACAGCTTCTATTTTGGGTGTTGCTTGAGAGCTTTTTACAACAAGCACAAATATTCAGGGATTGCATAAAAAGCCTATGGATTTACCATAGCATTGGAGTGACTATAATTATAATAATCTGAGTGAATACCTTCTGTGGATAGTGAAAATTTAAACTAAATAGTTATCAGAGAGTGTTCAGAGAATGCAAATGAGGATATGGATCTCTTGGTCATGTGTTATGGCACAAGAAATCATGTCAATTGAGCAAGAAAGCTTGTTTATTCCCACAGAATATTTACTGGCACGTAGTGCAGGTTAAGAGTAGGACACTCATGTCCCAAGTTTACCTATTTTCAGCACTATGCAGTTCCATCTTCTGACTTGCAATAGGATCTTTCTTCAGTTTGTTTATGTGGAATTTTAAGTTGAGCCTTTTGTGTGCACTTGAAATGCATTTTGTGAAATTTCAGTACTGTATCAATATATCATTTGAGGTCAAGCAGAATACTCTTCTATTTCATCTTTGCTTTTGTCAAAGAAAGTATTTTATAGTATAATAGTTAAGATTTACTGCAGGACTCTTGCTTCAGGTCTACATCATGTAAATCCTAGATAACATATTCAAAAAAGCCATTTTATATTCTTAATAACGTATTTTTAGGCTAATAAGCATCATGATTGAAGAAAATCAGCAGCATTCCTAAAACTTTCCAGAGCATATTCAACACCTGCTACCAGGAAAGCCTTTTACAGTGAAGTAAGGCAAGAAAGAGAACCAGCCTGAGTGCTGGGAGGAATAGTGGAGAGGTGGCATCTCGGGTGTGTGGGCATGAGTGAGAGCACTCTGTAAACCACAGGGGGGATACAATTGTTCCTGCTTTAGTCTTTGATCCCCAGTGCTCAAGCTGTAACAAATCCTTTATCCAGTTCTGGAGACAGTGGAACAACTTTCTCCTTCCTTGAATCCAAATGCTAATGTTTGCTGTGCACTGTGGAGAGGAGCAACACACTGAAATCCTGCCTAAGGCAAAAGGAAGTCAGGCAGTGTAAAGGAAGTAAATCAGCACAAAACCGCTCTCACACTTCAGATGTTGAAATGTTTACATCTGTGGAGGGTGAAACATATCACAGCTGAAAGCAGCATTCAATGTGTAGAGCTTTTTACAACAGCTCCAGGCCTAGTAATTTATGCAAAATGGTTCTGAGATGAGACCTATTGGACAGCAGTTATTTCCTCTAAGCAAACTGACCCTGTTTTCCCTGTTCTTTTAGAACCAGCATTACCCAGAGTCGCAGCTCTCCCTCCTTGAACAAGCAACTCATAATCAACATGGAACCTCTGCAGCCTCTCCTTCCTTCTCCCTGTGAGGAGGAAGAAGTTCTTTTAGATGAAGGTGAGTCACTTACCCAATTCCTGCCAATATTTATTACAAAGCATATGGAAAAAGGTGTGATATTGACTCAGGGATATGGAAAAAAAAAAATCTAATAATCCTCATTGGGAATACATCATTAAACATCTGTATGTCAGAAGTTATCACTATCTCAAGAAACTGTGCATAAGCCTTATGTGAGATACATTGTGAGGAAAGTTACTGCTATTTGATTTCTGTTTCAAAAAAGCTTTTAAATTGTCAGGCAAAAGGATCTTAGGAAATTAATAGTTCCAAGATGGCACATTTTTCTGAATAGTGTCAGCAGTGACCCAGGAGTGAAAACTGGCGTTTTACTGCTGAATATTTTGTTTTTCTCAATTCCCTTTACTTTTATATTTCCTTCTTTTTGCTTTAGTCTGCTTATTTCCTTGACAGAAAAAAGGACATTAGTTGAAGATCAGCTAGGAAAGATCTTGTTAATTTATCTTCCTTGATGAAAAGGGATGTTTTTGGGAGATCAGTTTGAATTTATTCTGTAGAGCAATGCTTTCCATGTATTTCTTTATTTCTTGATATTTTAAATATCATATTGAACACCTTCCTTTTTGAGATGTGGTCACTACAGACAATGACATGAACATCATTCCCAGCTTAAATTAGGGTAATTGCCTTCGTCCTAATAAGAATGAAGCCAACCAAAGAAAATCTGACACTGGTTCTTGCTTGAGATGTAGTGAAGTAATTGTTTCAAAGGTTGGGAAATATCTTTGCTGTTGCTTTTTTTTGGTCAATGTGAAACAGAAAATAGCTGAATGAGTATCTTCCTTTTTATGAGAGTATGTCCTAATTTTATTTTATAGGAGTTGTATAAACATGTTTTGTTCATTCTTTGGAGTTTGGACACTGAATGTAGCAAGAACAGGGTGAATTACATTGTCTGTGTGCATACCTTACTATAATTAGTAGTGGCAGCTGTTAGTTTCAACAGTTACTAGTTTACCTGTGCTGTGAAATACATGCATCTGAGCATTCGCCATCTAGCAGCCAAGTACCACCGCTCTGTTTCCTCTGGGCAGCTGTCACCACTGCAGAACAACAGCAGCTTGCTGCACTCATCCTTGCTTGCATCCTTGTAACCACCAATCCTTGCTTGCATCCTGTAACCACACTTACAACTCTAGGCAATGAAATCCACTTTTGGAAACTGGTGACTTATTGTTATAGGCTCACCATACAGTGCTTGTTTTAAATGTTTGTGTTACATAAGTTTGAAAATTACACTTCTTTTCAGTCAGACAGATTGTTGTTACAATGATGAGCTAATAGACATATTTGCTGGTGGTATTTAACTACATATTTTATATGTTGTTAAATAACACCAGCTGCTAAGTTAACAGTATTTAGATTTTTACAGTCTTTTCCTGCAGAAAACTTGGCTATATTATCAAATTGCAGCTTGAACTGATCTCACAGTTCTCCAACAGTGAGGCTGGCTCAGTTCCCAACATTCACTTCTGTGGATTCCGAACTTCTCCCTTGCACCAGCACTAATCATAACCAGCGTGAACTGGGAGAAGGGGTTAAAAAACCCCAACAAAACAACACAACAACAACAAAAAGTAAATAAAATAAATTCAAACAACAACAACAAAATCAAACCAAACCAAGTAACAACAGTGAACAAAACTAAAACAGAAAAAAACAAAACCAAACCAAAGAATCCTTTATAGTGTCCTATTATTTCCTGACTTGACCTTTGAGTGGCTCATTAAAAGGGTCAGCCAAGGTCTTGTGTTGGGGTAAGGGCATGAGCAAGAGGTAGGGAGAGGGGAGGCATCCAGCCCCCCTGAGACTGACACAACTTAGGAAACTGCTTTTGGTGTGCTACAGATATGAAACAGCCTTGGTATCTCTGTGTCTCAGCCCAGTGAAGCATATTTTCACTTTTGCTGTTCCAAAGGCAAAAGTCAGTGTTATCAGATCAATAATTCATGCATGAAATCTCAGCACAGAAGTATCAAGTGACTGAAAAGGAGCTTTCAACACTTTGTCAAAACTACATTAATATCCTGTGACTGGAAAGGTATGGTTTTACCTTAAAAAAAAAAAAAAAAAAAAAAAAAAAAAAAAAAAAAAAAAAAA
>JANEHK010000039.1:4746576-4757301 GCA_025960845.1 Tachycineta bicolor
AAAAAAAAAAAAAAAAAAAAAAAAAAAAAAAAAAAAAAAAAAAAAAGTCTACTCAAGCTGTGATAGCATCTGGTGCTAGAAAATCACAGACAATGGACTACTGCCTGGACCCTCAAAGCAGTTGCCAAGTGATCAGGACAGCCAGTAACCTGTCTCACCAAAATCAGATGGTAAAAGAAGGGACCCACTGAATCTGTATAGCAGCAGCACAAGAAATATAATGTGTTCAGCTACAGATGGAGCAAGAACTGAGCTGTACTTGGTGCTGATGAGGCTGCACCTCAAATCCTGTGTTCAGTTCTGGGACCCTCCCTGCAGGAAATACAATGAGCGGCAGGAGAACGTCCAGAGAAGAGCACTGGTGTGAGTGAAGGGTCTGGAGCACAAGTCCTGTGAGGAATATTTGAGGGATCTGGGCTTGTTTAGTCTTGAGGCTAGGGATGACCTTTATCACTCTCCACAACTCCCTGAAAGGAGTGTGCAGCAAGGTGGGGATTGGTTTTGTCTCCCGGGTAATAAATGACAGACAAGAGAAAGTAGCCTCACATTGCACCCAAGAAGGTTTAGTTTAGATATAAGAAAAAATTCCATACAAAAAGTATGGTCAGACATTGGAACAAAAACTGTCTGTGGACACAGTTGAATCAACCTTTTTGGAAGCGTTCAAAACGTTTGTGGGTGTGGTGCCTGGTGACATGGTTAAATGGTGAACACGGCAGTGCTGGGTTAACAGACTTGATGATCTTTCCAGCCCCAATGGTTCTATGCACAGGAATGAGAACACACCTGCTACCATCAGTCTAATAGTCTGTCTCTGTGAGGATACCCAGCTGTGTAAGATTCGGTTGTAGAGGAGAGGCACACAGAGCTTTTGTAGGTACAACTATTTCAATGTATTTATTTATTTATTATATTATCTCTTGCTAGGAGTTAGTATAGGCTGGGAGTTTCTGAGTCACTTGTAAGATTTAAGGTTTCTCCCTTAGTTATGTGTAGATAAAACTATGAGGAGTGATTTGAAATTAACACGGTCATTTCTCTTTTGCATAAGCATGGTCACATGAAACAAATTATAGCTTTTACTTCTCAACATCAGTATGCAGGAACACACTGGCCTTTTTTCCCCTTGCACTAAGATTTGATGTCTTAGATATTTTTATGCTTCTCTATGGTTCAGCAACTGCTAGCTGAGCTGAATACTGTGGAAGTTTGAAATGTATGTTATGAGGCATTTGGAAATGTTTCAAATGTAGGAAATCTTTCATAGCTTTGTCTGGCTGACATTTGAGCCCTTGTCTAGGCCTTCCTTTATGTATTGGACACATTGATGGTTAGATTTTTGTAAGAATTTATGCTTTCCATAAAGCATAAATTGTAGCCATGTACACAATGAAGAGTTTTAGTTAGAATTTAATGATCCTGTTTTGCTGCAACATATATGAGAATAAAAATGAGAAAAGAAGATAGACTCTTTTGAAGGGGTGAAAAAATGGAGATAGGGAAGTGAAGGGGTACTTGATCTTTCCCTCACACCCACAAGAAAGTGCTTGCAGAGAAGGAAAGGAAGAGAGAAATCTTTGCTCTGGCAGAGGAAGGAGTAAACAGGACCTCTGCTGGATATTTGTACTGTGCAGGCTGTGTGGAGAAAGGAGCCACCGTAAAGATGTTTTTCAAAAGCTTCATTGAAGCAGATGTCTTCTATGAGAGAAATATCTGGGTGTAAAGTAGATATTTACAGGACTCCCTCTCCTACTCTTCTCTTTCCCACACATTTGCATGCACATCACTGATTTTTTGGTACAAAGAGAACAAGGACATCCGACAATGAAGCCTCACTAGCTCAACGTGTCATACATTACAGATGCGTATTCTGGGAAGTGAGAGACTTCATCCCCATCAGTACACTCCTTCCAGTTTATCTCTTCTCTGTGGCTTTGGTGTACCAGGAAAGAGTTTCTTTTCCACTAGGACAGTATGATGTTATGCATATGGTTGCCTTCTAGCTCCCAGATGGGGAAAGATATCAGCAGTCACCATAAGTGCATTATGCTTTTTCTGGGAACCTCTAGACCTCTGCTGGACAGGAACAGGGAAGTGCCCAGCTTTCTGGCAGTTCTTTCTGGTGGATAAGAGTCTGTCTAACAATTGTCCTCAAGCAGGAACTGGAGCTTATATGTAAAGAGAGATTTTTTTTTTTTTTTTCCCAGACTTAGAAATTTTCTGTTCTTGTTTTCACAAGGGCTAGTCAGCTTTCATTCTAGGCTAGAAATGAATGTGTGTTTGTCCCACTGGTTTGCTTTGTGACTAAGGTTTGTAAGCACAGCATAGGATTTTTCCATTGTATCTACATGTTTCACAAATAATTTCCAGGCAGTGATGGGGAACTGACATTAGTGATACATTAAAGCCTTTTAGAAAAATAACGGGACTATGAATGCTGGCCTCCTTTTTTACTGCACTATGTTTTGGTGCCTTAGATATTTTTATGCCTCTGTGTGTGGTTCAGCTGTTATGCTAGCAACTGCTAACTGAGATGGGTACTGTGAAAGTCTGTATTGTACATTATGAGGCATTTGGAAACGTTTAAAAATAACCTCTGGTTCTGTTCCCTGGTGGGATATTTTTGTTGGCCACGTTAGAAGCTTGTCATTTGATTCATTGAGAGTGACTTCTGTTAAGTCTCCTAAAACTCAGTGGGAACTTAATAAAAGGTCAAAGCTGGTATGGCTAGAGCTTTTACAAGACTTTGAGAAGAGGAATTAATAGTCAAAATGGTGAAATGTCTTGTAAAAATCCAAACCAAGAGAAGCATTCATTTGCGGATGGTTAACCACTGCAACAAGGAAGTGTGCATTCGTTTACTACGGCATGGCTCCAAGATCACAGCCAGAAGGGCTGGTAAATTTACATTTATTTTACTCAAACCCCCTTTTTAACCCTCTTAACCTTGTTTATGTTAATAGTTGTCTCTTGGAAAGGAACTGTACTGTAAAGGACATGTATAGCAGGGAATAAGGACAAATTACTGACAAGAAAAAAGTTACAAATGGAGAATGAACGAGACAAAACATAAATTTGTTGTATTGTCTTACAAAAGATTTATTTGTTAATTGGTAACAAATGAGGGACTGGAATTTTGCCTTTGTATTTTTCTGGGACTGAGGTGGGGGGAAGTACTTTGAAACTGTAGTTATTTATGAGAGAACTAAATAGCTGTTAAACTAGAAGGCAGTAGATTTTGAATGTGAGCTGAATGCACTAGCTGAGAAAGTTCAGCTTGCTAGTTCAAATAGTTTTCCAGATTGTAGATTTCTTTGGTTTATTTTTCTAGATACTGGATAATTTCATATACTGAATAATAGCACTGAGGCTGGTGGAGGAAGGTGGAGCCTGGGCAGAGTCTGATTTATTTCCTTTTTTTACTACACACAAGAGAAGGGTAACCAAAGGAACAAAAAAGCATTCAGTATTGCTTTGGACAGAAAAGTGGTGGTTTATTTAGGAAATGCCCTTGCCAAAGATCTATTGCCCTCTGTCAGTAAATATGTACATTTCCTTAATATCATAAGACATTTTAAAATTTGTTTTTCCATTCTTTCTGTAGTACGGTTTGCTTTTGATACTTGGGCACCTATAGGTTGAATTATTTCAGTTTTTACTAACTTACATTAAATCTTTGCATTGAATCTTCATTGTGGAAATTAGTTTTTAATCAAAGAATTAACTGACAATGTTCTGGCAAAGATTAGAATGTTGTTACTCTTTTGATATCTGAAAATTAGAAAGCAGTGAATGCAGTTGATACAGGAGAAACTGCTTCTTGAAGTGATTTGTTTCTGAGTACCAACAGCTCCTGGTTGTCTTTGCTTCTTGAATTTACCACTCAAGGGAAACAGTAGAATCTATGAGAATGCACCTAATTCTCTTGATGCAAAAATACTAGCAAAATTGAAAAAGCATTATTATTGACATGTGTTTTGTATTCTTACATCTCGGAGGTTAATACTGGCTCCAAACAGATGCAAGACATCCTGCTGGTTTAATATAATGATACCAATCACAAGAGATTTGTATGTTGGGACAACATTCATTCTTAAACACCTTGATATTGTAGTACTGTTCATAGTATGTTATTCCTTTTGAAGCACACATGCAAGAAGAAAGAAAAAAAGAAGTATATCAGCATATGAAACATGTATACCAGCACCAAAGCACAGGAGGTAGCTTGTGCAAGACTCCTAATGTGGGACATAACTTCTCAGAAGAACCCCATTGACACCCTTTCAGAACAAGGCTGACTTGTGCCAGGAGGAGTCACCCAAGCTGAGTGGGACTGCTGAAATGTCCGACTTGCCCTTTTGCTTGGGTGCTAAGCTTTCACATCAGTACTCAGCTCTTTTCAGCCTCACTGTCCTTTTGACGTGGTGCTGGACACTGAGTCACTGCCGTCTCATCACCAGGTCCTTTTTCTGTACTGCTGACAGATGAGTCTTGTCTTCTCATTCCTGCTCCCATAATACTCAGTTGTCTCTCCCTGATGCTTCCCTCAGTCCTCTTGCTGCTTAATCCTGTTTCTGGAAGGCGATCAACAACTCTTCCAGGCCAAGGGGTGATTAAAGACAGGCATCCCAGAATGCCTGTCATGCAGTATACTTTGCTCTGCCTCTGCCTTTGTGCTTTAGCTGCCCTTTGTGGGGTGCGAAAAGCAGAGCAGTGGCCTTCAGTGGTTGTACTAGCCATGACATTGAACACTGTGACACAACACAGCTAGGAGATGAGCTGTAATGCCACACAATATGCAATCCATATGAACTGGCAACTGGGAGAGGGCTTTGCTCCCTTCTAGAAGTTCTCATTAGACTAAAGCAAACACTAATGGCCAGCAGGAAAGCCAGGTCACTGCCTAAAGAGGAGGTACTATAAATTGTCATTGATTAACTCTCCTTGCAAAGCTATAACAGATGCCCTTTATGGGCATGAGATGTGGGTATGGTACAAATCGGTGACCTGTTTCTGAGGCAGGTGGTCTGGCTGTGATGCAAATCGTGCTTGATACAGATCCTGTTTAGGGAAATAGGTAAATTCAATGCAGTTCTAGAGTCTGTCTCATTTTTCTGCATTTTCTTTGCCACATTCAGGCCCTTTACTCATGTGAGAAAATCGCCTTCTCCTTGCCTCTGAAAGGTCATGCTATTCATAGTACAAATGAATTTTGTCCACGTGGAAAATAAGCAAAGGATACACGATATTTCTAGAGGAAGATGAAAAGGACAGGAAGGATTTCTTGTAACTGCAGCCTGGCTGGCATTTTTTGTTTACATGCATGTATGAAATGTTCCTAGCACTGTTCTTGGTGGACCATATCTACTTTTCTATTTCTCTCTTTAAAATGAGGGTATATTCATACTTGTTCCTTTCTCCAATATAAAAGGCTATTACATGTGTGTAGTTGTGCTTCTGGTAAGAAAAGCCATGTGCAGGATAGCTGGCCAACAGAAAATGTGTGAACTGAATTTTTTAATAAGCAGATGATACATTCTTCTGGGGTGCTGTACTTCCAGCAGCTGTGGCTTCTTAAGAATTGTGGAGCTAGAGCTGCCCTTCATTTTGTTAATCCTCAGCTGCTGGTTTTGGCCCCTGTAGAAATACTAGCAGCTGACAACTTTTATGTCAGACCTCTTGCACGTTTGTGTTCGCAGCAGATGACCACAGTAATCTGATGTTTTACCCAGCTGTTCATGTTCCTGGTTTGAAGCAATCACAGTATTTGGTGGAAGAGGAATACTGAGTTTCACCTAGGATAATGAGATGTCTGGCTTTGAAAAATTTGCTCAGTTGCCAGAAAAATATAGCAAGTTTTCACTGTGAAAATATAAGAAATTAACCTGAGTTTATCTACCTGATATTCCAGTAATCTGTATTAGAAGTTTCTAATTTATGGCATGCAAATTGCCAGTAAGAATACAAAGTAAAGAGTGGAAAGAAGAGGTTTTTCTCAAATGTAATTTAATTCTCAGCTCATAGTCCTTTAAATGTGAACACTACATAAATTTTAACTATTGTTAGAGAGGGAGTAGACTTTTCAAAATCTTGCCAGCAAATTATATAAAATTATAGCCTTTTAAGGATAGTACCAAAATAATTATGTATGAATAGTAAAAAAGGATTTGCAGTAGAGTAATAGAATAATCAAAGAGTTTGGCTTGCTTTAACTTTTATATTCTATTTTTCTATTGGAACATTTTGAGGATTTTTTTTTTTTAACTTGATTTTATTACTTCAGGTAACTGGCTCTCTTGAGTAAAAGAACTATGGCTATTTGAAAAGTAAAAAAATCAGAAAAACTTTCTTTTCTCTTAAAATTGCGTTTCTGGAATATTCATTGTACTGTGGAATTTTGGTACTTCGATGTGATATTCTTAGGCCTGCATAAGCTTTGTAAGTTATATTTGCCATAATGATTTTACAGTTCTGTCTTTTGAAAACATCAAACACAAATGGCCTGACGTACTTATCTATATATTGCAACTTGACTGGAATTATGCTGGAATAAGTCGTGTTGACCCTGGTTAATAGCCTGTTCTTTCCTCTTTAAGTCTTTGACTTAAAAAATGTTGAGGTGCTACAGAGAATATGAAGGAGCAAAAAGAACAACTTTATATATTTTTTAAGATATTAAATGAGCTTGCAGGAGAAGCAGCATTTAATGCCCATTCTAAATATTCTTTCAATTTCAAATATTGATAGTATTTTCCTGATATAAAATGCAGTTATTTTGATTTAATGAGTTTAAATAACAAATAAAGGAGTTGAAAATTCTTCTTAGCAGTTGAAATTAAATAAAGGAATGTAAATTTGACGTGTGCTTTAGAGCTGCAACACATTACAATTTCAATACGAATCCTTCAGGAAACAAAAACACTGACATGAAAAGGTTTCTCTGTTGTCTCTCACCAACAGGTTAATCTTATAGTTAAAACTTTGCAAGTTACTTGAGAAAAATACAATTTGAATGACATTTAATAAGATATCTGTTGTTCATGTTCACTATGTATTTTACGCAAGCTGGAATTTTCTCTGGGAAGGAAGAGGAGGCTCAAGAATCATAAATTGGGGGGACCTTTCTTTGCGGTAGCTGCAGCTGTCATCTGTGATGAGAAATATAATGAAGATATATTACTGACCTTGCACTTAAGCTGGTACAGAGATGCCTATGGCTAGAATTCACAAATTTGGGAGAGAAAAATTGGGTGCTTTCAACTATTTTGAAATGTCTAAGTAAATGGCTCAACTTAAATTTTAATCATATTAAGAATAATTGAAAAGCATATTTGAGAAACAAATGATAGTACTTGTGTATCTAAAGATATGTGCTGATTCTTAACACTGGTAGCATTGAACAATTTTGGCTTTTGTGATTCAATATATTGTGGGTGTACTCTTAAGTAATTGTATGGTTTGATGATCCAGCATTACCTTCTGTTACTTAGGGGAAATATGCTAAGGAAAAAGATCCTCAAAATCTGTTCAGTTGATTTGTATCCTTCTCTTGACAACTGTGACAAATGTATCTCTTAATGTAAGACTGGTGGAGACAAAAAAGTTACAGCAGAAAACAAGTTTCATGCATGATGAATTTCTAAATTGACTGTGATAAGAGAGGACAGAGTAGTTGAGGCAAGGAATTATTAAATAGGAAGTAAAATTAAACTTATGATAATTAAACTAATTAAATTATTGAATTAATAATTATTGAGGACAAGGTTTCATTTCAGCTATGCACATTTATTGCTGAAAGGAACTCTCCTGCTATTTCTCCATATTTGGTAATATGCTGTCTCTACAAGAACGCATCACAAGCCAGCTCAGGAAGAAAAAACATCAGACGCTAACCCAAGCTGCTTTGTTCAGTGATAAAATGAAAGGAATCAGAAAATGTCTTTTTTGGTTATTTGGCCAAAATGTGAAACCTCACCTGGAGGCATGGCCAGTGAGGTCTAGAGAGCAAGGAAAAGATAACAAATTACAGGGGAAGAGATCTATCTGGGCCATTTTGAATACTTGAAAAGGGAAATTTCCATAAGGAGGTGTCTTAAGTTTGCTTTGTAAGGCAGAGCTGTGCCCAATTGTCCTCCTTTCCACTCCTGCAATGACCTAACAGCAGTCACTGAGGTATTGATGTATCTTTGCACAGCTGTAAACTTCTGTCTTGGTTTGAAAGACAGGTATCTGTTAGGGAGGGGCAGGGCCTCTCTAGGAGGGGGAATTCCAATCCCTTCCCTCCAAGTTATCATAATTTAGAAGTCTAAAGAGGCTTTTCAGTCAGAGCTATGGGGAAAGTAATAACAGTTCTTTACTAATGTATAACAAGGCAAACAAACAACAACAACTACAACATTAATAATAAACAGAACCAGGAACCTCCAGGGGCTTTGTTTCACAAAGCCTGGGGCAGTCTGATCCCTTGGGACCCCGAGAGCACCAAGCTGGAACGGTGGAAACTCCCAGGCTGGTGGCTGGAATGGCGAGGGTCCCCTGCGGGCACAAGGGATAATGTCCCGGCAGGCAAGGCGGGATGTCCTGGCAAAATGAGCAGTGCTGAAGAAGCCTTGATGGCTGGGCAGGGCTGGCCCAGCTCCAGCAGGGCAGGTGAAGGGGGCTCCGAATTCCTGGGCACACGAGCAGATGATGAATGATGGAAGAATTCCCAGGACCAGACTTTGTGGTGACTGTGGACTTCTGCTGCAGCAAGCAGCAGCCTGACCATGCCTCTCCGATGCTGAGAGCAGGGAGAGCCCATTCAGGTCCCCCAACCCTGTCCTTTTCCCTCCCCCAAACCTATGTGATCTTCCCCCTCCCTCAGCCACGTCTTTTGTGTTAGTCAAATACCCTCTGAGTACCAGCACTTTGTTTCCTAGTACGTTATAGGAAAAAGTTCTTTAAGACAAAAAGGAACAAACCTAACTCCTAACAAGTTCTTTGCAGACTTACTGCTGTTAGAGCCAGACTGGAAAAAGGAGATTAAGTTTTGAGAGAAAAGGTTTGAAAAGAGAATAGCGTCATAAGAAAGTCTCCACTGTAAAGGGGAGAGAGAAATTTAGAGGAGAGAGAAAAGAACTAAAGAAGTAGATGAGCAGGGAAAAAAAATTACACAAGAAGGAGCTTTTTTTAACAGATGAGGCTATTAGAATGCAGTTCCAATTATATCTAATCCTCATATCATGTGTTAACTTTCCTCTCCTTTTGCCCATTTTACTGTTAACATGAATTTATCATGACAATCTATTGCCTCTTTTTAATGTCACGCTCTATTCTCAACCTTAGCTATTACCTTACCACACTCATTTATCTCAAAGCAATGGGAGTTAGTAGTTTTTGTTGTTGCTATTCTTATTACTATTATACACCAAAGATCACCAATTCACATGTGTAGTAGGTATTAATTTATACCAGAAGTCAGATTTCCAGTAGAAAATAAGCTGCTCTCTTCTGCTTTGATCTACACTATTATCAACGGTAGTTGCATTAGTCCTTCTTAAGCAGATCTGATGTACTGCAGCATTTTAAAAATACTGTCCTCTCCAAAAAACTTTTCCTGTTTTTGATAATTGTGTACAGTCTGGTTTTAATATGCAAAATTATTGCAGAATCTTCTTTCCATTCATCAATTAGATGTTACTGGAAGGTTGACTTTTGCCACAAGGCTTCAAGAAAATTTAGTATCATTGCTTTAATCTCATTTTTTCAGGTGTCCAACTGCCAAAGGAAGAGGAGATTTCAGTACCTGTGACTTCAAGCTCTCCAGTAAAGGATACTGGGAAGGGTGTTGACCTTACCATTGAACAGGAAGAGAAGATGAAAGAGGAACCATTAACCATCTCAGAGTTGGTATACAATCCAAGTGCCAGTTTGCTGCCCACACCCATTGATGATGAGATCGACATGCTTTTTGATACCTGTCCAAGAGCAGAGAATGAGAAAGATGATACTGATTCATTTGAGGAATTTGAAGCAGATGAAAATGCATTTTTAATTGCAGAGGAGGAAGAACTGAAAGAAGCTCGAAGGGCCCTGAGATGGAGCTATGACTTTCTAATGGGCAATATAGAGATGAATGCTTTTGTGAAGAGTTTCTCCAGACTTTTTCTTGTAGGCCTTGGACTACTGTTGTTTGTTTTCCCGCTTTTCCTTGTTCTATTGGAGTCGGACCTTCAAATCTCTTTCCTCCACGAAATCCGCCAGACGCCAGAGTTTCAGCAGTTTCATATTGAATATTACTGCCCCCTTAGGCAGTGGATGGCTTGCAAAATAAACTTCATCCGTGATATGCTGGGCAGCTTTTAAATTTTACATGAATATGATACAACTAAGGGCTATATTCAAAATTTCAGTGACAGGTTTCCATAGCACCCCTGGGCCCATCTGTTGGCAGCTGCCTTCATAGCTTCATGTACAGTTTTTGTTGTAGACTCTTCAAGTTCATAAGTTCCCTTTATATATGGCTAAATTGCCATTTTAGTTACCAGCTTATACACTCACCTCTCAATAACCAAAAATAAGTTTTATTTTACAGTTACATTTCAGACTTCCAGTTCATTCATTACGTTATATAAGACAGGGTCATAAATAGTTTCATTGTCCTTAACCTTTCAATCCATGACACTAAAACTCATGATATTGAAAGAAAATCTTTTTGAATATACCCCTTAGTACAACTAGTACAAC
>JANEHK010000039.1:4772993-4802462 GCA_025960845.1 Tachycineta bicolor
TTTTTTTTTTTTTTTCTGACTTGGAGTCTCTCACTGGTTTTGCCTTCAAGCCAGCACAGCGAGTTACAGGCCCCAGAGTCAGAGCTCAATGGCCCCCAGCTAGAGAGAGAGGGTACACCCCACGAGCTGACCTGTGGTTCTTTCTGAGTGACCATGGGGAAGACATGGGAAGGTGGCATGGGAAACCCACTTCTGCCCTGGCAGCACGGGTGCGTGAGCTCAAGGAAAGAAACACTAACCGAGGGGGTTCCACTAAGATGAAGGTAGCCTCAACATCACATGACCAAGCTGCCAGGTATTATAGAAGTGAGGATATGTCAGATCCCTGTGAAGGAACCTCTACCAGGTATGCCCAGGAAGGGAATAATGACCGGTGCCAGAGAGGCCCTGCCTCTAGCCAGGGAGTGGCACAGGAAAACCGGGTTTATTGGACAGTGTGGATCCGATGGCCTGGCACATCAGAGCCACAGAAATATGAAGCTTTAGTTGATACTGGTTCGCAGTGTACACTGATACCATCGGAATATGTGGGGACAGAACCTATTTCCATTGCTGGGGTGATGGGGGGATCACAGGAACTGACTCTGTTGGAAGCCGAGGTGAGCCTGACCGGGAAGGAGTGGCAGAAACATCTGATTGTGACTGGCTCAGGGGCTCCGTGTATTTTGGGCATAGACTTCCTCCAGAATGGCTATTACAAAGACTCTAAAGGACTCAGGTGGGCTTTTGGAATAGCAGCTGTGGAGGCAGAGGGCATTAAGAAATTGAATAGCTTGCCTGGACTGTCAAAGAACCCATCTGCAGTAGGACTCTTAAAGGTAGAAGAGCAACGAGTTCCAGTTGCCACCTCAACGGTGCACCGCCGACAGTATCGGACAAATCGAGATGCTGTGATCCCCATCCACAAAATGATCCGTGAGCTGGAGAGCCAAGGGGTGGTCAGCAAAACCCACTCACCCTTCAACAGCCCCATCTGGCCTGTGCGCAAGTCTGATGGAGAATGGAGATTGACTGTGGACTACCGTGCCTTGAACGAAGTGACTCCACCATTGAGCGCTGCTGTGCTGGACATGCTGGAACTCCAGTACGAGCTGGAGTCCAAGGCAGCAAAATGGTACGCCACAATTGACATTGCTAATGCATATTTCTCCATTCCTCTGGCTGCAGAATGCAGGCCTCAGTTTGCCTTCACGTGGAGGGGCGTGCAGTACACCTGGAACCGACTGCCCCAGGGGTGGAAACACAGCCCCACCATCTGCCATGGACTGATCCAGGCTGCATTGGAAAAGGGTGAGGCTCCGGACCACCTACAGTACATCGATGACATCATTGTGTGGGGGAACACGGCAATGGAAGTGTTTGAGAAAGGAGAGAAGATCATCCAGATTCTCCTGAAAGCTGGTTTTGCCATCAAGCAGAGCAAGGTCAAGGGACCTGCCTGAGAGATCCAGTTCCTGGGAGTAAAGTGGCAAGATGGACAGCGGCAGATTCCCACTGAGGTTATCAATAAGATCACCGCAATGTCTCCACCGACCAGCAAGAAGGAAACACAAGCTTTCCTAGGCGCCATAGGTTTTTGGAGAATGCATATCCCTGAGTACAGCCAGATTGTGAGCCCTCTCTACCTGGTCACCCGCAAGAAGAACGATTTCCACTGGGGCCCTGAACAGCAACAAGCCTTTGCCCAGATCAAGCAGGAGATCGCTCATGCAGTAGCCCTTGGCCCAGTCAGGACGGGACCAGATGTGAAGAACGTGCTCTACTCAGCAGCCGGGAACAATGGCCTGTCCTGGAGCCTTTGGCAGAATGTGCCTGGGGAGACTCGGGGGCGACCACTGGGATTCTGGAGCTGAAGCTACAGAGGGTCCGAAGCCAACTACACTCCAACAGAGAAGGAAATCTTGGCCGCCTATGAAGGAGTTCAAGCCGCCTCAGAGGTGATTGGCACAGAAGCACAACTCCTGTTGGCACTTCGACTACTGGTGCTGGGGTGGACGTTTAAAGGAAAGGTTCCCTCCACCCATCATGCCACCGACGCCACGTGGAGCAAATGGATTGCCCTCATCACTCAGCGCGCCCGCATTGGAAACCCAAATCGCCCTGGGATTTTGGAAATAATTACAAACTGGCCGGAAGGTGAAAACTTTGGTCTCACAGATGAAGAGGAGCAGGAACAAGTGACACGTGCCGAAGAGGGTCCACCATACAACCAACTGCCAGCCGAAGAAACACGCTATGCTCTTTTCACTGACGGTTCCTGCCGCATCGTAGGGATGAACCGGAAGTGGAAAGCAGCCGTATGGAGCCCCACACGTCAGGTTGCACAAGCCACTGAAGGAGAAGGTGGGTCAAGCCAACTTGCTGAACTCAAAGCTGTTCAACTGGCCCTGGACATTGCTGAAAGAGAAAAGTGGCCAAAGCTCTACCTCTACACTGATTCGTGGATGGTGGCCAATGCTCTGTGGGGTTGGCTGGACAGGTGGAAAAAGGCCAATTGGCAGCGTAAAACCAATCTGGGCTGCAGATGAGTGGAAAGACATTGCCACTCGAGTAGAGAAGCTACCTGTCAAAGTCTGTCATGTAGATGCCCATGTCCCCAAGAGTCGGGCTAATGAGGAGCACCTCAACAACCAGCAGGTAGATCAAGCTGCAAAGATAGAGGTGTCAAAGATAGACTTAGATTGGCAACACAAGGGAGAGTTGTTCCTAGCTCGATGGGCCCATGATGCCTCAGGTCACCAGGGCAGAGATGCCACCTATAAGTGGGCACGAGACCGAGGAGTGAATCTAACCATGGACAGTATTTCTCAGGTTATCCATGACTGTGAGACGTGTGCTACCATCAAGCAGGCCAAGCGGGTGAAGCCCCTATGGTATGGCGGGCGATAGTCCAAGTATAAGTATGGGGAAGCCTGTCAGATTGACTACATCACCCTTCCCCAAACCCGCCAAGGCAAGCACTATGTGCTGACCATGGTAGAAGCCACCACTGGATGGTTGGAGACCTACCCTGTGCCCCATGCTACTGCCCGGAACACCATCCTGGACCTTGAAAAGCAAATCCTGTGGAGACATGGTACCCCTGAGAGGATTGAGTCTGACAATGGGACTCATTTCAAGAACAGCCTTATAAACACCTGAGCTAGAGAACATGGCATTGAGTGGGTGTACCATATTCCTTATCATGCACCAGCAGCCGGGAAAGTTGAACGATGCAATGGCCTGCTTAAAACCACTTTGAAGGCACTGGGTGGGGGGACTTTCAAGAACTGGGAGATTAATTTAGCAAAGGCCACCTGGTTAGTGAACACTCGAGGTTCCACCAACCGAGCAGGCCCTGCCCAGTCCGAGCCCCTGGGAACAAGAGATGGAGATAAGGTTCCAGTGGTACACATGAGAGGAATGCTGGGAAAAACTGTTTGGATTAATTCTGCCTCCAGCAAAGACAGTCCTGCTCGTGGGGTTGTTTTCGCTCAGGGACCTGGCTGCACATGGTGGGTGATGCAAAAGGATGGAGAGACCCGCTGCATACCCCAAGGGGACCTTGTTTTCCGGTGAACACTGTGACTGTATCTGTATTTATATTCACAGGTATATATATATGTATATTATTTAAAGGTTTAAATTCACTATAATATGTTGGTGTGGGAAAAAATTCGGGGTGGATAATGTTGAGGGTTAAGTTTTAGAATTTTTCCCCCCCCCATGAGTTGCTTTTAAGTACTGAGAGTTAAGGCTGCTTAAGGGGACAAAGGAGGTTGATCGCTGAGTTTTGGGAGAGAGAGGAGGCTCCTGGGGGGCAGAGGGGGAAGGATTTTCATTGCTCTTGGTTCTCCCGGGGAGCACGGTCAGCAACTGAGAGCTGCCTGAAGTCCACAGCTAGCGGAGGAGCCTGGTCCTGGGATTTCTATCATCTGTTGGAGCGCCCAGGAATTCGGAGTTTCTTCGCTGTCCTGCTGGATTCTAGGTCAGCCCAAGACCAGCCGCTGCGGGTTTCTCCAGCACTGCCCACCTTGTGTGCCAGGACAGCCCCCTGCCTGCCGAGGACAATCCACCACTTCCAGCCACTGCAGGTGCTCCAGCACTGCCCACCTTGCCTGCCAGGACACCCCCCTGTCTGCCGAGGACAATTCACCGCTTCCAGCTTCCAGCCGTCAGCGCCGGAGCTCTGAAGCTTCCTGCCTTTGCCCTCAGGGTTCTTAGTTCTGTTTTACTGTTATTATAAGTGCTGTTGTTTGTTTGTCCTGTTATATTTACTAGTAAAGGACTGTTATTCCTTCCCCATAGCTCTGACCGAAAAGTTTTTTTTTCTTTTAATCTTCCAAATTATAATAACACGGAGGGAACGATTTGAATTCCTCATTTCCTAGAGAGGCCAGCCTCTCCTTAGCAGACACCTGTTTTTTTTTTTCAAACCAAGACACCCCCCCCAAAAAAAAAACCCAACAAACAAACAAAAAACCAAAAACAACCAAAAAAACCCACCAGCTAACCATTTTGGTAAATGTGTTAAAAGTCCTACTCAGCTTGGATAACAGCATCACGCAATCTCATTACAACTTGAAAATTAAGTTAACTATGAAACACAGGTAACACAAATATAACCACCATCACCAGATATCTTAAATTCTATTGCTTCTAATCAGTTTCTTGTTAAGATATATGTATGAAGATGCTAAATTATCAACTCAACTACTTTTTCTTTTTGTCCTTGTTCAGGCCACAGAACCTACTACAGGTAATATAAAGGCCAAAATGGAGGTAGAGTCTACATGTAAATACTTGTTCCATCGAGCTGACTATAAAGAAGCAAGATATTTTAGAACTTTCTTTTCCTTTTGTCCCATTATTAGGTTACAACACCCCAGATGTTTTAATGTATAATTCATATATTGTAATCACTTGCTTTGTTCAATCTAAAAAATTTTGGTCCAATGTCTTTAAAATAATTATGAAGCAACATCACTGCAGTTATTCCAATATTTTTAATACAATCACTGATTTTAAGAATGTAGTTTTACATTTGTCAAAATGTATTTCCTAAATTGTTTTTTTAAAAAAATTATATTTGGCTAGTTGCTTCTAGCAAGTAAAGACAAAGTACATGGGTATTGGTACCAGAATTTTATATGTACGGAAACAGCACTTTTCCAACCATGTTGTAACTAAAGTGTAAAATACATTATATGATTTCAGAGAAAAGCTGTGAACAGAGTATAAGAAAAAGCTCTATGAACCAAGGTTAATGCAACTTAAATAAGGGGCAAAACTGTTTGCTTATCTAAAACTATTACAGCAGTTATAATAACAAAATTTGTTAATTATTTACCACCTGAAATTTGAGCTTAATTAAGATTGAATTAATATGAAGAGCTATCCTTATCTTCTGCAATCCTGGGGATCAGAAATCTGTATTTACCACTGAATACAAAATAACTTGTCAAACGCTTGTCCTCATTAAAAACAAAACAAAACAAAACAAAACAAAACAAAACAAAACAAAACAAAACAAAACAAAACAAAACAAAACAAAAACCAAACCAAACCAAACCAAAACAAAAAAACAAACCACTGCTCAAGAGTGTCCTCTTGTGGCACAACAGAATAAGCCATATGAAGTTGTGTAGAAACACTTAACAACTAGATTCTGGAGTTGGTTGAGTGTTCTGGTAGATGTTTTTGGTTAGTCAGTTGGGGTTTTTTAGGTTTTGCTTTGTTAGGGTTTTCTGTTTGTTAGTTTGTTTTGGTTTTGTTTTTTAAATTATACTAAATAAATATTTTCAAATGTGTTTGAATAGGTAATTATAATTTTAGGAAGAGGTGTTTTAAGGCTGGTTGATCTGGGAACAAGCATTTACACCGGTTCAGGAAGAAACAATGCCAAAGGTCTCCAGCAGCATCCCTTCTCGTCATCCCAAGGGGATGGGGGCTGGATGGACCTGCAAATGCACAGCTGTCCTGGTCAGAGCTCTGCCACTGTTTTTTCCCCTGCAGATCCATGAGCACATGTATCTCCCTGTACTTGCACTGTATAGTACACATAGATATGCAATAGAGTTGTGTCTGTAAGGCGTAGTGAGAGCATCCTGCATTTAGGTCCTGGGCTGAGTTGGTGTGGTTCTAAAAACTGTCTCACTCACACTATGTGTTGCTCTGCAGATCAAGCTTGCCTTGGCTATGCCTCTCAACCCCACTTGGAAAAGTGTTTATGTTTAGCTGATGATATTGTGGATAAATGTGGTTGGCCACAGCTTAGATATTTCCAGTTTAGTCAAAGGGAAGACCTTTAGTCACTTTTTCTTCTGCCTGTCCTGTGCTTTTGAACTTACTTTTCTCACCAAACTCAAAGAAGTACACTGGCAATTTTTAATTTGCTGTAGTTCAGGTGTCCCAGAAGTTACGGGGGATATTGCACAGAATCATGGAAGAGAAATCTATCCATCCAGGGCTGATGGCTTCCGATGTGCATACCCCTCACTAACTGCTTTAAAAATTCTAAATGATTGTGGCTACATTTGTGTGCAGGCAGCTGCTCCTGAGCATTGTGTAGTAGGATGGGATACCTCAAGGATCTGATGCCACATTGGAAAATGGGTTAAAACAGTGTTGGAGAGTATGCATGGAAAAAAAAAAAAAAAAAAAAGAAAAAAAGGAATTGAAATGAAGTCAATACAGTAATTGATGAGGCATGAAATACCAGGATGAAATATTTCATTTATAAGGTATTGCTTTTCTCTTGAACAGCCAATTACTTAAGAAAGAACAAGGTCTCACAGTACTTTCATGGAGCAGGATTTTTCACTGACAAGTTTGGTATAAAAAGTTCCTGCTGGCACTGCTTGTGGTCAGATGAATAGCTCCAGGGCTTCTGCAGCATTTCATGAAATAATCAAAAATGAAATAACCACCTGCATCATTTTATCAATCTGTTCTCTTGAATTTTATCAAAGAACTATCATTGATAAAATTGTTGTGGTGTCCAGTTATTCCCTGAAAAATCTTTGAGGTGATACAAAAGAAAATTAGTTTCTAATACTTAGTTTGTAGAGAACAGGATGTACTCACAAAAAATAAGTTATCTGAGAGAGGGCTTTGGTTTTAGACTTAATTTAGCAAGAAAAAGAAAGCCAAAAATATTTGAGACTTACCCTCGGAGAAGGCAAGCAAGGAAAAGCATGTGGGAGAGGCTTGCTTTGAAAACTACTTTGAGCTGATAACCTGAAAACCAGGTTTCTAAGAAGAATTATTAGAAATAAACTAAGTTTCCAAGATGGAGTTAGTTTCCATGTCCTTGTTTCTGTGCCTATATTATTTGTAAGTTATTTGTTTTATCTTGCTTTTCATCAAACCCATTAGGCTGAGTTGGATTTCTTGCTGTGCTGGTTAAGATTTGGAGTCAACTGCTTATATGTTACTTTTCTTGCCTCTGACAACTGAGAAAAAGGCCCTTATTATTCTTGTTGTCTAAATTGGAAGTGGGGGATAGAGATAAGCTGAGGAACTTAGATTTAGTTAATACTTAGGGAATGTCAAGTCTTTGGCTCTTCAAAGGAAGATATAGAAAGAAACTTAGTTTGTGAAATAATGAGTAATTTTTTGAAAGGATCTCTAAGTTTTCTAAAAAGAATACCTGTTTTTCCTCACTGTCTTCTCTGTAATCCTTTTATTATTTCCTGTTCTATCTTACACAGCTTACTTATAGTTGTAGGTCGTTATCCACAGATCTGCAAAAAACCCCATATTATTAACATTTAATTTATTATAGATTTCATTTGGAGCCTACTACATTATGGATGTAATTAATTTCCCATAATTTTAGAGGAATTCTCCCATGTGTAACTATTGGGTGTCATTTGTATTTGGCTGTTCTTCTGACAGTCTTGTGGTGATCATGCTTCCTGCTCTGCTGGAACCAGATGGGCTGTGGAGACTGCTTGGATTCACCCCAGTAGCTGTGTTGAAGTGGATGTTCTTCCTGAGGCCAGCAGACATGCAAGAATCCTTTGTTGGAGCAGAGAATCAAGAGAGTAATAATTTTTTTCTTGATTCCTTTGATACCCGGATCCATGTGTCCTCTGGTCCATGAGCAGAATGCCAAAGAAGGAGGAAGTGGAAGACCTTTGTCAATAGTAAGGTGTGTCTAACATATCTTAAACCTGAAAAATTATATCATATGACTTGTGAATTCTGACTTCTTATTTGCTTTATATGAGTCAGCCTGCTTAGGTGAGTTACTTGGGCAAAGGAGTAACATCAAGGTGGGAGCAGAAGTCCAAGAATATTCAGTATTTCACCTATAATTCTTGACAACTTGTATCAATTCACATTAGTGGCTTTAAACCCTCTGGAAGCTTCAGACTTTAAGGAATCTGGCTTGCATTGAAACAATCTGCTATCTGTTTTGTGTTGGGAGAATTTGTCCCCAAAGCAGCTTCTGAATGAATTTATTGTAATGATTATTTTAACTTGCAGAATTTATCTGTGAAAACACAAAATCAGTCTTGGATGTGCTGTCAGTTCAAACCAACCTCTCCCCCCCCACCCCCCACCCCCCCTTCTCTACCCCTTCAGTCTTCCCTTCCTATTCCTCATTAAAATTGAGTTTAATTAACTTGTAACATATTTTATTGCCTTGCTTCCTAAAATCAAAAGTAGCAATAGGACTCCAAGGATTCGACTACTTATGGAAAGTACTTTAAAAGAGTATCTACTTGAAAGTATCTACTTGAAAGTGCCTACTTTCAAATGAGTGCTTCAGCCTGAATGAGATATTGCTAAAGTTCCTTCATCTTAAGGGGAATTCATGATTACAGAGGTGAGCACTGAAAACTTTTTGTGATTAACCTTTATCCAAGCCTTATATATTCATTTCCATGCAGGACAATAAAAGCAACAGTTCCTTGTTTGATTGCACTCTGGAAGAAAATTGTTGGCATTATGTCATGAGACAGAAAAGAGGGCAGCTTTTTGTTTAACCTAGGCTATCTATGTATTTGAAGTTGAAAGTTGAAGTGAAAAATGGACAGGCCAGATTTCCTGCTATTTCTATTAATACTGCTTTTGCTTCAGTAAGATCCATGCAAATCTAGATTTACAACAAAATATATGTGCAATATCAACCTTATTGTGACTTTTCATTTTAAATGCAAACATCAAATTTAAATATATGGTATAATCCTTTTTTAATGACATGTTGATAAAGTTAATGTGACGTGAAGAGGTGTATTTCATATGAATTGAGGAACTCATATGAATTGCAGTATGCATTGAGGGGAGCTTGCTTGTGTTCCCCAAAGCTGAGCTAATTTAGTATTTCTGAGCCTTCCAGACTCAGCTGGACCCGGGAAACAAACAAAACTGTGGATTTTACATTCATACTACTAGAAATATTCTCACTGATCTCCTGAATAATGTCAGGATTTCACTTTCAAGGTTGTCGGGATTTTATACAGCTTTAGCAGATCAAAACAATTTTGCAGAGGTATATATGTCTATATCAAAGAGTTTGTTGAATATTTAACAGTTTAAAAACTGTCTTCTTTTTCTTTTTTTTTTTTTTTTTTAACTGAGAACTCCACTTATTGGACCCTTGGAATAGTACATTATGATTAAGAATTTTATTTTAAAAATAGGTTTTAAAATTAAGTTCTACAGCTGATTGACTAAATATCAATTTTATTTAATACTTTATACGATTTTTGTGTTCCAGGACATTGTTTATGGAAATACCTTCATAGTTTTATTTCTGTTGTACCATTTAAATTTCTGAGTTGATTTTCAAATCAAGTAATGTAATCCTGTTTGACCATTGGAAAACACATAGTCTCAAGCTGCAATTTTGTGTATTATTGTATCTCATTTAAGCATAATTGTCAACATAGTTGTGGTTTGATTTGCAATATATCAAAATAGCAATAGAATACTCTGTAAAAGACCTGTTGCTTTCTAACCTATCAAATTAAATATCATCTATAGAACAAGAGACTATTTATCCAAATTAAAAGTAAATAAAGAAAAATTGTTCTAGATGTTTAAGACAGTAAAGGAATGTCTGAATGAGATGTCTTACTTGCTATTAATACTTCAAACTTTAGTTACTTTTAAAAAGGTGGTGGAGAGAATCCAGTTGTACACATACCTGGTTCTAATTGCAGGAATGTTGTAATTGAAAAAACCTTAATCTTTTCACTTATTTCATGTTAGGCATATAGTCTAATGGCAATAAAGGAATACAGTTCTGTTCATTTGGCATCCTATGAGCTCTCCATCTGTGGGGTTTTTTTTGTCCCCCAACAAAGAATTTTCTTTACTGGAGGCGGGATCATATCTACAGTCATGGCCATCAGTAAACAGATCATACCTTCTAAAGATGTGCATTCAGTGCCATGGTTTAGTTGATGAGGTTGGACTTGATGATCTCAAAGGTCTTTTGCAGCCTAGTTCATCCTGTGATTCTGTGTGATTCTGTTAATCTGATAATGACTGTTAAATACAAGTAATGAATTTTTATATGGCTTTTATTAATTATGTTATAAATACACTTTGTTGCTGTTTTTAACATAGTAGTAGGAAGAATTGCATTGTGCTGAAAAGGTGTTACTTGGGAAAAACAAAAGAAATACTTCACAGATTGAAGCAGCACAGTCACCTTCTTCATTTGAAAATGGTTATCCGACAACACATTGGTTGCTTGTATAATTCTGTTAGCACTTCTATAGCCCAGTTGTACACAAATCATCTGAAGTAAAGCTGGGTTTGGGTGTTCACATGACATGACATCAAAAACTGTTTTTAACGCAGCACAGTGTAATGGAGAACTATGAAACTGAGCTAAAATAAGTTACCTTACAGTGGTGGAGAAGTTTTGCTTTTTCCTTATTAAAAACAATAATCATTGTGATTTGTATTAAATAAATGTGTTTGGTAACATTAAGTGTTGTCACATAGTATAGATAGGAAAGTTTCTGAAAAAGAAAATCCCTGGATGACCTTGTAGATCATCTTGTCTTGGACTGTGAACAGTCCAAGGACATACTCAGTAAAGTCCAGAGTTGCACAGTCATCTTACCTAAATGGACAGTTGAAATCAAGGTTGGCTTACTTTTTAAACTTACTTTTATTATGAGATATTTCTTATCTTTAAGGAATATTCTACCAAGGGCTTTAATTCTGATTTTTAAAACTGCAGTGTCTTTAATCCTTACCTTTAGCTTTAAATATTTTTCTCAGTTCTTAGTGTCTTGCCTTATGGAGTATCCTATGAATTATTTAGATCAAATTGTAATGGGTTTAATTTAATAAAACTGGGCATAAACACCAATTAATGTAGGGGTTTTAGTGTTAATATTTTTGTGGGAGGGAGAGATTAGGAGAAAAATAAACAAAGCAGGCTTAAGCTTAAAAATGAAAAAAAAAATTGGTTTTATTAACACACACTAGAAGAATAAGAAAAAAAAGAAAGTTGGAAAAAAAACCCTAAAATGGAATGAAACTTCAAAAACTTTCCTCTTACAAACTATTAACTTTTATTGAACAACATAGAAAGACACAACTTAGGATTCTCAGTCCGTTTCACTACTTAGACATAACTACACATTATTTTAGGAGAAGAGTCCTTCTAAGATCTTTTATGAAGATGTTGCTACAAGACAAAAGAGTCCAGACTTTTTAATATCCTACACATCTGCTGCTGCCCGGAGTTTTCACAGACTGTGATGTTCTATCTGCAGAGCTTCTCAGTGTATCTGGGTATTATTTATGAATACTTCTTCTGATCTGAAATTATCTTTGTTTCAAAAGGCTGAGACCTCCTTTTTGACCCAGGAGCGGAAGTTTCAAAGTTCCCAAATAAATCTCTATTACACCAGTCCTTAATTTTGATTAGCATTCTACCCGAATAATACTAAGATGCTGCAAAGAATAGTTCATTTCTTCATAATTTACCTTAGAAAAGTCCTGTTAAAAATGTCCACTTCTTCAATCCTATTCCAATATTATTAGTTCTTTCACTTCTCATCTAACTGACTTCATGCAGTATCTATTCCATGTACCTTCCGTTTTCTTCTTTCTTCTTTCTCTAGAGGAAGAATTGTGCTGTAAAAGTTCTGTGTTACTAAGAAAGATTTAATTTTTGCCCAGGCTTGCAAAGGCCACATGCACATGCTGGGCTGGTAGAAGAAACCGGCAAATGTCCTTTTTTCCACCCCTCGGTCTCATCTAGGGTGGTCCAGCTCGAGCTATCACTAAGCTGCAAAAAGGCTTCACTCGGGCTGCTCTCATGCGAGCAGCAGTTCTCAGAGGGCTCGGCAAGGCCCGGCCCAGCCGCCCAGAGGCAGAAGGACCTGACCTAGGGCCCCCCTGCCCCCCCCGCTGCATTCGGGCAGCAGCTCTCAGAAGCCTGGCCGGGCCCAGCCCAGTGCCCAGCCAGCAATGGGGGGCCCAACCTGGGCTCTCCCCGCTCTCCATGCAGGCAGCAGCTCCTGAAAGCCCGGCCAGGCCCGGCCCCGACCACAATGTTACCTCATGGCAGGTCACTGAAGAGAGAGAGTGGGTCCTCAGCAGCAGATTAGTTTTAAATGTTCCTTCCAAAGTTGTACTGACACTTCTCATTGGTCAACTTAGCTGCCAATATCCCAACCTGCTTTTGATAGGTCCTTGTCCTCCTCCCCCCTCCAGCCTACGCTATGGTTAGGGCAGGGGAAAAACATTTTACATTTCTCTTTATCTAGAAAACAAAATTGTGCCAACCCATGATACAAATAAATCAAAGTACTGTTGTCAGAGCTTTGTTTTAATATATTCTTCAGCAAGGTGGTAGAATACAGTGAATACAGTCCTTTTATCAATGTTTCTATCTCATTGAAGCATATCCATAAATAAGACAAGTCTTGTATTGTTAATATCCTCTAAGGCTCCATAATGTCTGTGTAGTAATATTTTTATTCAAAGTCTTCTGAACTTCATTGCTTGCTTTTTGTTTGTTTGTTTGTTTGTTTGTTTGTTATTGCTGTTTTGTTGCTGTTTTGTGGGGTTTTTGTTGTTGTTTTTATTTTTTTAGTGGAGAGAAATATTTAAAACAGGAAATAGAAAAGTAACTATTAGAAAAAGAAAGCTTGTATACTTAAGTAGACTGTTTAGCATGGATCAGATAAGCCTTTACACACGAGGTAAGTTTGATTATATAATCATAGAATCATCATGGAAGAGACAAGATGATCTACAAGGTCATCCAGTCCAACCATCCACCCCATTATCACCGCAACCCCTTAACCACTAAGCCACATCACCCAGCGACAGATACAGACTTCTCTTGAGCACCTCCAGGGATGGTGACTCCACCACCTCCCTGGGCAACCTTTTCAAGTTCTTGACCCTAAAGTGGAATAAAGTTCTGAATCTCTCCTGTCTCATCTTAGGGCCATTTCCTCTGTCCTCTCACTGCAGGCACATTAGAGGAGACTAGCCCCCACCTCACTGCACCCTCCTTTCAGGGAGTTGTGGAAAGCGATAAGGTCCCCTCTGAGCCTCTCTACTCCAGATTAAACAAACCCCCAAACAATCTCTTGAGTGCTTTCATGAACCTTGTTGCTCTTCTCTGAACATGTTAGAGCAACTCAAAGACATTTTTGGAGTGAGAGGACCTGAACTGAACAGGATTTGAGGTGTGGCCTCACCAGGGCTGAGTACAAGGGGATAATCACTTTCTTAGTCATGCTGGTCAGGATGCCACAGGGCTTCTTGGCCACCTGGGCACAGTGTTGGCTTGTCCTGAGCCTTCTTCAATGACCTCCCCCAAGTACCTTTCTGCAAAACAACTCCTGACACTCCTCCTTCAGCCTGTAACATTACATCAGGTTGTGACTCAAGTGCACTTCTCCTTATTGGACTTCATTAAGGGATGAAAAGTGATTTTTTTTTTTTTTTTTTTTTTTGTATAAACTAATTAAACCAAAAACCATTACATCATGGTTTTTCAAAGAAAAGGAAAGCAATGTATAGGACTTGCTCAATATTCTTCCCTTTATTTCTTCCTGTTTCACTTCTCTGAATCAGTTTCATTAAATGTGGTGATCTAGTATTTTCCATCCCACTTCTAAATAGACAATATGAACTAGGGAAAAAGAAGCATAGAATTATCTTTTATCAGCTTAGAAAGTGGAACTGGATTTCACATATGCCTAGGAATACATAGCTAGTACAAAACTAGTGTATCATCCCAGAGTTTGGTGGTAATCACATTGTGTCTCTTTCCTGCCAAAAAGAATTTGGACACTGTGAGTCTATGTTGATTATTAACCTTCTCTTATTTCCAATTAATTCTGCTGTGTGGTACACAAAATTTATGAAAGATTGACTTTGAAAAACCAAATGTGTTATGCTCACCTTTAAAATGTAACTTGGATTATTAATTCAAAAGTATATTATTTCTACATGTCATGTATGAACTAATTTTCTTCATTCTTTTGGCATTCTCACTTTTTTATTCTCCATGCTTTTGGTGAGATCTTCTATTGGCTACATTCTACTCCTGCTGAAGAGAGTTCACAAGGAGTTGTGCTTTGTGCTTTGCTTGTAGGTTTAAACATACAAAGTAATGTCATCCCGCTTATCATGAGATTATTTCAACCAAGCATTTTATTGTTCACATTGCTGAGATAAGCCTTAATAAAGAGTAGAAATCAGAGCACTTACTGAAAAACTGGGAGAGTAAATAGGCCCCTGGATGAATGTAGAATTAGTCACTGAAGTAGAGGGAACTTCTGGAGATTGCCTCATGCACTGTCCTGGCTCAAAAAAGGGACAACTAAAGCAGAATTCTCATTCTCCAGATAGGTATTGAATACCTCCAAGGACAGAGACTCTACATCACTGTCCTTTGTGGCTGTTTGCTGGAGTCAGTCCTGTATGATCATGTTTCTCTTATACTGGGGAGTCTAGAGCTAGACCCAGTTTTCCAGGTATGTCTCACCAGCGCTGAGTAGAGAGAAATGATCACCTCAATCAATCTGCTGGTAACATTTCTCCTAATGCAGTCTAGATGGTGGTTGTTGGCCATCTCTACAGCAAAGGTGTAGTGATGATTCATATTCAATTTCCCACAGAACCACTAAGTTTTTTCCTACCAAGCTTGTCCTCAGCTGTTGTTGCCCAGTTTGTTCTGATGCATGTCATTATTTCTCCTCAGGAAAAGGACTTTTCCTTCCCCTTTGCCTAAGTCAAAGCAATTTCTCTTTACCCATTTCTCCAGCTGTCTGACAAAGCACAACCAACTGGGGTATCAACCAGATAGATTGGGATTGTTTGTGTAGCATTGAGATACGTATTTTAAATTACATGTGCTATGTAAAATAAAAGGTAACTCTGTCCCCGCAAAAGTTTGTTGATATTTCCCATAACTATCTAAGGATAACAGCTCTTACTCAGCCTTTGATGATTTTTTTCCTTAACAAAGCAACTATTACTCAGCTAGATGCATAACATCTAGTATGCATAAACTTATACTAAGAGTGAACCAAATGCTTTTATTGTTACAGAAGAGCATATAGGTACATGTCATCCTGTTGGATCTAGTCTGTATACTAGTTATGAGAGATATTACTCGGGAAAGTTTTCTGTGATGAAAAAGGCTTTCTGCTGTCCTTCAGCAGTGGTCCTGACCACATAGATGCACATGTGTATGTAGGGGAATTGTAGGTTCGTGATCAGGGACATCTGCATTCGGATCTTTGCTACAAATTTCTGCTATGACTAGGACTGTTCAGTGAACCCAATTTGCTTCAGTTCAGTTAAAATATTGAAGAAGAAGAAAAAAAAAGAAAATCAAATGTTTTCCATTGGCAAAGAACATTTATCTCACTGTTCTCAAGAATTTAAGTCAAATACAATAAAGTGAAAACATCAGCAAACTTTTATCCAAAGACCAAAGGGTAATAGAAACAAAGCAAAAGAAACCTGCAGGCACTGGATGACCAGAATAGTTAATAAGGAAGGTGGTTTCTAAAAAAAGAAGCAACTCAAGGCTGTGACTAAAGCAAACAAAACAGTAGGTCACTGGCTGTAGGGTAGCTCTGTCATGGCTTATGTCACGTTCTCACAGTGAATTCCTGAGCAAATACACCTTGCACAAACAAACGTCAGGAGATACATTTCAGCAGAGCTGAACAAATGTTCCAGCAATGAAGCGTGCTGTTCCTTTGGAGAGGCGGCAGCAGCAGCCTCAGCAGCAGCAGCCGGCTACAGCACTCCTGCCGGGGCATCACACGAGCAGCTTGTGACACAGGAAGGCAGGAGGCCTCTGTGCAGGGTTTTGTCTGGTGTTACAGGCTATCACCTATAGGAAACACACATATAGGTAAATGACAATCACCAGGCAGGCATGGCAAAATTCAAGTCAGAGGGATTTTCCTCTTGGTTCTTGCACTGTAGTTCACTTTGATTGTTGTACATGTCATGAACCGGAACATCAAACTCAGCAAGGTCTTTTCAGCTGTACATGTTCAGATGTATAAGAAATGATGTCAGCTTTTGCTTGGTGAGGGTGGTTATGCAGTACTTTCAGAGACAGAACATGTATTCAATTTCCAACAGCGATTGAGATATACTGTTTGACAGCAGATACCTCTGTATGTATATTTCCATGCTGTCAATACTCTGCTAATTATAATGCATAAAGTTTGAAAATATAAAGGTAATGTGGATCTTCTCTAGCTGAATAGGAGGCCTCTAGTGAGTGAAACAAATTTTTTTCCTCAGCTGAATCTGTTCCAAAGATAGACTGCCTTTATCTCACCCTAACATTTCATACTGACACAAAATCATGTTCAGCCTACTTTATCAACACAATCATGTACTTTATGTGTGTTTTAAAAATTTTCATAAATTCCTGCATTCATATGTTTGGTAATTGCTACTACTTTCCACTTTAATCATACCAGTATCTTAACTGGAATAATTAAGAGTAGGGAAATAAAGCAGTGGAGCCCGTACAAAGACAACTATACAAAATCCGCATGCTAACACCAAGGCAGTATTGAGGGAAAGAATTCCAGCTGCTGAAACAGAAAGAATGGTAGGATGGCAGAGCTAGAATTCTGAGTATACTAAGGTGTGAAGATCCTTGGTTTCTCCTGTAATCAGCTGCTGCAGATTATTCTAGCCACTAGTATTATTAGCATATATTTTATATTTAGGGGTAGTTTACTTCAGGAAAAACTACATATCCAAATTAGCTTTTCACGGGTGTTTTATAAGCAAACAAATATATTAACTCATCAGGCTGAACTAGAAATAATTATATCATTTAGCTCCTTTAGTCACAGCTCCTTCTGTCAAGTGCAGACAGCTATTTTTGGGTTCATTGGCAGTCTCTCAGCTGGTTCTGAAATACTCTGTCATGCAACAGGAGTGGAGTGGGAGGCATTCTCTCTGCATAGTTCCTGCTTTTCAGTGTTTATGTTGCTGAAAACCCAGCCTTTTTCTACTTCTAATGCCTAGCTCATACTCTTAATTTCTGTTCCCCACCAGTAGTTTAGGTAAAATTACTACTAGTCTGTAGTAATGACATATGTAATTTTAGGAAGTGATGCTTAAGCAAGGATTTGGAGACTGAGCATAGGGCAATCTCATGTAATCAGGCCATTAGGAAATGGTATTACATGAGTGAATAAAATGTTATCTGACTGTTAAAAATAGCTGGCTTATTTAGCTCAGCTATATTGTATCCTATAGTTTGTTAAGGAAACAGATTAATATGGGTCCTAGCAAAAGCTACAGACTTTTTCTTAAGTTTTACATGAATACAGAGCATGGATGGTTGTATATAAATACACATTTGTAACTGCCATAGAGCTGAGAATTTTAAAATAAATACATCTTTGAGTTATAAATTCTAGAAAGCGGAGGTGTTCTGAGCTCATTCTTGGAGTACCAGTAGTTTCTGTAGATGAATAAAGCCTGGGGGATTTTATCATAATCTCCAAACAAAGCCCTAACTTTTAAATATACCACTAACAATAGGGTCATTTATACATACAATTTGAGCTGATGTACATCCCAGAATAGAAGAAAGAGATTAAAACAGTGAATTGAAATGGCTAAGGTTAGTCAAATCATTTAACATGGAATCTGTTTGAACCTTCTTTTTGGAACAGCAATTTAAGTTAATTTAAACTAATTTTAATTGCTTTAAGTTTTGTTATCAAATGCTAGAGTGAATTTTGGCACACAGAAAAAGACACTAAGGGGATTCATTTAAAGTAATATAATACTTATTGTAAGAAACAGCAGATTCTAGATATTCTGTGAATTAAGTATGCTAAGTAATTAAGTTACTGCTTTTGTCCCATTTATGTACCATCTGACATGCATGTAGTATGTTTTTGACAAGTAAGCAAAGTATTTTAGATTTGTTCTAGATTAAATTAATGATACTTAAAGCAAAGGACAGTCAATAAATGTGAATAAATGACAAAAGGATCTTAATATACTTTTGTGACAGTCTGAAATACTAAGCTGTAGATCCTTAAAAGAGTCAAAATAAGCAATTCCTAAATGGCAGCAATCAGAGGTTTAAAGGGTGTCCTCAAATATTTCTCATTGCTAGAACAGATTCTGAGATACTTTCAAATGAGAGTGCAAGTTAAGGTTGCTCTTACATTGAATGCCTATGCACTGAATACCTATGCAATAATGAGGATGTGAAAAGCCATATAAAATAGTGTAGCAGGTATTATCCTATACTGCTTTCGTGGGATGCAGCATAAAGGCTGGTGTACGTAAGAAGAGCAGTCCTATCACCTAAACCCATTTCATGTCCTTTAAGATAGTTTTGACAACTGTTATGGAATTTCTAGGGTACCCTTCAAGGAGAATTCAACACATTTGTGCTGAAAATAGAAAAATTCAATGAACAAACCTTGGGCAAAGTTTCACTGCAATACATGGTTCTACCTGGAGTCTGCAGAGATGTTTCACAAGCAGATCCCTCCTAGGCACTCAAACCATCAGTGCCAATCCACTGAGCAGTTGCACAGGTCCATTCCCCAGCCCACCTCTGTTGCCCCAAGATTCACTCTGCATTCTCCAACTGAGGCTTGCTTCTTATCCCATTACCAAGGGAAACTAATCCCTGTCAAGGAGTCCTTCTGGCCTTGGCATTTCTGTTCCCAGCCATTTTAACCCTTTTTTGCAGCAAGCCCCCTTGCCCTTTACTCTGACACAAATTACCACTGCTGAGCAGTCTCTATTAGAATTTCTCTTTCAACAACTAAAATATGACTTATTTTTCATGTCCTAGATTTGGATTATTATTCTTCTTGTGCACTGAGCTTAGTAAAGTGCAATAATTTAATCCTTTATTGATTTAGGATATTTGCTTTCCTTTCTTTTTCTTGCTGTCTAGTGCTCTTGATATTAAGTAGTTAATTCAAAGTGTACTTCAGGTACTTAAATAGAGTACTTCCTGATGTGGGATCATCAGCCAAGTAACAGTATTTAAAATGCAGAAAGGGTGGTAACTGAGGTAGCATTTTTTAGTGCCTTGCCTCGTCCTCTGCTTGAAGCAGGAAATCTGCCCTGGAGCAGTGGTTCCCTATGGGGTTGCTATGGGCACTAGTATCCAGTGTGCTGCAAATCGAAAAGGACTAACTTTCCAGGGCCCCCTCCTGTAGAGTATATTTCAGCAACTTGGAAAATGTTGAACCTTTAAGGTTAAATTTTCAGCCATAACTGTCAAACTAACATTTGCAATAACAAATCATTAACATTTGAGCATGGATTACAAGTATTTTGGTTACTTCACTTAGATTCATGCCGGAAGTAACTCAAGCTTCAGTTATTTTGTTCAAAGTCAGTTATCTGGAGTCAAGGCTAAAGCACTTTCACAAAAGAACAGCTCAAAGTAAAGAGTCACAGCTGGAAAGAAATACAGTAAAATCTTGGGTATTAAGATTCTTTCAAGATCAAGATTAAGAAAATTTTTATCAAGTCCAGAATGGCTTTGCCTAGATGGAAACCACTGTCAGATCACAACGATATTGCATAGGTAATTCAAAACATAAATGTGGAATGTGAAATCCACTCTTAAGTATGACCTGAGAAGTGTACTTTAGATGAGTTTTCTTAAAAGGTTTTATTATGTTAGCCCTATGTTAGCCCAGATACACAAATGTTGTTAAACAGGCTCAAACAGTGCAGAAGTAATTAGCTGACATCAAAGACACTACTTATTTGGAAGTGGATGAAATAAACATAATCCACCTGAGCAACATGATAATTTTCTGTGAAATAAGCAGAGCATGACCAAGGCTGAGCTGTTCTTTATGCAAGCCTCACATGCTACAGGAAATTGCACCTTCAGTTTTGAGCAAGCACCAGCTAGCCCAAACTTTATCAGAACGTTTTGAAACAAACAAAAAAATGTACTAAACATCAGAGACTAATTTTTTTTTTGATGCAAATTAAAATTAAGGGTGACACTTCAAAGAAGGTGGTAGTATAAAACCAGAAAAGTGTCTGTGCTTTTATGCCACTTGTGTTAAAGGAAACAGAGCTTTGTGAATGCCTTGTGTGAAGAAACAAAGCTCCATCTGTGAAATCCACGTCTTTCTACAGATTCACCTTCTAAAATAAAGAAACTTATGGGAATCTGCTATAGCACCCAATCATCTTGCAGAATAACAAGTATTAAGCAAAGCACATTTTTAAAATATTTGAATTATTTTTTTACAAAGACTTGAAACGTGCTAAAAGATGTGTTTTGAGAAACAAGAAAATGATTTTCTAAAAGTTTTACATATACTTACAGAATGGACAGAATTACAGAATTTTTCACTGCTGAATATATTTAAATTATTTTTATTTGGTGTTCACTGTCTAGTAGTGCTTTGATCAGTAGTTCAGAAACTAGAGATGGTGTTCAGCATGGCTCTGCTCTGTGCTAATTTGTTTGATTGGCAGAGCTAATTAGCCTGGATGTAGCATTGTGCTGATGCAATTTCACAGCTTTTAGATACATAACCTAATATTGTTGTATGTCAGTGCGGTGTTCCAGTTCATTAATAACTAGATAAGGTCTTCCCCTGGTATGGTATTTCCTGCTGCAGACGTGCTCACAAGGACTCTACACAAGGGACAATATCTGAAAATTTACCATAAGGGTTAACATCCTGCTAGAAACTCTTGGACATTTAAAGTAAGCCAAGTTGCTTTTGCTGCGGCTGATATTCAATCCTGCCTTAGCAAGACTTCCACTAAACAGTTGCATTTGTAAAAGACTTTGAGCTATATTAATTGAGACTAGACTTTAAATGAAGAGAGGAGAGAGTTTTTAGGAAGTGATTTGATAATTGGTGTAGCCTCTCAATATTTGGATTTCTTTGTTTCACTGAATCACAGATTGGCTGAAGGAGGAGGGAGCTCTAAGCATTGGCTAGTCCAATACCACAGCTCAAAGACAGCCAGCTAGGCCAGGTTGCTTACTGCTGTCTCCAGCTGGGTGTTGAACATCTCCAAGAATGGAGACTCACCAGGGAGACTCCACAGCTTACATAGGCAATATGTTCTAGTGTTTGACAGTCCTTGGTGTCAAAAAGATTTTCATCTATTTGAATTTAAATTCTTGCATTTCACTTTGTGCTCATTGCCTCTTGTCCCACCACCAGATACCATTTAGAGAAGCCTGACTCTGTCTTCCTTATAACTTCCCATCAGGTAGTTATGCACACTAAAACTTCCCTTCTTCCTGTTCTCTCAGCCTTGCCCTCTGTGACAGCGGCATAAGTTCTCTAATCATGGAATGTCAGTCTCCTTCATAGCAGTTTGCTGGTGTTGGTCCCATATGCCCACATCTGTCTTGTACTGGGAGCCCAGAGATGGACCCAGCTTTCCAGGTGTGTTCTACCATGCTGAGTAGACAGGAAGGATCACTTTACTCAATCTGTTGGTGATACTTTCCTAATGCAGCCCAGGCAACTGTTGGTCTTCTTTTGGGAAATTTCTGGCTTTGACTTGTCCAGAGGACCCTCAGTTCTTCCTTTCATGGAGTATAAATAGTTTTCCATCACTGTCTGGAAGTGGGATTATATAATTGGCATTATTTCCTTTGTTGTTAATTTACAGGAAATATATTTATCTTACTGTACTTACATCTGACTATATATTTATTTCAGAAATCTTTAGGTTCTCTAATCTTTTTCTTACACTTTACAATTTCATTCATATTACCATCCATTTTTGGGTTTTTTAGCATTAATTAAATTATTTTTGGTGGTTTTGTAATTTTTTTTCCTAATTGTTGTTTCTAAATGCAGTTCTCTGTTCTTTAGACAAAGATTACCAGAATTAAGGAGTTCTGCCAGACACGGCATTTGCAATAACTTCAAATTTTAATTAAAGAACTCACAGGTCAGTTTTCTCTGAACATTCTTCTTCCCAGCAGTTTTTCTTACAGCTTTTTGCAGTTGGAAATTTAGCTCTTTTGAACAGAAAATTAATTGTTAGAACTGTGTTCTATATTTCCATAATGAATATGTATGTATTTCCACAATGAATAATGTGTGTTACGATAACTGATCTCTAAGCAACCACTAGTTTGCAATCTAGTAATTCATCAATTTTTATTCTATGGAGATTAAAGAAGATCTGTTTACTGTTCTGTGTAAAACCTTTGCTTTTCAATTAACTTCTATAATATTAATAAATGTTATGATTTACTGCTAATTGCAGTAAAGTGCATGAAAGTTGGATAACAAATAATTTGAAGTCTCAAATCCTCAGGTTTAATTTTTATATATTACAAAGATATTAAAGGAGGAAATTTTTGTCTGGTCTTATCTGGAGATATCAAGCTTCAGGTATTTTTGTGTTGTTGTGGGGGGTTTTTTGTTTGTTTTTTGGTTTCTTTTGGTTTTCTTTTTTGTTTTATTTTGGTGGGGATTTTTTTGCATAATGTATATTGCTGCATTCTGTAAATAAGGAATTTCTAGAGAAATGCACAAGTCTTGCAATTATAGGCCAAGACCTAGATCAGAACTATCGATCTTCATTAATTACTGGGTACGTCTTAACCTAAGTCATCTAAGAACCTGTTGGTTAATTAAAGGTCTGTTTTAATGGTCTGAAACAGTTACAGTTCCCTCTATGTTTATCATAAATTAGGTTTTCAGATTAAAATGGAGACTATAACTCTGCAGCACTTCTGTTAAGGTACATAATTTTTGTCTTGGTTTTACAGCTGGTGCAAAGAACAATTAACTTGGATGCATAAGGCTAGCCACTGGCGAATTTTTCTCTTACTTGTACCTTTTCTATAGCAAACTGAGAGTGTTCCTGATCCAAAATATTATAAATGTGAGGAGATTCAGTTAAACAAACAAACAAACAAACAAACAAACAAACAAGAAACACAGCAATTTCAGTGCTACTAAAACCTATCTCTTCTTTTGAAGAACATTCAAAAAGCCCTGAGTTAGGGAAGGGGATTGACAAATCTCCACATTAATGCAAGAGAAAGAGTGATGCAGAACCTGTAATAAATCTTGGACATGTGGTTTCAAAAACCCATTATCACTCCAGAAAATGCAAACATAAGCATGATTAACTATGGTTGCCTTTAACAGGTTGCAGATGTCTAGCAGCATGATCTGTCAGTATGCTTAATTAATTATCCATCCTAAAAATGATGGATCAAGAATTCTTTGATTTTGATAATTTACTTATGATTTAGGAAAATATTTTTACACAGAACACATTTGCTTTCAGAGCATTGTCTTGCTTGACTGTCACTAGGTCTTTAATTTAAGGGGTTTGTGCGGAGAATTAGAATCTTTCATGACAAAAACCACAAGGGGGTGTCCATGTCACCAAGTTTTTATGTTTTTGTTTGTTTGTTTGTTTGTTTTATATACTAGCAAGTGATTCTCTGTGGTTTAAAGAGTTAAGCATGATTTTTTTCTTTAGTAGTTATGTATCTTCAGCCTTCTCTTCAACAGAACCTGATGAAAAGTTATTTGATACAGTATATTTCTGGATGTTACCTTTATATAGGGGAAGGATTAAACAGAAAAGAACCTTATTTTGTACAAAACCAGGAAAAAAAAAAAAAAAAAAAAAAAAAAAAAGTCCTGAAGCTCATTTGACTCAGCTGGTCTCTATCGAGTTCAGAATTTTTTCTATCAAATTTAATTTAGGTTTAGTTTTCTTTCTGTGTTGCCCACTGAAGAGGAAAATGTTCCCAAGCAGCAATTGTCATAGATGTACTTTTGCACACCTACAGTCATAGAATGGCTTGAGTTGGAAGGGACCCTAAAGATCATCTTGTTCCAAACACCTGTCATGGTAATGAATGCCACTCACTAGATCAGGTTGCTCAAAGCCCCATCTAACCCGGCCTTCCAGAGATGTGGGACATCCACACCTTATTTGGTGAACAGGAACATACAGAAAAGCAGAAGAAATCCACTGTCAAGGCCTCATGCTACAAAGAAAATATACTGAATTTTCTGTTAATTAAATGTGAGAATAGTGTATGACCGAGGAGCTTAGATCTCTAATGGCTACCCAGGGAATGGTCTCTGTTGCTATATTCTGTTAGCTTTCTGAAAGTTTACAATTCTGTAGTGAAGTTTTCTCATGATTGTAACATAAACAAAGTTGTTTTTCACATTCCTTTCTGATGAGGGTCAACTGATTGATTTCTAGCATGGCCAGCAGGATGGAGAGGTGATAACCTTGTTCTCCAATCTCTGGTCATTGTCCAGAATCTATACATGCAAGGTCATCATAATAAAGTTTCTTCTTCTTCTTAGAGTCAGAGAGTGTGTGAGTATCATTTTCTCTTTGTGTTCTCTAGTGACAGTCTCAGAACTGTAAGATGACACAGAGAATTTGATGTTTAAAACATATTTTTAGGAGCTGTTATATGAAAATTGAGTGTATTTATTAGCAAGGTAGCCACATATTTCCAGGCGATATGAAGCTAGAGCATTTTATCCCTAGTTACAGTAAGTCTTTCTACAAAAGTGACAATAAGAGGAAGATTTAAAAAAAAAAATTGTATTATTTGGACAAGGAAAGTGATTGACAATGTGGGAAAAATAATTACATCAAATTTTACACAAGGTAATTACGGTCATTTGGATAAAGTAATCGATAACAGAGATGAATGGATAAATGCTCAACATTTTATAGGGAAGATACTGGTTAGATAACATCTGGATAACTTAGCTGTTTGTAATTGACTGGGCCTTCTCTGCTTCCTTCTGACTATTGCTCCTAAAGTGCAGTGCATCTTACCTTGCCCTGAAATATGCTAGCTCTCTTGAAGAGAGAGTAAGAGTAGATACCAAAGTTTTTGTCACTGTTTTCTCTGTTCTTCTCACAAGCAATCAACAGAAACATGCTATGTTCAAATATTTACAAATAAACGTAAAAATGTTTGGAATCAATTTCAAGAGAAGATGGCAGTGACTTGTTTAGTCTAGAAAGAATGTTTTGAGCTCTTCACAGCCTTTGCTCTCAGTCTTCTATAGTTTAGAGTTTTCAGTGGTGGTCCTTATGATGCTTCTGGCTTTGTAGCTGAAACCAAACTGAGGGGTGTGGTGGGGTGTGGCAGGGTGTGCCAGTCACAATTAGGTAACAAATCTGAGTATGTATCAGTAATGTCATCCTGCTTCACAAAAGATAAGAAGTGAAGAAATAAGATAGCTTTTGACATTTCAACTGTTGGAATCTCAGAGCTGCTACTGCTTATTGTTGTAGTGGAAAATCTCTCAAGAACAGGTCTCAAGTAGTCTTGTTAGAGTCCACTACTTCATATGCAACTGGGTAAGTGCACAGTTGTATACACACAGGTATAGATAAACTATTTAACACATTTCATATATTTATTATGCCCCAAATCAGTAGTTTGAGCTGGGCAACAACCAAATAAGGTGAACAAATCCTTTAGCAGCAACGCCAAAATTACTGGTAAAAGAAACTAACTTGTAAATACAGTAACATACACTTACCAGTTTTCTTCCAAATGCCAGCTGTGGCTGCATGCTTCGTAATGAGAGTCTTAGACTGAACAGTAATATTATTTTAAAACATAGAAGATTACTAAGAATAGTTCAATTAAATTCTGCAGCTGTTCATTTTTGTGCAATAACTCTTTCATTATATATCCTTTTCTGTAAGTCTCAGAGGAGTGAAAAAAACCCCAAAAACATCCACTCTGATAAAGAAGTTACAGGATATATTTTCCATTATTTAGTAGGACTTTATTTGCTAGCAATATTAATTCTTATCTCTAGTGCTGGGAAATTGATGTTTTATGAAATTTGGACTAAATACTATTTCTACTCATAGCTCATTTAATATAACGACATTTTAGAGCCAATGAAACTTCCATTACTGGAAATAGAAAAGATCCTAGTGGTTACTGTGAGAGACAGGTTTTTCCTTTCCTCCTTGTTTACGGATTTTGAGGTTCATCTTATGTTTGTATATGGTCTTCTATCTAGTGTTTTATAGCAATCCTGAAAAAATCTGGCTGGTTGCACAGCTCTGTAGCAGCTCAAGGATTCCCATACCCATCTCTTCAGTTCATATTTTTATGGGACTATTCATGACACTTTTATTCCCAGAGGTCACTGGAAAGACGTGTTCTTTACCTGTCAAGTGCGATGATAACACAATTCTAGAAAATACAAAGTTATCTTGGCAGATGAGTAGGGGAAGAATATTGGATTAAAATTATAAATAATTTTCAATTGTGTTAATATATCTATCATGTCAAATGATAGCAATAAGGAAGTAAGAGAAGGAAAGAAACTACAATATTTAACTGGAGTCCAATGAGAAAATTCAATAGAAATATTTTATTTCTAGTACCTAGTGATTTGAAGATTGCATACGTGAACTATTACTTGGTAATTGATTTTAAAATTATCAAAAATACAATAGAAACCCATTTCAGTGTTTTATTCCACAGGAGAATAATAATGAATCTTTCATTGATTAACACAAATTTTCTTGTTTTCTTTGGAAATTCATGATTGTATCCTGTCTTACAGAGAAAAGATTTGTGGTACCACAGAAAGGTTTCTGGCATTTACAATTGGTTTCATTCTATTGGGGTGAATAGGTTTCAGAGCAGGGGTAGAAAGAATTCCTTTCCCAGGGGGACAGATTGTCAACCAGAGGAAAACTACAGGGTGTTGTAATACATTAATTGGGTTTATATCGTGTTTCATCGGATTTGTAATATGTATCAAGTGGTTTGTCCTTGCTCAGCTGTAACCCAACTCTGTTTCCCACCCACTTTATCCCTGATTGGGTAGTGTCTTGTCCCTGCCTCTGGGCCCTGCCTCCTGGGGGGAAAAGCGGCCACATGGGCTGGGCCTAGCGCTCTCTGGCACAGGTGAGCCACTGGGAAAGATCTCCAGCCAGGCAGGGCAGGACTCGAGAATAAAGCTGTTATATTACACCCGGTGAAAGAGACTCTTTCCTTTTGCCATCGGCAGTCATCTAGACTCATAAAGAAATACCACAACAGGGGGTATCTCAGTGAGGCAGCCCATATTACTTGGTCTCAATTCACAGACACTGGCATTCAGTGGAGTGTAACCAAGAGAAAAACAATTTACAAAGGACTTTAGATTGCGTTGTGAGGAGTGAGTAAGGACAGCCTTGTAATATGATTATCAGCTGTGAACCTGCCTTCTGTTCAGGGGACCGAGCAAAGTACAGGTCCCAAAGACTTCACTGCACCTCTGGGGTTGGGATAGGGGATTTAACTGGCTGAACAGGAGGCGAGAGGGGACACAAACCCAGGCACTGACACATGGTAAATACACCCTGGTTGTCCATAAGAGTGAGTGTGGTAAGTGCTGTCACATTTAGAACTAGCTAAAGATGAACTGCCAGTGGGCTGGGAGAGTAATTGCTTGCTGTTGCTGCCCACAGCTCATGCTTCATAACTCCTGAGGCTGCGCAGAGAGCAGCATGGGAGCTACAGGTTCCAATTTATGGTCTAAACTGGTGTATATAGCTACCTACGAGACACTCCTGAGTAGAGCATTTCTCCAATGAATTTGTTTCAAGTGCAATTAAAACTGGTTTTAACTTACAGCTGGGGGTTTGGACTTTTAAACTGATAGAACAAAATATGAATGTGCCAGCTTCTTCCAGTTTATAATTTTATTTGTATAGACAGACCATATATATATAACAGACCAAGAAAACAAAAATCACCTTTACTATCTATTATTTTCTAGTCAACATTTGTGCCTTTAACTCATAAACAAGTTATACTGGACCAGAATACAGAGAACCTAGGCATTGCTATAATATTACCCTGAGGTATAATAACTTCAACTCAAACTGAAGTGAAACTCAACAGCATGCAGCCAAATGAATAAACAGCTAGAGTTTTGCAAGGGCATACCCTATTCACAGCTGCAGAAATATTTATTTAGTTTTGCAATATATAAAACCTGTAACTAAACACACATAAGGTAGTGCAAACACAGCTAATTTTTCCCATTTTTTGTATATGAAAAATATGTAGTACAAAAATTATGTAGGTTTATATATATATATATAGATATACACATATATATATATATACATATATATAATGTGCTGGTAGAATTCTACTAAAAAGAAAATCTGAAGCCAGTGAAATTATCAGCTCTGGGTTGTTCTGCTCTTTTTCTTGTGCTTTTTGATGTTGTATTGTTGCCTTTTTTTTTTTTTTTTTTTTTTTTTTTTTTTTTCCCCACCCGTCCCTTCCAAGACTGGAGAAATAGACATTAATTTTTGCATTACAGTTTTCAAGGTACTTCTGCCCATGGATGCCACATTACTGATGATACTTTAAATATTCTGGTTGAAGAACATGGTAAAAGATAACTGCCATTTAAATGTGTAGTAAAACTATCAGTTTACTGTGACAATGCAGTTTTTTGTCTTAAAAATTTCATCCTAAAAGCTTAAAAGTTTTTGGCTCAGAAGTTTCATCATCTGTTTTGACCTGTCTCAGTAAAGGTGTGCACAGCTATGTTTACATAGGAAGGTGGATAGTATTATAATGTCCAAGAAAACTGTTCCTGAAATGAGGATATACCTGATGCAAAAAAGTGTTTTGCAGAACTGTAAAGCTTTATTCTATGCAGAATAACACCTGGTGATAACCTAGTGGTTTTGACAACTGGGTTGTGATTAACCTGAGGGCATTCATCATTGCAGCTGGCTGGAGGTGTGTTTTTCACACCCCAGAAACACAGACCTATGTCAGAGCTTTTAGTGTAGACTGAGATTTGAGAAGTGACCTGACCACAGGTTTAGACAAGAGATAAGGCAAAACCCCATCAATATCTCCACTCTCTGGAAGTGAATACCTCCTTAATATGCCTTGCCCTTACATGTGTTTATATTCACTTGTGAAAGATCAAGTTTCATTCCAGAGGTGTTTATGAGTTATACATT
>JANEHK010000039.1:4802472-4847862 GCA_025960845.1 Tachycineta bicolor
TGTGAAAGATCAAGTTTCATTCCAGAGGTGTTTATGAGTTATACATTGAAGAGTCATAATGTGATTTAGTTCTGCTTGAGTATATCTCCATCTGACTGTTCAGATTCAAGACTGCACAAATTCTTCTCTAAAAGATTTCTGTGCTGTAACAGAGCTAATCAAACATGGAAGAGAAGAACTGAATGTATGAATGTCTTATTTCCTGTCTTTATACAATTTCAATTGGTTGATATGCTGTGTAAGAACCTGAGTATCAACCTACATTAATTTTATGTTTTGGAATATTTAACAGGTAAATGATTTGCTAGGAAAAACAGTAAAACTCTGTGAAACATTAAAAGTTTGTTAATAGTGAAAGCTATGTTAACACAATATTTGGAGAAATAAAGCAACAAGATGCACAAGAATGAGAGAAAACAATCTAATTTTTGCAATAAGTCAGTGCTTTGTATTTTTCATAATATACAAATCAAAGAAGTGGAAGAACTACACCGTGCATATGTGTGTTACATGTTGTTGTGCATTATTTGGGTTTATATTGTATTTGTTTTTTATATTGGGTTTTGTAATGGTTTCTTCTGTACACCTTGTTCCCCTGGAAAATGTATCATCCTGAAGTTTGTCCCTGCTCCTTTTTCCCACCCATTTGCACACAACTCTGTTCCACTCCCATCTTATCTCTGATTGGGCAGTGGCTTGTCCCCACCTCTACCCCCTTCCCCCTGGATAAAGCCGGGAAGAGCACATGCAGCTGCCTCTAGGCTTGAGGACAGAGACAGGGACCACGCTCCGGAGCAGGACCACAGGAGAAAGACTGAATAAATCCCGGATTCTCCCTGAATCAAGTGCAGACTCTTTCCTTTGCCATTGACAGGGACCTGCTCTTTCTAAAGGAAAAGGTTCACAGCCACTCTGGGATCTTTAGGGCCCTGAGAAAAATCCTTCCAACTGTGGTTTGTCTCTCAAGCTAGCTGAGGCAAAAACAGAGCAGGGGCCCCAAGAGAGACACCACAGTTACACATATATTCCTGGTTAAAAGACTTTTTTTTTTTTTTTTTTTTTTTTTTTTTATTTTTTTTTTTTTTTTTTTAACATATTTTGATAGTAAGGTGTAAGAATGCAGGTGCCACCCTGTGATAAAAGGAATCTTGGCTGTGTGGCAGCTAAAGAATAAACAGAAAAATTAAGGACATGAATTGTGACATTTTTTAACTGTCCAGATAAAGGATACTCTGGAGCAGCCTTGCTGGCTTGTCATTGAATTTCCTTCTAATTCATGGAATCAGAAAACATCTAAATCTATGGTTTGTATGTGTGTGTATTTTTGACATTCCGTTCATTATTGCAAATAAGTGTGATGCAGAGGACAGAGAAGCTCAGCCAGACGAGACCTATTTGTCTTTTGTTTATAGCCAGTGGCCAGTCCTTTTCCTCTGATGCTTGCTTAAGGTGGAGAGCAGCAAATAAAAAAATCATGTGAATGAAGTTAAGGGTTATGTAGATGTTAATATTGATTTATTCTGAAATACAGAGGAGCTGAGTTTTAGATAAAAACTTTATTTGGCTAGAGAGAAGGCAGATGATTTAATAGTTCAAGACAGTCAATATATTTTATTCAACAGCAAATTTCTCACTGTGGTTTGTTGGGATGAAATACTGTTCTCTGACTTTATTCTAATAAAGAGCTCACCCAACTGCTTCAGAACATCCTCAGTATGCAATAAGTATAAATGAATTGAAATTCAGTCATGAAATCCAGTTTTGACTCCAGCACCTGTCCAACTTCTCTGATTGTGTTTGGGCAATGGGTGAAAATACTAGTGAATGTCAGTCTTGGGAGTCACCTGATGCAATTGCTTGTGCAGGCTAAACTGATGATTTCTGCTTGCTTTGCACACTTTAGATCTGCGCAGGAGCATGGAGTCTGGACTAACTCTTCCAACTACCCAAAAGGGGCACTTCAGTCTATTTCTGTCCAAACTGATGACAGCTACCCATTTTTAACCTCACACATTAGCCAAACAGCTGCCATGTACAGTTAGGTTGGAAAAGACCTCTGAGATCATCGTGTTCAACCTTTGACCAGACACTGTCGTAATGCATTAATACTGTGTTTCGTCGGATTTGTAATCACATGGTTTGTCCTCGCTCCGCTGTAACCCAACTCTGTTCCCCACCCACTTTATCCCTGATTGGGTAGTAGTTTGTCCCTGCCTCTGGGCTCTGCCACCTGGGGAAAAAACCCCGACATGGGAGGAGCCGAGGTCTCTCTGGCGCCGGTGAACTATCAGGAAGAGCTCCAGCAAAGCAGGCAGGACTCAAGAATAAAAGCTATTATATCCCACCTGGTGAAAGAGAGCAGACTCTCTTCCTTTTGCCATCAGCGGTCGTCTAGTCTCTTAAAGAAATACAACATCTGGCGCCTTATGTGCGGATAGAAGCCACAAAAGGTTCCCAAAAACAACCACTTGGGGAGCACATGGCCAAGGAATCTCACACAGGTACGTGAGTCACAAAACGTAGCCCACCCACGCAGAGACACAGACCCGTCAGGCTTGGCATTCACTGTGGAGTCTCCGAAACACAGGATTTCACAAGCAAGGCTGTAGTTTTCTCCTTTGGACTTAAAAAACTCATCGGAGTGCTGCGAAGAAGCCCCTCAAACAGCAAGCTCCCAGAGAGGTGACCACATGTTCTTGGAAAGATGGCCCTGGGATCTGGGACTAGAAGCTCTTTTTGCACCAAAAAGGGTCAGTCTCAGGCAAAAAGAGTGATTGGGAAAGAAAGGAAAGGAATGCTGGATTTTTGGTGAGTAGCACTTTGGGTTTTCTAAGGGAAAATCTTTTTAAGAGGCATTAAACCTCAGAGAAAAGGTTTTTTTTCTCTTTTGGGGAAAGTTTTTGCTTTCAGAGTGTACCTTCAATGTGATTTAATAGCACGCTTCTTTCTGCAGCCTGAGCGGGGTGGAAAAGGAAACTGTTTCTTTTTTTTTTTTTTTTTTTTTTCTCTCTCTCGTGAGGTGTTTTTTTCCTTTTGGTTTCTCAGTCACAGTTAAAGGGGACACAGAAACTCAAAATCTGAGCCAAACATGGGTGCTAGGCTGTCTGTGTCTCAAAAAGAGTCTATTACCAAATTTTAAGTGCCTTGGATGATGGGGGGACCCATTGTTCAAAGAAACAGCTGAAAAAATTAACTCTCTGGTTATTTTATCAGTTTCCACATTTATCATTACAGCAAATAAACTCCCCAGAATTTTGGGAGGCTATAATGAAAAAAAAAAAATAGTTGAATCTGGCTCCTCTAATAATAAAGAAAATGCATATTTTGCTTTTTATGACTTAAAATTAAGTTTGCATTGCAAAAGCAAAATGAAAAGGAAAAAAAAGCCAGTTCTTTGTGAATTTTCCCCAGCTTGTACCTTTCCAGGCAGTCCGAGTGCTCAAACCTCCAATCTTAGTGGTCCCCAGGTGGGGGGGTCACAAGATGGAGGGCATTCCTTTGTCCAAAATGGCCAAAGCTATGTGCTCTCGAGCCACAAGGAGCCTCTTCCTTTGTCTGTCCCTCCTTCCCGCAGTCCCTTCTTCTCCCCAGACCCCTCCTTCCCTTCGGTGCTGCCCCCAGCACTGCCCTCTCCTCTGACTCTGCCCCCTACCCTCAAACCTCCGCCCTCTGGCTCCTCCCCGTGTGACTCAAGCCTCCAGCCCCTCCCTGCCCCTGGTTCCCACGGTTTCCCCAGCCACAGTCCCAGTTCCCACGCCCCAGAGGGGAGGCGGGGGGGGGGGAGCCGGGAAGCCGGAAGCAGGAAGTGATCCTGGCTTTTCTGCCACCCCTTTCACATATCAACAGTCAAAAAGTGGGGTGTTGTCCACAGTAATTGGGACCCCTTCCCCCAACAAGCGATTCAGAGTTTATGCAAAGCTCAGGCCAAATTGGGATATGAAAGAGAATATTTTTGCAACCGTTTAAAAGCAAATTTAGCAAGGAATACTACAGTTCCCTTTGAGCTCCAGAAAGATTTACTTCTGGAACTTTGGCAAAATCCTGAAATGGCTGTTGATAATAAGAATTTGCCAATTCAATTAGCAACCCAGCCCGATAAGTCTTTCCAGCCTTACGGTAAAATAAAGCATCTTCCATCAGAAACTTTTGTAACATTTGTGGAGCAGTTAACCTGAGCTATCGAGTTACAGGTTAAAAATGAAGGAGCCTGGGAACAGGTCCTGTAGGAGATGGCTCTGGCCAATGCAGACGAACAGTGCAAGGCAGCTATCCTCAGCCTGTCCATAGAACTGGCTCCAACTTTACATGACATGCTTAAGGTGTGTGCCAGGAAGATTCCCTTCATAAAAGCTCATCAAAACCACAGTTCCAGAGTCAAGCCGCCACAAAAAGCTGCTGCTGCAGACACCATGCCTCCTGTACCTGTGCCATGGCCACTGCCCAAGAGAGGAACAACATGTCTCCTGTGCGATCAGGCTGGACATTGGGCATCTCAATGCCCTTTAAAGAAGGAATTTCTGGACTTTCAGGACAATGGGGATGGGAGGTCTCAAAAGTCCAAAGGGAAATTAAAAAAAAAAAGAAAAATAGAAAATGTAAATGTTGAACGAAATAATCCTGCTTTAACCAGTTCTGCCTTTCAGCAAAAGTCACCAGATATGATAACAAAGGATCCAGTGACCAGAGAAACAAAAAGTCCTCATAATCAGGTCACCTGGGGTTGTGGGTACACCTATGTGTCCACTCCCCCAGGTCTCAAGTGGGTGCCAGCTGAGTGGGTGAAACCTTTCATCCCTAAAACTGCAAAGCCACCTGCAGAGGCCCCACAAGTGGCCAGTGCTGCCTGGAGGGGGAGAAAGCGCCAAACCTCCTCCTTCTAATTATCATTATTCCTTAACAGTGTTCTTCTAGACAGTTTGCGCTAAAGGTCATTTTTCTTCTGCAACTTTAAAGGTACTCAAGATCTGAACTCTGAGCATGTCCAATGAACCGAGCCTTCCTGTTTCTTAATTTAATAAGAAAAGGGGAAATGTTGTAATGCATTAATACTGTGTTTCATTGGATTTGTAATCCTGTGGTTTGTCCTCGCTCAGCTGTAACCCAACTCTGTTCCCCTCCCACTTTATCCCTGATTGGGTAATGGTTTGTCTCTGCCTCTGGGCCCTGTCCCCTGGAGAAAAATTCCCGACATGGGAGGAGCCAAGGTCTCTCTGGCACTGCTGAGCCATCGGGAAGGGCTCCAGCAAAGCAGGCAGGACTCAAGAGTAAAAGCTGTGAAAGAGAGAAGACTCTCTTTCACCCACCTGGTGAAAGAGAGTAGACTCTTTTCCTTTTGCCTTCAGCGGTTGTCTAGTCTCTTAAAGAAATACAACAAGACACCACCTCATCAACTAGACCATGGCACTGAGTGCCACATCCAGTCTTTCCTTAAACACTGCCAGGGATGGTGACTCCAGCCCCTCTCTGGGTATACTGCATCATATGACTTAGTGGTGTAAGTCTTTTCTGTTCATATCTTTTTGGCAGGATTTTTAAATAATCCTTTTTGTGCTCCATGGTTGTGGGAACTGCCTTTTTTTTTTTTTTTTTTTTGGTGTGTTTTTGTGGCTACAGTAAGTACAGAGTGGTTCCATGCTTATTAACCACTTAAAAGATAAGTAGTACTCAAATGATCATCTTAATATACATATTTTTAAGCAATATTCTGTAAGAAAATTTCTTCCTTATTTTCATAAGAATGTGAGTGGCTCCACGTCTGTTAATCTTGTTTAAAATCACGATCTTTTGCATCAATATATACAAATATATATACATATACATATAAATGAATACACATTAAAAGAACTGCATTATCTTAAGACAAAGAGGTAGCACATCATAAAGTTATTATTTTTAACAAATGCTAATAGCTGGTACATTTTACTCACTCAAGTATGTTAACTGATAGGGTGAGACTGAGCTAGCTGAATTTCACTTGAGAAACATCGACATGTGAGCACAGATACTCTGTAGTAGTCAGCACATAGGAAGCAAGTGGAACAAGACTTGAACCTACTGTGTTAGCTGTGCTGGTTGAGTACACAAGGATGCATGAAATAAATGCAGGCTCACTGCACGTGCCATCTCTATATTTGAGGAAGCCTGGGATGTCCTAATGTCTTGTAGCACAGAAAGAAGTAGCTTTGGTGCCAGGCTGCCAGGCATGTGTAAAAACCTATACAAATGGTCAAACTGTAATTTCAATTTCTACAAAGTTTCTGGGAAATAAAAGAATCTCTTGGGGGAAGATGGTACATATGGATTATGTGCGGTAGTCCCTTACTAAACGTCATCTCCATCTTTTTAAGACTTTGAAACACACAGGTCGGTGTCATCTTGTAGGTGTCATAAATCTGAAATTCAGTTTTCTGTGTAAAAAGGGGGAAATATCTGATCTCTCTTAGGGGTAGGTAATTCATAGTTCCTAAAGGCTGCATCTTGTAAAAGTTTTCAGAAATTTCATTATAATATCAGTTGTTTTCAGTTAAACTAATTGTGAGAAACTGAGCAATAGGAAGTGATTTTTCTCTGTTTGAAGCAGCTAATACCTGAGAAATCAGTTTATGCATTATTTATTAGTAAGAATGACATACTTCAGATATTGTCATCATATCATCCAGTAGAAACTATTACTGCTTGTGCAGCACATTGCAGAGAAGATTTTTTTCCCCATAATTCAACAGTTGTTTGTTTGTTTGTTTGTTTTCCCCCTATGGCATATTCCTTAAAATAAATTACACTAGCAAGAAGATAGAAGAGTACTGGTAATCAGCTGCACTGTCCTCAAAGCAGTTCTTCAGCATTCTGTGCAAACCATGCGTGTTGTACATTAGGCTGATGGAAACATATCCTTCCCCATCTATCTGATTTTTTTTCAACAAATAAATTATGCATGTTTTAAAAATTCTGATGTTGCTTAAATGTTTTCTGTTAAGGTTGCATCTGACTGACATATTTATTTAGACTGACATGATTCTTTGATGCTATAACATAAAATTATTTTTATGTGATGAACTGCCAATCTGATCTTCCTATTTCATAGCAAGGAGTATTGGGTATTATCATAAATTAATGTATGTCAAAGCTTAAGGCAGGACTCTGCACCTCACAGTGAATTGGAATTGTTTGTGATGGACTAGAGCCCTGACTAGTTGTCATAGGTTAGCACAGTTTAGTTTTTAGTTAAGGAGAAAAAGTGTTTTTCCCTGCCAGGACCTTGGAGTTGCTTTGTGGAGGAAGGGTAGGGACCTATCAGAAAGCTACCAAGATATTGGCAGATAGTTTAGCAACTGACGATGGCGAATGCGACTTTGGGAAGTACTCATTTAAAACTCTCATCCCCGGCAGATCCCCGTCTTCCTTCTCAGATAGCCATGAGGTAACATCGTGGGCGGCAGGGGGGCCCGAGTCAGGCCCCGCTGCCATCTGGGTGTCAGGGCCGGGCCCGGCCGGGCCTCCGGGAGCTGCTGCCCGCATGGGAGGGCCCGGGCCGGCTGAGCCCCTTTCCCCCTGCTGCCGGCGGGAGAGAAAAGGAAACAGCTCAGCCATGCCACGTGCCCAAGGCCGCAGCAGAGGGGGATAAACCATCGCCCAGCAAGAAGGGCTTACAGCGGGGAAAGAAAGCCTGCAGCTTTGTCATCCTAAATGAGACCAAGGAGTGGAAAAGAAAGCATCTACCAGCCTCCCCCATCAAGGCTTTTAATTTCTACAGCATGATAGCCTTGGGCTAGAGAGCACATTGGCTGCTGCAGGCCTGGGCAGATTTTACCCTTTCTCGGCAACATGGAGCTTCTAAAGCACAACCCTTACCTGAGAGAGAGAATAAAGAGACAGAGTGTATGTAGAACAGACACCACATGAAGTCAGTGGATTAGAAGTGAAGGAACTGATAATATCGGAATGGGATTGAAGAAGTGGACATGTTTAACTGGACTTTTCTAGGGTAAACTATGGAGAAATGGACTGTTTTTTGTAGCATCTTAATGTTGTTGGGGGGGATGCTGATTCTAATCAAACTTGGGGACTGATGTGATTGAGATTTAATTGAGAACTTTAAAGCCCTCGCTCCTGGGTTAAAAGGAGGTCTCAGCTTTTGAGACAAAGATGATTTTAGACTGGAGGAAGCGTTCTTAAACAGTACCTCAGATACACTGAGAGGCCCATAGGTAGCCAAGGGAAAGGCTGCTAACGGATGGGATGGAACAGCACAATCTGCAAAAACTGGGTGGTTGCAGATGTGTGACACTGAGAGCCACTAAACTATTTTGTCTTGCAGCAAGTGTCTCCATGAGACTCTAGAGAGACTCTTCTCCCAAAGAAATGGAAGATTATGTTTAAATGGTAAAACTGACTGAAAACCACAAGTTGTGTCTTTCTATGTTGTTTTGTAAGAAAGTTAACAGTTTGTAGGGGGAGGGAAGAGTGTTTTGAAGTTTCATTCTGTTTTAGTTTAGGTTTTCTTTTCCCCAACTTACTTTTTTTCCATTCTTTTAGTGTGTATTAATAAAACTATTTATTTATTTTTAAGTTTAAGCCTGCTTTGATTTTTTTTTCTTAATCTCTCTCTCCCAAAAAAAGAATAAACACTAAAACCATTGCACTAAATTTGGCAACCAAAATTTAGCAAACGTGAAACCACTATACTAGTCCAAAGGAAACCCAGTAGGGTACAAACCCTTGCCACAGGAGCATCTAACTCTCCAGACTGCCTCTCAGAAATTTATCTGATATTTTTGTGTGTGTGGTTTTACATTTTTTGTGGCAGGCTTCAGCTAGTTCCTTTCAGTAGGAAACACAGTCATTGGCTAATACTATTTTAGTATGAAGACCATCCTCACATAATGAAAATATGATCTTCCTTTGTAGTTATGATACAATCTTTAGTCTTGAGTTTCCTCTTCCAAGGCTAGGCATCTAAAATCAGTTACTTACAGAACAACTTTAAGATTGGCCTAATTTTCACAGCTGGCAAACACGATCTCTGTAGCCACTCTACATTTCACAGGGCTAACTGAATTTCACAGATAAAGAAAACAGAAGTACTGAGCTGATTTTGGAGTTGCCCACAGTAACACTAGCAGGTGCGTGTGGCAGTCTCATGGCTGGATTGAAAGGGGAGCACAGGACAGCACAGAGGAAACTTCTGCTTTCCTGGGTTGGGTAACTCAGTCGCAGTTATCCCAGGAAACTCTTCACTATGATTGGTAGTATGTCCTTTAGGGATATCTGGCTTTAAACTAACTTGATTAAGCACTGGGATCATATGCCAAGTATTGGCTATTGAAATCTTAAATTTCCTATATGTTTACATATGGCTGCATGACAGGTGGTTGCCAAGTGCAACTAAATATAAACAAACCCAACAGGATCCATATCCTGTAATTAAAGTTTCAGTGGCACTCCTGACAGTTCTCCAACTTCTCTTTTATCACTTTCAAATACCTGTTCCTCAGCTTACATTTAGGTCTCGTATTAAATATGAATCCCCTGTAACTTCTGACCCTCCAATTTTGTAAGACAAAAGTTGACTCTAGTCTTGCAAAATATGAAGATAGATGGAAGTTTTTATGCAATGCATGGAGAGGGGAACTCCCCTCATTCTTAAAATAGTAGAAATAGCATTAGAGGCAGGTAATAGGAAATAACTGATTTTGTCTTCTCTTCAGATGGAAGGAAAGTATTTGGAAGAGGCAAAAAAGAATAATCATGATAATTTCAAAAAGACTTTTTTATCAGAAAGAAGGAAATATGTTAAAGAAAACTGGTAATAAGAACAAAGAATAAAGTTTGAAATAATATAAGATGCACCGGTAAGGTGAAATTCTCATCAGGAGAAATGCTCTTCTCTTTTGTATGCTACTAGTTTCAGAAAATAACCACATCATAAAGTTTCCAGCACACTGTAGGTTCAAGGTTATGATGAGAAATTTAAACAGGGACTTTCTTAACTGGGTGCATATTTGCCATGAGAAAGCAGCTATAAAACCTACCTACAGCACCTTGTCCTGTGTGACTCCTTTGGGATGAATGGACAGTTTAAGCTTCAGTCTGGTTTGTTGCAGAATACAGAAGGTGTTTAGTGAATAATTCTATTTAATCCCTAAATGTAATCTGTACTTTCAAAGCTTAACAGGGATAGTTTAGTCCCTATGAGGCTTGAGCTGCGAGTGAGATCTCTGCTGTCTCCCGTTACACAGCAGTAGCTTTAATGGTAAACCACGAGAGAAACAAGTGAGGAGTTGAAACCAAAAGCATGTCTTTTGCCTTCTCATTTATGTCACCCTTCCTTAAGGAAAAGCAAAATAATGTAAGATGGTATTACTTATTTGTCAGAAGAATTGTAAAGGGACTTTTAAGTTGTATTCGGAAGACCTCTTTCAAACTCTATACATTAAAATTCTCCCTTAGTTAATTTTTTCTTCAAGTATTGCTAATCTTCCAGAGGTTTTTACTTTGCCAACTTATATGTTATTTCCTTTTCTTTCCTTTGATTTTTCTAAAGCATAGAAAATGAAATTGAAATTTCATCAACATAGTATTGTTGAAATATTCTGCATTTAATATTTATTTATGATTTTCCAAAAGTAAAGCTGACTCAGGCTTTAAATGGTGTTATGTGTAGGTTTCTATGCCTATAGAACCTATGAAGGTGTTTTTAAAGACACCTGGAAGAATGTAGGGTTAGCTTGGTTTTTGTTTGTGGGTCTCAGTGCTGTTGGCCAGTTTTTTCTTGGTCAGTCTGGAATGTGTGAAGCTCATTTTCTGTGGAGATGTCACTTTAGGCACTTTAGGTGCCATTAAAATACTCTTTAGTGACTGCAGAAGACAAGCAAGGGCTTGAATATCCTTCAGTCTTTTACTATGACTGCAGCATTTCCTTTCAGATCCTGAGCCTTTAATTCAAATATGAAAGCATTTTTATGTCATTAAGTACAAAATGTGTTTTAAAAGCCATTCATAGCTAACTTTTAAATGCAGTCACATTGTGTTTCTCTTACAGGATTTTTTTTTGCACTTCAGGATGTTACTTTTATGTTATACTAATTCATAATAACTGTTGTTATTCACTTTTATATGTTTATATGTAGTATGTTAACATTACTTTTTAAAAATCTCAGCTCTCATGGATAGAATTTTTTACAGCATAGTTATTTTAAATACTATATTTAAACTGTATAGCACAAAAACTCATGAAGAGTAGATTTTTAAATAAAAGACTGGTTTTTATTTAAATAACACTTTTTAAAAATGTTTCTCATGAAAGTAAGAAAAATTATGAAAATCTATGACACTGTTACAGTGGATCATTTAACAAATTGTTTGTTAAGAGCATAACTTTTTCTGTTTCTTGGGTTGCTTTTGAATAGTTTTAATATTTTTGCTTTTTTCCCCCTCCTCAGATTCCTGTGTTCAAAATTATCCACTAGTTCATCCTTAGTTTTGATTTGAAAATTATCAGTTCACAGTGACTATTGGAAATTAGAGCTGTCCTTACTTCTGCTGAAGACAAAGTGACATGAGATGTCCTTCCTCCCATTTCAGGTGGGAGAATGTGATGGCCTCTGTGCTGGCAAAAAAACCCCAGGAGTCAGCAGAGCACATTCAACTATCATACAGTTATAAAGTGGTATGGAATACAGTATCTCAGCTTTTAGTCCTGTAGTATAGTCAGCTAAAACACTTAAACCTCATCATGTCTCTAGCCTAATTCTATGCAGCTGAGCATTCTATCAGCTGTTATTTTTGGGTTTCAGAATTTAGGTGCTTTAAAGAAGAGGGTCAATGTGTCACCAAAAGAAGCATTTATGTTACAAATGCAAAACGGACTTTTCATAGGTGTTCTTGAATATTACTTGGAGGCAATTTCACCTGTAGAAAAAAAAATACATTAGAATACTTATTTTTGTAGTCTTCTCCAGTTGTAAATATTGAGGAGAATGTATATCAAGTCTGTTAATGGATTTGGGCTCATAAGAACATATTTTTCTTTATGCTTTGGGGGCAGCTGAGAGGCAACTCTCTTTTAGTAACACTTTAGTGGAAGAAATGTTAAATAGAATTAATTATCTTTTTTCCTTTCTGATTTTATACTGTGTTGCTGGGATGATTTGTCTTTTCTGCAATTTCCATGCTGAGAAAAGAAGGTTCCTTAAATTGGTAGAAATGAAAACCTAGGGTGGCTTTATAACTTCATTATTATTTTATGGTTTGTTTTACTTTTCTGTTCTGATTTGTTTAATCTTTAATATTTTGGTATAAATCCCCCATTAATTTTGTTTAATGTTTTCCTGTTTAGAAGATCCTTTAGGAATACTTTATTACAACTCCATTTTTGCCCACCTTTCCAATATTTTATAGCAATATTTTTTAGTCACACATTGAAAAAAGTAATTACTTAGGGTTTTTGAATGCACCTATTTTATATCTCTCATGATACAAAATTAACCCTCCTTAGGCGGAGAAAAGTCAAATTGGCCATGTTCACAATTATCTAGCATTTAGATTTGAACTTTTGTCAAAGTACAATATATTCAGGAAGTAAATTCTAATAGGATTATCATCTCAGATGTTATTCTGACCTTTTATAAATAAAAAAGACCTATACAGGTTATTTTCCTACCCTTGTAAATGAAAAATATCAGGGCTGTTCTCTGGCAGCCACTTTTGCCTGAATAAAGTAGGAAGAAGTACAGAATATGTGTATTTTTTTTAACAGAATATGTGTATCTTTTTTAAGGAGGAATCTGAAGGTAACACCTTTACACACAAGATTGGAGATTAATTCAGTCTTCCTCTCTGTCTGAACAGGTTTGAGTATTTCTTACTTCAGGTAAGCAAATATATTTCAGACTGTGTTACAGCTGCTCAAGTGATTGAATAGATACCATTTAGTCTGAATCTGTGAAAATAATGTGAGATTTTTTTTGGACCAAGAGAGAGAGAAATAAAAGATGGATTAGTGATCAACTGGCATATAGAAAATTGTCATCTAGCATTTTCACCAATGACTCATTTTGTCTAGTTATAATGCAGTGTAAAGCACAGATGCTCAGAACAATGGCTTTGAGCAGCTCTGTGCTTCTCAATTCCATCACTGTCTCCAGTATCCTTATGGCTAGGACACTTGCATGACAAAAAAGGAAGGTAACCTTAATTTCTTTCAGGCAAGGCAGTGATTTAAATTTGAATCTTGTGCTTCTGAGGAAATGTTCCAACACATTGAGCAAGAAAGGGAAATAGGAAGAGGGTAAAACAGTGACCATTGTGTTTGCAAGGGAAACCTAGACCTTGCTATGTTTTTGAAAGAGCTTTGGAATCATTTTGCAGAAAAAAAGGTCAAAGCTAATTCTAACTGGCAGGGGGGATGTCTGTTTGACCTAACACTGTTTATCTCTATCCTGAAAAGGACGCTTCTATCCTGTCTTCAGCAGTGTTCATTGTTAACAGGATTTGTGTATAGGGAATTGCATTTTGAGATGTCCATTTCTTTAAGAACAGAAAAGTTTCATCAGGAGATGTGATTTGGTTTTGACTATTGGAATTGAAAAAACTATGTAGACTACCCAAACCAAGGAAGGCTTCCTGTAAAAGATGAAATTCAAAAGTGTTTATTGCTAGCTGCTTACATTATTCAAAAGCATTACAGATTTTGAGAATTTGAAATGTAAAAACGTGTTTAGCACAATCTTAATGTTATTTTGAATGGGGGCTGGAGAGCTGGATAGCAGCATGAGAGTGAGAGTTCAAATGTCCAAATTAAGCCCAGCAGTCATTAGCAGTCATTTCAGCGTCTTCCTGGCCATTCAGTTGATCGCACAGACAAGCTTTTAAAAAGATGGTCAATACTTAATAATTTCTGCAAAAGCATCTTGGGTACTTCGATATTTAAATATCGGTTGTGACTTTTGCCTTTTGCAGGCTGAAGATGCTCTACCTGAAAGGTTGAAGTCATGATCTGGAGTTTGTTAAAGTATTATAATACCATGAAGGTCTTTCACAACTCCATTGTCTGAACTGCTACATATTGCGGTGTCTGCCTTGCACCTCAAAGAGCTGGCCCATGGGATAGCTCAGCCTCACCACAACTCACACTTAAGGGTCAGGGTTGCTAGACTCACTAGCTCCCTCCTCCCCATGGGGTCTTGGTTCCCCACACTCAATGACAGACCTTGATGTTATGACAACAATGGTGGCAGGAGAAAAGACGACTCTCCAAGCAGGGTGAACAGAACTTTATTGGGGTGAGACTGGACAGGACCTCCGCACCTCACAGCTGCTGCTTGGGAGAGCCCTGAACAAAGGCTTGACAGCTGCTTATAACTGGGTGAAACAAGGCAAGGTGACAGGAGACTGTCCAATCTGGCTAACTCAGGGCGTGTCAAGAGGAGTGAACAACAACCAGAAGAACCAATCCAGGAGGGAGGGAAGGGGATTTCTAGGACGCCTGCCTGTCATTCAACGTCCTCCCTGGAACTTTCCAGACTCCAGGGCAGGGCCTCAAAGTGACGGACAGGGAGCCCAATAGGGAGAGAGGAGAGTGATGGGGCAGGTGATGGGTAGGGGTGATTGACAGATAATGAAATGTTATATAAAAAACTCTCTGGGGGGAACCAATGAGGAAATGGGGGTACACAGAACAAACCATTACAAAACTTCTTATAAGAACTGTAAATTAATTACACAAATTGTCTTCAACTTAATAAGACGACTTCTCTTACCACCTCATATCCCCCTTTTTTGTTTTTTAAGAGGAGGAGAACTGGAATGGAGGAGGAAGATGCTTGGAGCTTTGGTACACCTCAGCGAACCAGTTTTGATGGGTGGCCCACTCCTCCGGATGGCCATCTCCTTCTCTGAGGTGCCCCTCTTCCTCTGAGTCTTCCCCCAACTCCATGCCCTCCTCCATCTCCAGTGAGGTCAGCAAGGTAATGCAGTTGACTGTGGGGGAGTGAGTGGTGCTTAAAACTAATTTATAAACCTTCCGTTTGATTAACCCAAATGATATAAAAAACAAACATAAGGATAAACAAAACCAACATAATAGTCTTTAAAATCAAACCCTCCCAGTCCGATATGCTCCAGTTTTCAAGCAACCCACCCAACCAGTCATTTGTCTCCTTCTTGATGCATCCGACCAGCTCACGGATCTTTTGGATGGCATCATGTATGTTCTCGGCCTTTGATGACAGGTTGAAACAGCAGAGCCCCTCAAACTCCTTACACCGGTGGCTGTGGAGGAGTAGAAGATAGTCATTTTTGCTGCCCTGTTCTGCAGCGTGGCCTGCCTTGTTATTTCCTCATCTGATAGGAGGTGTGCCAGTGTGTGGGATGTTAAATTTACCTGCTTTGCCACCCAGCACTCTAGATGCGCAAATTCACCTAGAGCCTTTGCAATCAATACCCATGGTAAAAAGACTGTGATCGTTACACTTTTTTACTTTAGACCAATGAATAATTTCAGAGTCACAGTCAGTATCGAGCGCTGCCAGGTCTCTCTTCTTAATTGCCAGTTGGGTAGAATTTTTCCTCTGCCAATCCATGAGTGTGGTTTTGTTGGGTAAGAAGAGGCCCAACTGGCCAAAAGTGCATGGACCTCCTATAAGATGTGGGGTGATGCCTGCCTATGCCCTGTCCCCACAAATTAAAAACACTCCCTTTGGAAGGGCCAGGGGGTCAGCCTCTAGGGTGGTCACCACTTTCACATGGGCGATGCGGTCGCACCCCGTGCTGGTGGTGTACACACCTTTAGACTGGTACATGGCCTGAAAAACTTTTCCTGGCCCCTGGGCGGGGTAAACATAAACTGAACACAGTAGGAGGCATTTGATGAACCAAGGATCTCTAACTCTTGGGGCTTGGAACTCAAAATGGGTAGGGTGGAAATGTATCTCCTCCAAAGAATGAAGGGGTTTTTAACAGGAAGGTTGATCTTAACTTCAACAAAAGACTCGAGGGGCGAGTTCCAGGACACGGTTTGGTCTTTGGAGGTGCCTTCACGGTTGACTTGTGTTTGCATCTCCAGGGTTTGCATCTCCAGGCTTAAACGGGATCCCCACAAGGCAAGTCGTGAGGGGGTTGTCTGCTGATGTCACCGAGAGACATAGGTGATCTTGCCCCATGGACCTCACGTTGGCCTTGGGCTGGGGCACAAGCCATCCACTGGTCGGAGCGATGAGGCTGGTGAGCAGTCATAGCTTGAGGAGTAGGTGGTGCTTCCTCGAGGAAGGGGTTCAGAACTGGACAGATCCCATCATAACTGAAAGAGACTAGAAAAGGACAAATTAAACTGGGTTTAGGGGTCAGGTTGGAAAGGGAGCTCCTTCCAACACTCGTGTCCTTGTGCTTCTGCCTCAGCGCTGCCTGGGTGACTTGGGCTGATGGTTTTTCCTTTTTCCCCGAGACTTTCAGGATATAGGGCGTCACCCGCTTTGAAGGTAACCACTTTGGCCCCGTGGGGGTGGACATGCAAGTGTACCCACAGCCCCAGGTGACCAACTCATGAGGTCCCTGCGTCCTTCTGGTCTTGGGGTCCCTGACTATGACCGGCAGCTTCTCCTTGATGGATAGCTGATGGTTTGCCTGAAAGTGGCAGACAATTGGAGGGTTCAACCCCTCGTAGGAACAATTAAAAAAATTTAAGGTGAAGAGGACCCTGGCCAATCAGATTGAGGGTGGTTCTGCCTTTAGTACCTGTTGTTGTTGGTGGAGGACCCTTTTGATGTCCTAGTGGGTCCTCTCCACCACGGCTTGACCTGTCGGGGACTGGGGGATGCCAGTCTTATGCTCCACTCCCCATTGTTGCAGGAAGCTGCAGAATTCCCTTGAACGGTATGCCAGGCCATTGTCAATTTTTAGCCCCCTTGGGATGCCCATGAAGGAGAAAGCCTGGACGAGATGTTTGATTGCATCTGAGGATTTCTCCCCTGTGTGGGCGGAGGCAAAGACTGCTCCAGAAAAGGTGTCCACGGAGACATATACATATTTTGATCTGCCAAATTCTGGGAAGTGTGTTATATCAGTCTGCCACACCTCACAGCTTTTGAGACCCCTGGGGTTGACTCCCGCACTCAAGGTGGGGAGTGCATGTTGGTGGCAGGATGGACACGCGGCCATGATTGCCTTGGCCTGTTCCTGGGTGAGGTGGAACCAGCAAATGAGGCCAGGCATGTATCGATGGAAGAGTTGGTGGCTGAGTTTGGCCTGCTCAAAAACATTTGGCAGTGGGGCCATTGCTGCAGGGGCAGCAAGAGTATCTGCTCTTCTGTTTCCCTCCACGATGAACCTGGCAAACTGGTATGTGGCCTTCTATGCATGACATAAAAAGGTTGCTCTCGGTGGGAGACAGGCTTTACTAATTACAAGAGCAATTCAAACAGTGCAATGTTGGAAACCTCTTGCAGAATTTCCTGTTCTACCCTGGATACCACCCCCGCCACATAGGCGGAGTCAGTCACCAAATTGAAGGGTTTGGAGAACCTCTCGAAGGCCCTGACAACAGTGGCCAACTCAGCAACTTGAGGTGATCCTTCCACCTCTACAACATCTGCCTCACACTGCTGAGTCTGAGGTTCCTTCCAAGTCAGGACTGACTTGCAGGACCTTCCAGATGCGTCAGTGAAAACTGTCAAGGCCTCTGAAGGTTTCCTGCTCCAAACACTTTTTAATGTTAGTGTAAATTTGACTTCCTGATTGAAAATTTTGTGGGCTGGCCAATGAATAGAAATTTGTCCTGTGAAGGAATCCAGTGCGAATTGCAATGCTTCATTTTCTTGAAGCAGACAATGTTCCAACATTGCCTTGGTAATTTGGCCTGATCGTAAACCAATTGATATATGTATGTGTACAAAGTCACATCCGGCCAATTCTCTGATTTGGAGTCTTGCCTTCTGGATCAGCTCAGCAACCAACTCTTGTGGCCAGGTCATCCTTTCGGACCTTTGGTGGCTGAGAAAGACCCACTCTATGATTAAGAGTGGATCTCCCCTGCCTTGGTCCTTTCTGATGTTCTCTTGCCACTGGAAAATCACCCCATGGAGGTGTGGCAGTTTTCCCATAATGATGAATTTGAAAGGCAGGCTCGGGTCACATCTGTGAGGCTGCCTGGTGGACAGGCGCTCCTGAACCCTTTCTAAAGTTCTCTTTGCCTCTGGGGTGAAAACCCCAGGAGAACTTAGCTCCTCTCCTCCTTTCAATAAATCGGAAAGGGGGGCCAAGTCTTTGGTGGTAAGACCCAGCCACAGCCTCACCCAGTTCAAAGCCCTACACAGTTGGTGAACATCCACGAGAGTGCTAATCTTTCCTTTGATGTCCAGGTTCTGTGGGACAATAGTCCACCTCCTGACCTCCAGCCAGAGGTATCTCCAAGGAGGCATCTGCTGAACTTTGTCCTCCTGCAGCTCGAACCCCGCAGCAATCGATGCGTTGATTGTCAGGTCAAGCGTGTGGGATAGAAGGTCATCGTTCAGGGCGCACATGAGCACATCATCCATGTGGGCCTTTTCTGCAGCTGCATGGACTGGGGACAACAAGGAAGCCACATACCACTGGCAGATGACAGGGCTGTTCTTCATGCCTTGCGGCAACACCCACCAATGGTATAATTTCCTTGGGGCCTCTCGGCTGATGGTAGGCACTGAGAATGCAAAACGTGGGGCATCATCCAGGTGTAGGGGAATTTAGAAAAAACAATCCTTTATATCAATAACTGCCAATTGCCAGTTTTGGGGTAGCATGGCTGGGGAAGGCATCCCAGGTTGAAGAGAGCCCGTATCTCCTATTACGTTGTTAATTTGGAGGAGGTCCTGGAGGAGCTGCCACTTGTCCTTCCCCAGCTTTTGAATAACAAAACCCAAGGAATTCCAAGGGCTATGGGTTTCCACTATATGGCCTTTGGCCAACTGCTCCTCCACGAGCTCCTCAAGCGCCTTTAATTTTTGCCTCGAAAGTGGCCACTGCTCTACCCAAACTGGTGAATCTGTTCTCTAATTCAGTTTGTGGGTAGGGCGCTTTACAGTGGCTGCTTCCCAAAAATCCTGTGAGGGATCTGAATGTCAATTTTGACCCCCCCACTGGGCCATTAGGTCTCTCCCCCACAAGGGCTCCTTGTAATCTAAAACAAAAGGGAGGATATTCATCAGTTGCCCTGTTGGCCCCTTAATCTGCACCATGCTTTTTGATTGACAAGCCAATTGCATGCCCCCTACACCTTGGACATGTCCTGCCACGCCTGCAAGGCCCAATGTGACGGCCAGTACCTTGTGGTCACAATCATCACATCTGCCCCTGTGTCTAAGAGACCTGTGATATTGAGGGCCTCTCCGCCCACACTAAACTCACAGGCCACCTGGGGCCTTTCCTCTGTGACTGCCTGCACCAGGCAGGCTGTTGGGATGCTCTGTCGGTCCCCAGGCAGCTATCATCTGGGCAATGATTTGGCCCTTTGGAAGATATGTTGGTGAGTGGGTGCGGCGCAGCCAGAGAACAAGGTTTCCAGGGTTGTTGACGAGTGTCCCTGGGAGAACCTCGATCTCCTGTGGCGTGTGTTTACAGTCTCCAATGATGATGAACTCACCTTCAACCCTTGGCCAAGTACCCTGTTCTTCGGGGTCGACCGATATAAAGGTCCAATCGCCGTCACGAAGGTGCAAACCCTCGGAGAGCTGCAACATGTATGGTTTAGAAATAGAGTCTGTAGTCAAAATAGATTTGGAAAGGTCATGGTCAGTGGTAAAAGTCACATCTGGTATATTTTCCTTCTCATCCCTTTGTGTGGGATGAGGCAGTGTATCATTGGCATTTCTCCCATTTTCTCCCCCCAGCCCAGTCCACCTTATTTGTTTCTACACGCAGGGTGGACCTGCGCTCCCCCTTCAGTTTTTTTGCTGACTTTTGGACCCCATCAGCCCTTCTCCTCCTCGACCCCATCAGCCCCTCTCCTCCTCCTCCCCCTTTTTTGTTTTTTAAGATGTCTAGCTCCTTCCTCAGGAAACACTGCAAAGAGCAGTGCCTGATTTCCCTGCACAAATAACATCTTTGATTGCCCTGGTTGAACGATTTTCTCCTAGTAGATGGTGCTTGAGCAGGAGAATTTGACTCAATGGCCGCGACCCTGTGGATTTTAGGTCTTTGTTCCGATGTTGATGTCTGCATGAATGGGACCTTTAATTGGCACACCGACAGCATTTCCTGTGGGCGGAGGGTCTAAGGGAAGATTTAGAATTGTGGCACAGCAAATATTATTTGAATTCAAGAATGCAATTTCCCTTAGAATTACCTCCTGAGCCACCTCACTCGTAACCTGTTTTTCAATGGCTCGGGTGAGCCGCTCTACAAAGTTGAGAAAGGATTTTTTAGGTCTCTGGGTGATCTTGGAGTAGGGTGTAATTGGGCCACTGGGTTGCATTGCAAAGAATGCAGTTAGGGCAGTTTCTTTAATGACATGGAGGGCTTTTGGTGAAATGGCTGCCGCTTGGTCTGTGGAAGAGGCCCACTGTCCCTCACCGATAAAGTGTTCAAAGGTGAGGGGTTTCCCGTTCTCATCGACTGCAGTGTTGGGGTCAATGAGGAGACCTGGCATGGTGTCCCTGAGCAGCTGCTTCCATGCAGCCTCCCAGAGTTTGTACTCTGTGGAGTTCATGAGGCATGAAAACAGCTGCTTTAAGTCTGCAGGGACGACAGTGGCACCACTCAGATCAGTCGGGAGAAGGCCCCTGAAATAGGAGCTATCCCAGCCATAATCTTTGTGAGCCTTGCACAGGTCTCAGACGGTGGATGGGAGAAAAGCGTGATAGACCGTTGTGCCTCTGTGGGAGTTTTTATATACCGTGGGTGTGATGGAAGGGATGGAGGAGGGTTGCAGTGGCCTTTTCTGTTCCGGTCTCAGCTTCCCATCTTCCGGATTCCCATTGTGGGAACCGGAAGCAGGGGCATGGGAACCGGAACTCCAGGAAGAATGCCTTCTGGGAGAGGGTGTGGTCCGGGCAAAGGATGACTATGTCATGGGGACAGTTCAGTGCACAGGGTGGGTGGGAGGGGTTTTGGGAGAAGGCAGAGCAAGAGGAGGGACATCATTAGGAAGGGGTGGGGTTAGGGACAGGAAGGGGTTAGGGGGTGGCTGGGTGGGAAGAAAAGGATGGAGGGTAGGAGAAGGAGTGAGAGATGTGACGACCCCGCTATGTGGTCGCTGCCATTTTGTGGGTCAGGGAAGGGGAAACCATCTTGGGACTGGATTTCCCCTGTCAAATTAAAATGAACACCAGGTTTTCCAACTGGGGTTGATGAGGGTGGGAAGGACTCTTGAGCCGCCTGGCCAGGGCTGCCCAAGAGATCCCAAGCTGTCCAGCCAGGACTACCCAGGCAGGGAAATCCGGGCATTTTGGGGGAGCCTGAGCCAGCAGGTTTTGTTCCTGCCGCTCCCTTCAAAATGCCCTTCTGGGTACGTTGGGGCTTGGGAGAGGGGTTAGGAGAACTGGGGGGTGGCTGCCTGCAACTTGTCTCTTTCTGCATTTCCTTATGAGATTTTATGACAGAACTAAGCTGCACAACCAGATGAATAAATTTGGTTACATTTTTGTCTCCCAACCCTGCCAATTTCACAATTTTCTTTTCTACAGCGCTCCAAAATTTGGCGCTGTAGATTTTGTCAGGGTACGCCTGAGGGAAAAGCAGGAACAGCCAGCGGACAAACCGCTTAAACTCGCCCTTTGATATCTTAATCTGGGTGCTCTGAACTACAACAACTAAATTATAATACAAGCCTTTCTGGGCAACAGAGAGTTTAGCACCCATCTCTCTTCCTCGATGTTAGAAGTCACCCTCGACTAACACCCAAGCGAAATGAAATCAAAACTCAAATTAAATGCTCTGATGCTTGGTTAAAACCGGGCAGGGAACCCCTCCCTCACAGCCGTGGAGCCGTGAAAAACAAAATGGGCCAACAGCAAAACCCAAGTCCTGTCCCAAGTCCAAAACCCAAGTGCCACCACGCGAACCCACTTTGCACCCAACTAAAAGATACAAATGAAGAAGAACAAAAGACGGCCCCAGAAGAGTCCCCTACGGAGGAGAGAGGGTAACCGGGTCCCTCGGGCTGCGCAGCCAGGATCCTGCTGTGTGGCAGGGATCCCTTCCCCAAATTGGGTTTTCCTCCCTGGGGGAAAACCCACCAAAAAGTAAATACCACATTTGGGTGATATTTATCCCCTCCTGGGACCAGCAAAAGCTTGGGGTTGTCGACCCGCCACCTGAGGAGGACTCCTCAGGTGCCTTAGGAGCTGCCCTCTTCTCCCCTGGGATCGCATTCTATGTTAGAGCTGCTCCTACCGGGGGTAGCGCGATGTACCAAGGCCCGCTTTGGGCTCTTCAAACACCCCAGTCCACTCCACAAGGTCCTCCTCATTGCTGAGAGGGCCCCATGTTGGGCGCCACAATTGCTGTCATGGTGTCTGCCTTGCGCCTCAAAGAGCTGGCCCATGGGCTAGCTCAGCCTCACCACGACTCACACTTAAGGGTCAGGGTCGCTAGAGTCACCAGCCCCCTCCTCCCCATGGGGTCTTGGTTCCCCACACTCAATGACAGACCTTGATGTTATGACAACAATGGTGGCAGGAGAAAAGACGACTCTCCAAGCAGGGTGAACAGAACTTTATTGGGGTGAGACTGGACAGGACCTCCGCACCTCACAGCTGCTGCTTGGGAGAGCCCTGAACAAAGGCTTGACAGCTGCTTATAACTGGGTGAAACAAGGCAAGGTGACAGGAGACTGTCCAATCTGGCTAACTCAGGGCATGTCAAGAGGAGTGAACAACAACCAGAAGAACCAATCCAGGAGGGAGGGAAGGGGATTTCTAGGATGCCCGCCTATCATTCAATTTCCAGACTCCAGGGCAGGGCCTCAAAGTGACGGACAGGGAGCCCAATAGGGAGAGAGGAGAGTGATGGGACAGGTGATGGGTAGGGGTGATTGACAGATAATGAAACGTTATATAACAAACTCTTTGGGGGGAACCAGTGAGGAAATGGGGGTACATAGAACAAACCATTACAAAACTCCTTATAAGAACCATAAATTGATTACACAAATTGTCTTCAATTTACATAATGACTTCTCCCACCACCACAGCTACATTTTTAGGAAAAAAAAAAGAAAAAAAAAATCTTTATATCCTGATAAACACTTTTGGCTTTTAAAAGTACCTCTTCTTAGGAAAAGAACTTTTATTGTCAATTTTTGTCTCATGTTTTTACAAAGTCAAAGCATAAAATTGTGTTCTTTCAAAAACATTATTTTTTAATTTCCTAGACTAAGACTTTAAAGACACAGATTATGCCTTTTCCCCATAAGAGGTCATAATGACGCAGTTTGTCTGAGAAATACAGTCTACATGATGTCTGCTATCACATACATTGTTCTTAGTTTGCAATTGCAGAGAGTAAGGGCATATTCAGTGGTACTAAAAATTATGCAAGAGGGAATGAGAGCATTCAGAAGTGTTATTCGATCTGTCCAGACTTGGCGTTTACTATGTACACCTATCTTGTGTTTCCCACAAAGTGCGTGCCGGGATAGAACCAGAAAAACAGATAGTTTAATGCCATCAAAACATAGTTGAATGCATCAAAGCAAGAAAATGGCATCCATGTGATTAAAAAGTGCAAAGGAAGACACTGTAAGAGAATGGCAGAAAATGGAAACCGGTGTGGGGGGAAGAACCACTACCACAGCTCATCTCCTGGAGACCTCCCAGACTCTGCTCTGCTCATTATCTTCCTTACCCCTTTCACTTCATGTGCCTGTGCACACTGTGCTTCCCTTCCTGATAGAGGTGATGAAGAGGCCATGGACAAGGAGGTACAAAAGGTAGAGATGGGATGTGATGCTTTGAGATCACTGGGATTGTGAGGTTTTGAGACATACAGTGACTTGTAGGGGTGGTAAAGTTTGTCTTGGGGAGAAGAAATTGGTTTATATAATTAGTTTTCAGGTGTTGTGGTTAATATGATACCTGTGTGTGATATGAACTGTTTTCAATATCACTGGTTGATTCTATTTTACTTATGCTCTCTTGATGTCATATACTTTTCAAGTAGATTGCACAGTTTGTGCTAAATTGCTTAAATGGTCCAAATGTATACCAGAAAAAGGTGAATAAGAGAGTAATTGCAACCACAGAGGGATAAATTTTTTTCTCAGCCAATGCCTTCTTTCTCCCTAATGCTGAGAAATTTCATTCAACTACGTAGGAACTATCCAAAAGATATATTCTGTCTTCAGTAAAAGATCAGAATAGTATGGATGATATAGTAGATAATGCCCAAGTCCGCAAACAACAATGATGAAAAGTGAAATCAGTGAATAATTGTTCCAGTTTATGTTCTGTTTCCTAACATCTAAAAGCTTGATATTCCAAGTTAAAAAACTTCCTTTAGGTTCCTAAGACAACATATAGAGAGGGATGGTAAGAGGGCTGCTATTTCAGGCATGGAATCTGCCTGGAGCACAGCACTTCAGCTTTTTTGGGCCTCTGCATAGCTCCGCATAGTTACTTTCAGAGACCATATATGTTCAAACAGAATTCCAAGGTTCCATAGTTTATCCCACTGGTCAGGTCAGCTCCTCTGCTCTCTTGCTTCCTGGGTCTTGATGTCATATGTTGCCATGCCTTTCTTTTCTGTTTTACCTGTCTCTTCCAATCTGTAACATTTAACCTCTGTCTCTATAAGTGTCAAAATCCACCTTTTCCCACAAAGTACGATAGGACACTTTAGTAGTGATTCAATGAATCCTTTCTTGTTCATCTGTTGCCTTAGGTCTCTCTAAAATTCCTGAGAATGATTTAATTTTCTCTTCTGCCTCTTCAGTCAAATAAATGTTCGGATTTCATGGCACAGTGAAGCAAAACAGATGATAGACTGAAAACTGAATGCATGGTATATCTATATCTTCAGTATCTTATGCATGAATTTAAAACTTCTCTTATGAATTTAAAACTACTATGTCACATAAACAGTGCCTTGTACTTGCATATTTATTTAATTTACAGCTGGATTTGAAGAGCAGGTTGTTCTAAGAACAGGGACATGATTTCAGAAGAAAGCACTGTTTTGTCATTGCCTGCTGGGAATCCTAGTCTCGATACTCACTATTTGGTCTTAACAAATAAACCATTTATTGTCTTTGTGCGGTTGTGTCAGAACTATTCAACTAAGCCATGGCCTGCCAAGCAGGCATGGGCTGTGTAGTTTCGTGAAACACTGCAAGCATGATCTGTTTTGCAGAATATACCTATGCATGGCAGTGCTAAATGATATATTGTGCTTCATGCCAGTGCCTAAGATTTGTGTGACAAAACTTCTCTAACAGGGGAAGAAAAAAGAAAAAAGAAAAAAACCAAAAAACACACAAAAAAAACCCCCACCAAAAACCCCAAAAAACAAACAAAAAAACCAAACGAAAAACAAAACAAACAAAACAAAAACAAACACAACCAACCAACCAACAACAACAACAACAACAAAACAAAAAAAAAACCCCTCAGAACCCAACAGGAACTACATGTCCAAAGTCTACGTCCTCTACTTGGCAGCCGAAGGTAGTGACTACCACAAAAGATACACACAAGAGTATATAAAAGAGTGGTTAGGATAAGGATAACTGATAGTAACAGACAAATGTCAATCTGCAGCCACAAAAGCAAATAAGGCGAGCACATTGATTTGAATGGGAACTCCCTGTCTGACTAGCTGGACACACTTAGACCTAGATGAGGCTGTTCCAGTTTACCTCAGGAGCCTGTCCGTTCTGAGAGCCAAATGTCCCTGATCCTATAAATGGAGAGCTGGGTTGCATATGCAAGAGAAGTTTCTCTCTTCTTCATGGCTGAGGAATCCTTCATCAACCCCTTAAAGGCTTCATGACACACTTTAGGTATAGCACTTTGAAGGATAGATAAGAGACCATAAAACAAGAAGGAACAAAAATACTTTTGTTAAATTAATTCTGTTTTACTAAAACACAAATAAACTATGATGAGACCTGTCACTGAGACACACAAAGCAATCACGCGCAGACAAGAGATCTTTGCAATGCAGAGGTTCTTCCGATCCCAGCTCACTGCTCAGAGAGTAGAGAGAGGAGGAAGAGGAAGAGAGCCTCTTTGTTTATTCTTTTTATACATTTGTGGGTCTAGCAGAAGATTGGCTTTTTGGGGTTTCCACCCCTCAGCCTCAGTGGCCAGACCAACTGTCAGTTACAGTTGTTTTTCAGGTTAGAAAGATGCAAACAAAGGACAAAGAATGAAAAACAAAGGAGACCACTTTACTACTATTAGTTTTGCAGTTCTGTGGTAGAAATATAAATAGTAATAAAAATGTATAAAATAATAAATTTAAGTCTTTCCGTGATCTTGTACTTTTAAGTTTAAATTTATATCCCAAATTGCGTAACAGCTGTATTTCCTTAAAGGGTGGGGAACATTTTACAAACATTTTTATCATCTAGAGAAGGATCGGTCTAATCTTGATGCATTAATAATCAAGAGCTGTTGAAAAAATCCCTTAGAGGGCATTCCACATCTTAGGCAGAGGAGTATTTTATAGTTCCCATTTACAGTATGTGATTTATTCTGAGGAGAGGTCAGACGGACTATTTGTGCTTTGCTGGATCACATAATTAGGCTATGTTTTGGTCAATGAGGAAATGCTGTTTTGACAGATTTAGAGTCTGCTTATCACAGGTGTGGTATAACACAATTTACATTTGCAGGTAGACAACAAGAATAAGTGTAGGGAAATAAATAAAAATTTAAAAATATCCCTTAGATTCAAATGGAATATGAGTCTTGAGTCTGAGTTCTACAGGGAAGGCATCTTGAATTCTGTCAAGAAAGACACTCTTCTTCACAAAGCACTGAAAAGCTGTCTCCTCCGGTTTATTGATATGAATGCATCTTTTGCATTTTCAGTTTAAGATGGTGTTTTAACAATCCACATTTCTAAATAACTGATGGTGAGACATCTGTGAGCACATACCCACAAGGTATAACTCCAAGATATTCGTGTTAGAATTTATCTGTTCAAACTTTGTGTCATCATGTGGGTTTCTGGGTCTTCCCATGAACGTGAAGAGTATTTTTATTATGTTGGAAAACGGAAGCTAGGTTTAACACCTTACGGTGTAGCGTCAGGACTCACATTTGAGTGCTGCGGGGGGGGGGGGGGCGCCCGGGGGAGACATGCTTTTTACCCTACGTTGCTGTCCGTGGTTACCTGTGCCGTTCGCAACATTCTGGGCCCGAGGAGAAGCCCGTGCCCCTACACTCCGTGGGGCAGCGGGGTCACTGCCGGCTTGGCACTGCCCTGCTCTCCCGGGGGTGCCGGCAGCCCGAGCCGGGACCTGCTCTGGCCAGGAGCCGCCACCTGCGTTCCGCCTCCCGGCCGTGCCCAGCCCCGCGGGAAGTCGGGGCGGAGCAGGACCGGCCCGCCCCGCTGAGCCCAGGTAGGGCAGCGACCCATCCGATCCCATCGCGTTCTGCCTGTGGCTGGAGCCTCCGCGCCCCCGGCGCTGGCCGATGGATCCCGAGGCGGCGGGGGACGAGCTGTCCCGCTTACGCGCCCTCTTCTTGGCATGCGACGCCAGCGGCTCTGGCCGCATCGAGCGGGAGGACTTCGCTGTTCTCTGCGCCGAGCTGCGGGTGCGGCCGGCCGAGGCCGAGGCCATCTTCCAGCGCCTCGACAGCGACCGCGACGGGGCCATCACTTTCGCGGAGTTCGCCCGTGGCTTCCGCGGCGCCACGCGGCCGCAGCGCGGTGGCAGCGAGCCGGGAAGCGAGGACATGGAGGAGGAGGCGTCAGCGACTTGGGTCGCCTCGGGGCTGGAACAACCCTGGAAAGACTTCGAGGTGCGGCTCGGGGACGAGGCGAGGTACATCCCCAGGTAAGGTCTGGACCTGCCCGCTTCGTCCCACCTCGACCCCGGCGGTGGGAGCGGGTCCACGGCCCCGGCGTTGGCGGGCTGAGCCGTGGGCGGCCCGGCCCCGCCGCTGCGGAACCGGCCCCGCCGTCCTGCGGGGCGGGAACGGCCCACCTGGCGGAGCCGCCGCCGGCGCTGATGCAATCCCAGCTGGGGAACGGCCGAATAGCCTGACCCCCGCGCCTACGGGTGTAGGGAGCCCTCCGCACGTCTGCTTCTCGGCTCGGCTGGTTTGCAGTGGAATTCTTCCAGCGTGCAGCCGCTCCTGGCTTCCTCTGCTCTGCTCTGCCAGCGAGCCACGTGGGAAAGTCAGGCTGCTAGAACGCACGAGATGAAAAGTTCTGCCTGCTCCGCAGGAACTTTCTCCTCGTGCTATCCCCCAACTAGCCCCCAGCATTTTTCTTGCAGCCGTGTCAATCTTTTCCTGGTAAAGGCTGACCAGCAACATGGTTGCCTCCGCGTTAACGGTGTTGGTAAACATGGCCCTCTGATGAGCTCTCTGAAGTTTGTGAGTCTTTGTCCCCGGTCTCAGTGAAATGCAGGCAACTGATGGCAGCTCGGTTTGAGATTAAACGGTCCAGTGTTCTGGTGTACAGAAGCACGTTTTGGTGACTCTCAGGAATCTGAAAGCTGAGGTGCTTGAAATTAATGTGAAAATCTTGACCATAGGAAGTACAGAGTGATTCTGCTTAATTTAAAATTGTAATTTATGATGGAAAACAAGTAATCCGAGTTTCAGGACTTTGTAGCTAGTCAAGTGAATTTAGAGAAGTAATGCATGTGAATATAGATATATTCATGTTGTCTATATAGTATTCCTAAAATTCCTATCTCTATGAGTAACTTGGTTTCAGCCACATTAAAAATGTGTTTGGATTATGATGTGAAAAGGTTCTTCAGAGAATTTTTCAGTTACTTAACCTACTACTTATGTGCAAATCTGGAGTCAATTTTCTTTTCTTTCTGGACTAATACTTTTTAGTCTTATTTCAGCCAGATCAGTAAATTTGTACAGGTCTTTCTTAATTTGTTCGTGGTGCTTTCCTTGTTAGACACTTGCTTTCTACAGAAAGAGGACAAGAACAAAAGACTGGAAGCTTGCAGACACAGTTAATAACCTGAAGTCAGAAACTCAATCGGAGCTGAAAAAAAATCTGACTCACGAACAGTGTTAACTTGTGAAGGCATCTGTCTCCTCTTGGCAGTAGTTCTGTTTCAGTATCTTGGTTACTGTTTGCAGCAACAGTTTCAGTATCGTCTAACTGAATATCTAAAAAGATAATAGTAAGGAAGGGGAACAGCTTTAATTGGCTCCGCTATGCTGACCCATTTGGTAGTTTTGGTAGTTTTGCAAAATTCATCATGATGTAATGTAATTTGTGTTAGGATTCTTTTACATAAAAACTGAAAACAACTAAGTTTTGATGGTTAAATTCTATCAGGTAGGCAGTAATTTGATGTAAATGTTTCCTATTCAGGTTCAGATTTGAACATCCTTCATAGCTGGCTGTATTTATTAAGTGTGAGTGAGTGTCAATTGAAAAACAGTGTGCCCTTTGTTTTTTCTCTCTCCTGTCCTGAAGCGCTAGAAGCAGAATTTTACAGCTCAATTTTTTTTCCACTTGTAGCTCACATCTTTTTTTGTAGGAACGTTATGTGTAAGGTTTTTTTTCATGTGAGTAGTCCCACTAAAATCATTAGGACCACTTACATGAATAATGAATGTATTGAAATTCTTTGAGGTGTCTTAAGCAGAAGAATATAACAAAATCAAATGAAGTACAAGTTGGACTTCAAAAAAGATATTTATTTTTTTGTTTAAATTATTTGATTTGTTTTAGTTGTTTGTCATTTCAACTTTTTATTCAGGAAAAGGCAGTAGTTTGAAAACTAGAACTGGCTCGGAGTACTCCTCCCTCTTTAGTGCTATGAAAGTGTTGGCATCCTTATGTGGTGTTTTATTGCTCTTCATATATTTGTTGTAACATTGTCACCTGTGAGCAAAGACAAACTCCTCAAAGACAGATGAATGCAGCTGGTAATCCATATTTTTTAATCTCAGTTGTGTGGTTTTTATCTTGATCATTTTGGTGTTCCTCAAAATGCTCTGCCTTGTGGCCACAGACTAGCAAGACACTGGCACATGTGCTTTGATGCTATTGGAGTTTATACAGAGAGAAACGAGGCATAGCAAATAGTGAGAAAAGGGTTGAAGTCAGGAGAAAATGACCCTGTAAACACCTGTTGTCTCTGTCACTCAGTTTGAGTGAATACCCATGGAAATCACAGGGAAAATTTTCACGATACACATGATTCTGTCTCCATTTCAGAAACTGAAAGTTCAGCTTCTGTGACTGAACTTTCTAAAAGCCTAAATAAGCCTCCATAACAAGGTGTGAAACCCAGCAATAGATCTATACCTTGATCCACTCCTCAGTGTAATAGCAGGCATTTAATGCAAAATTATTTACTGCCTGATACTAAAATAAGCATGTATTACAATAAGCATATTTTGAATTTAATTACTTGTTTGAAGAAGGTAATTTTATTATGGGATGGATCATAGCTCTGCAGTTTGATATATCAGCAGCACAGTCCTTTTAGATTATACTTCAAAAGATTCAAGTCTGTGCTGAAGCCAAGGTTTTATTGTTTGCAGTTAACAGGCAGAGTCGCATTAAAGAGTCTCTTTACAGCCTTGCTCCTTTCCTCCTCACCTGAACAGATTTTTTGGCCTAAATTAAGTTAGATTTCTTGGTAAAGTGGTAACTGTGAGTTGAAATATTGTTTGCCTTAGCCTTTAATTGTTTGTGGTGGGCAATTTGCCTCTAGGAAAAAAAAGGTGGAAAGTCTTTGTAGGCTGATAACCTAATATGTGAAGTCAGACTTTAGTGGAATTGTACAGAGGGTTGGGGTTTTGTTTGTTTGTTGGTTTTTTTCCTAGTCGTTGTTTTATTTGTTTTTAATTACATTTAAAATGTAGCTACTCTTCTGCATTGTTACATTTAATCAGGAATTTTGACTAATTAAACATAAAATCATGAAACACCTTTAGTTTATATATGTATATATATTGCATTACCAGCTGGAGATCTGTTTTGTTGAGAAGTCAGCAATGTTTGTTAGTTTATTCCTCTAGGAAGTATTTGCAATGGTACAGGAGTGGACAGAAAAAACCACTTTTTGGTGCTACAGGCAATGAGTGCTTCAGTGCACTGCCGCACTAGAGGTGTTTAGCCCTTGACAGTGTTACTTGATGTTGAATTCTTTCTTCTGGCTGAGCTCAGTGGTAAGGCTGAAAGTTTCCCTTCGTACTCCTAATAGACAGATGTGTTCCTTTAAGCGCATGGGAGTGTCTCCCTAATGGCAATACTTTTCCATTCCTCAGCCTGAGCAAGGATTAATCTAACATCCTCTGACACTTACGAGACAAATCCTGTACTTAAGAAGTTATGACATTTCTCTCTGTCTAAATTACAGTCAGAAAACTTTTTGGAAAACAGATTTTTAAGATTCAGTGTCAAAGACTTCAGTCAGAAAGAAAAAAGGCTTGGGACTGTCAAAAATACTAAGCCCTACTGGGCAACTTCTGTACATTATTTGGCAAATTGGCTAATTTTATTGGAAAATGAACAAAATTAATTAGAGCATGAATTAGAAGCAGAAAGTTTGTATCTGTATTTTGAGTGAAATCTGCTGCCTCTGAGAGGCCTCATGCCCCATTGCTTTGCTTTTTAGGCTTTGGGTGTTTTATTTGTGTGCTTTGTACTTTCAGCCAAACTGACTATTCACCAAACTCAGATTTCAGTGCTGCCTGGTTGTGAGATTTTATGCCTCATACAATTCCAAAGTCTCTTAATGTGATTATGATAACAGTGTGTCCCCAGTCATGTCATCTGGGTCTGTATAGAAAATAATCTGGGGGATGTGATAAAGTGAGAAAAGCATGCTGTTCTTAATATGAGCTACTTAAACTGCACTGAAAGAAGAGAAGCTCTGCTGCATAAGTAACCCGTCCAAAACCTGTTGTGCTCTTGCTGTCATGAACTAGGATGGACTTTTGCCAAATCCAATATAGAACACAGTATTAACTTTTGTCGACAATTTGTGTTTACTTCTATGAGATGATGAGCCATGATGTCAGAACTTGAGAGGTTTCCTTGGAAATTGAAGCATGTTCCCTGGAGAGGGGATAAAGGCACATCCTGAGGAAAAACAAATGCTGTGTTCTTTTTTTTTGCCACAGTGTTGGAGAGGGGATCTCTTCTGGAAGAATGTTGTCTTGTCTTTTAATACATATCATGATAGGAGTTTGAGAGATGAGCTCTGCTGGAAATGTGATGGATGCCTTTGTGTGAACTAAAATACTTTTTGAGCTACTTTAAGTTTTACTGCTCCTCTGATTTCTGCTTTAATCAAAACAGCATCTGTGCCAATTAACTTAAGCACTGTAGCATTAATTTTCCTGGTATCATCATGTGATCATTTGCCACAATGTCTTTGAGGTGTTCTCCTTTTCCACAGACTTCATCTTTCCCTGGGTTCTCCTTTTCCACAGACTTCATCTTTCCCTGTGTATTCCAGTCTTTTCCTCTGCTGCTCCACTGGGTCTAAATCACATCTCTAAGGGAGCAACATTCATGCTTTGGGAACATTAGAAATATTTCCTCTGGGAATCAGACCTTGGCTGGGCTATCTTGTCTGGAGGTTACCGATTTGTTAATCTTCTTTTAATGGGGCCTATTCCAGAAGGGGTGGATACGGAAAAAGAAAAGGTAGTGCCTGTAGCACTCAGTGCCTCAAGTTGACAAATATTTTGAATTTGACACCGTCTTAAAATTATGTGTGATCCGTTCCTTAAGGCACTCAATCTAGAGAAAGTGTTAGGCACTCAGCTGTGACAAAGTTAGATCCTTTTCAGTCTGTATCATATTTTGTTCTTTTCTGCTGATGGTTAGTTACAGTGGCATATCTAATGTGTCTGCCTTTCAGAAAAAGGTACTTCTCGACCTCTTGGAGGCACACACAGGGTGTTGATCTCCAGCGTAAGGACAATTATCAGCTATCAGATGCATAATGCTTGGGTCTTGTTTTGTTCTGACCACCCAGCTCAAACCTTCCCAACTCAGACCCCCTTATACTTCATCTCTTCATGTCCATACCAGAACAGAACTTCTGCATGTGATCAGAGCAATTTTACAAGCTGACCTATGGTAGGAAGAGATCATTAAAAAAAGTGTTCTAAAACCAAATACTGCCCTTAGGGCCAGACTGAGGGGCCTGTGTAGCATTGCATATTCTTTCTGGTGACTGCATAGGGTACACATGTAAGATACTGAGCAACTCTGGAGTTATTAGTTGAAAAATTCTATCATCTTCCTCTGAACTGCATTCAGAGTGTGGATTATTTGGCAAATGGTCACTGTACAATCAGCAAACCAGAAATAATTCTATGAATTGATAAGGATTAATATAGCTGTGTGGATTAAAGGAAATTATGACACAATACAGTCTAAATATCTGATATCCCCAGAACCAGTGTTGTGGGTATTTTGGTGTTGGTCCTCCCATGCCCAGCTCCCTTCTGCTCCACTTCTATTCAACCAGGGTATTTTAAATCTATCATATTGGAAATTGCATTATAATCAGAACAGTTTTATTTTCTGTATGCAGTTCTCACAGGAACTCTCTGAAACCATGTGAATACTGTAACTTTACTTAAGTTAACTCATGTGAAGCTGTGCAAATATTGACTAATTATTCTTACTAAGTACTAATTTTACAGATGGTTTATGCTATAAAACCTTTGAAATGAGGTAAGGTAAAACCAAAGCAGTCCTTGGCCACAATGCTATACTTGAAAAGAATCACAGAATAGTTACGGTTGGAAGGAGCCTTCAGATATCATCCAGTCCAACCTCCCTGCCAAGGCAGGGTCAGCTAAGAGAAGGTTACAGGGTAATCTGGCCAGGCGTTTTGAATGTTTCCAGAGAGGGAGACTCCACAGTATCTTTGGAAAGCTTCTTTCGGTGCTCTGTCAGCCTCAATGTAAAGAGACTTTTCCTCATGTTGAGGTGAAACTTTCTGTGTTTTAGTTTAGGGCCATTGCTCCTTGTCTTGATGATGGGCGCCACTGAAAAGAATCTGACACCATCCTCTTGGCACCCACCTTTAAGATATTTCTATGCATTAGTGAGATCCCCTGTCAGTCTTTTCTCTGGGCCTAAATAGGCTCAGCCTCTGCAGTCTCCCCTCATAAGAGAGAAGCTCCAGACCCCAAGTCTCTCTTGTCCTGAGAGACACAGCACTCCAGACATGGCCTCACCAGGGCCAGGTAGAGGTGTAACTCCTTAAACCTTCTGTTGATGCTCTTCTTGATGCACCTCAGGATATCTTTGGCCCTCCATGAGGGCACTGCCAGCTCATGGTCCACCTGCTCAGCTTGTGATCCACCAGGAGTCACAGGTCCTTCTCCACAGAGCTGCTCCGTAGGAGCAACCCCTGACGTGTGCTGGCACTTGGAGTTGTTCCTCCCCAGGTGCAGGACCTGACACCTGCCCCTGTTGAACTCACAAAGTCTCTCTGCCCAACTCTCCAGCCTATCAAGGTCCCACAGAATGGCAGCAGAACCTTCAGCTGGATCAGCCACTCCCTCAGTTTAGTGGCATCAGAAAGCTTGTTTAGGGAGCATCCTATCGGCAAACTTGCTGAGGGTACATTCTATCCCTTCATCTGAGTCATTGATAAACAAATTAAACAAGACTGGTTCCAGCAATGAACCCTGGAGAATGCCACTGGCTGTTGGTCTCCAGGTGGATTGGTTAAATGTCTTTAACAGTTTTTAAATGCAGATCATTAATTGAATAATTACACATTTGAGGAGTTCTTTAACATTATATTATTTGTACAGTTTGTAGAGCATCTGATCAACATTTGATCAACATCTGATGGTCAGATAAATCTGTTTGTTATTGTAACTGTATGTGAACCTCAACATTACTCTGTTTAGAATACATTTTGAAAAATTGTCTGCATGCACTGGAAGATATTTAACTTAATAAATAATTTAACTTAATAAATATCTCTTTGTGCTGCTTTTATGTTTCTCTACCTCAAAATGAATGTCAGCATTTCAGCTGGAAACGAGTCTTTCAGTGTCCTGAAGCGATAAAATTGTTTAAAAGGGAATTTGAGCTATAGTAACAGTTATGGTTACATTTTAATAAAGTAAGTTAGACCTTCAATGGAGAAATCACATAAAAGAAGCAGAGTGCTTCAGCATTGATAATCAAAGCTGTGGAATTGCTTCAAGAAATGAAGAGAATATGCACTGATTGTTGATATCATGTGTATGGTGAAGGTATTAAATAGCACTACCTCCAGTGAAGATAGGAATATAAGAATCGGTCTAACAAGGAGGATATTTAATCAGAGCTCAAGCTTTCATTAGCAACAAAAAGAGGACATATATTTGTGATGTGAGATATAGTGTTAGACTGGAACTTGCAAAACATTATTTTTGGTTGTATTTCTGCTTCTGCTAATGTGTATTTCCTTATTACTGGCCTGTTTCCTCCACCTTTCTAGACTTGATCTTCACTGTTCCTTCTTTTTCCATTTGGTTTTTAAGTTGTTGAATACCTGTTCATGTTCTAGCATATGGTCTCTGTCAATCAGATTCAGTTTTCCTTAGGACAGCTAAATTCTGTTAAAGAATATTTTTGGTGTGTTGCCTAATGTAATGCAGGAGCTGGAACCTAGCATGTAAACAAAGGTTTGCATGACATACCAGTAGCATGAACTGAAATCGGTGCTATTTAGTAGTAGACTTTGTAATAGTGGTTTGGCTCTTGCGCTATTTTTTTTTTTTTTTTTTTTTTATTATTATTATTATTTTTAATGTTGTAAATGTTCTTTGCTCTGACAATTAGAACAGTATGCAATCTATGTAAATGAGTCCAGATTAAATAGAAATCAGAAAGTACTATTCTTGCTTTGAGGCAGCTTTTCACTATGAATTTCAGGAGAACTTTTAACAACTAAAATACTTACAGAAATGTTTTCTTTCTTCTTTATGAGATATATCTGTCATTTTTCACATGAGGGTCATATACAGAATTAACTTCTTATAACAACAGATTTGTTTGGATATAGAACAGAATCATTCCTCTGAAACTGAAGAGCTGTATTATTTTGCCTACAGTCCACCTCCATCTCCTTTCTCTTTTAACTTAGGTAATTGGCATTCATACCCGTTTTCAGTCCTTTTGCAACCTCCTGAAATTTTCTTCACATATTATGGTTAACATTACAGCAATCAAGAAACTTGGTATATATTGTGGGTAACTCCAGTGGCATTCTCTTCACTACACTATGAATAGAAGTGTGGTTTTTTTGTTTTTTAGGTTTTTTTTCTCAATAGCTATATTAAAGCGGAGAAGTAGAAATGGTAAACATAATTTAAAAGAATTTAGATGTACTGTACTGAGTGTTCAAAACCTGTATCTAGCTTGCTAAATTTTAAAAATAGGCAAAGAGGGAAATATGTTAATTTGTAGTAAGTTTTTCAAGCCTGTAATTGTCCCAAACATTGTTCCAAGTAAGTGTATTAAAATGTGCATTTCTCTCTTTTTCAGACAAGAGCAGGTCAGTGTTCTGTATCAGAACATACACATAGCAGAACCAAGATTAATTCAGCCATATGAGCATGTCATTAAAAACTTCATCCAAGAGATAAAACTTCAAAGCTTAGAGATGGAAACTCTGGCCATAGCAGTAAAAAGGTATAGTGAATTATGTTTCTAATTCAGCTCTGCAGTTTCTTTTTTCTTTTTTTTCCCTCTTCTCATGCTTCTTTTGATTAAACTACTGAGAGTTAATGCCAAAATATGCAACGCAAAGTATTTCCTTAGACTGAGTTCTGAAGTTAGTTTGTATGCATACCCTTGTGCGTAAGCGCATACAGCAGCCTGCAAATGATAAGCTGTTCATACTTTCAATAAATTGTGGACCAAATTTTTACAGACTCTGTTGTTAGTTAAATGCCTTAAAACATTTTGACTCCTCTTCCTTGGCTACTGCTTTGAGTTTTATCATACACGTTCACTTTATTTTCATTTTAGAATTTTTTTTTTTTTTTCCTTTGTGAGCTTCAAGGAGTGTATTTGCCTGTTTTAACTACTTGGCACTGTCAGTCTCACATCGTAACTACCAAAACCAGATTGGACAGAGATCTCGTTCGTATGTGTGGGTGATGCAAGTTGCTTTTGAAGTCTCTTCATAGGATATCCAGAGGCACCTTTTATCCTTGTAACTTAATTGTAAAAGTGCAGATGTGATGTATTTCATGCTAATCATCAGCTATTTAAAATCTAATTTGCCAGTTATTATGAATTATCTTCAAATTTCCATTCAGATATTTTGAATTATCTTCAAAATAATTTGGAATTTTGATTCCCAGCTGCACCATTTTCAAGGTCTGGGAAATGTTAAACTGTTTCCATGTCTGTCTGTCTAATTTGTTTCAGTTGAGGTAGGTAGATGTGTTTCACATAGTATTTCTTTCAAGCCAGAGGGCGATTCCTAAGCAATATTTTCTTCTAAATTTTAGAGCTCAGGACAAAGCAGCAGTTCAACTCAGTGAGTTAGAGGAAGAGATGGAACTACGGATACAAGCTGCAGAGCATAAAGTTAAAAAGGAAGTGAGTATTTTATATTTACAGAATTTCATAATTACTAAACTCTCAGTGGTCTTAAGTAGGATTGATGGCCATGTGTGGTTTTGATCCTGATGGACTGACTCAAAGCTGCTGTAGGCAGGGCCTGGATAAAAAAAAGGCTACCCATGAGATAAAAAATGAGTTGTCGTAATGCTTTCCTAAAGAGGAATATCTGCTTAGGTGTAATAAACCAAGAAAAAGAAGTCTTTCCCTTATGTGAGAACATGCTGGCCAGGAAGAGTTTCTTTCTGAGTCCAATATTGGAAACAGACTGGAGAAAATGATATTTCAGCACTAAAGCATGCAATCTGGTTCTCCTAGTAAAAGAATTTAATGCTTGGATTGTTTGGTCCTGCTTTGTATATATGCCTGGAGTAATGATCTTTCTTTCCTCAATTCTCCTGCAACTACATTTTAGAGAGTTAAGAGAGGGTAACTGTGATAACAGTTTGTGAGGGCCTAGGCCTCTCAGACTTCATGGGAAATTCTCTTTTGATCTGCTCAGTTTTAATTGTTGTTTCAACCCACCTGCTGTCTATATGAAAAGGTGTAAAAATCCTCTTCTCTTACCCAGGGAGATAGACATTAGAGTCACATGTGACTGCATAATTCAAAGGAGCAAGACCTGCTCCCTGCTTCATTATGAGTTGTTACTACATTCGTGTAAGATAAGCCAAACCTTATATAGGCATAAGAATAACAGTTTGTGGAAGTGTTTTAATGTGGACATAAGTAATGTATTGATTAAAACATATACTATAGGCACAATTATTGCTCTGTAGGACACAGTGTACTGAACATCTCTGTATATTTGCCATGGGTTCTTTCGCCAGAGTATTTGCAGAACAAGAAGCAACTAAGTGCTATCTGCCAGCTTGCTGATTTTAAGTAGTTCATGGTAATTGATATGTGAAGGTCAATGGTATTCTGATAGATATACTGCAAAGAGCTTTTTTTTCCTGTACAAGAGAAAACAACCCTACCACACCCTAAAAGCCTATTGTGTTTCTGGAAATACAAAATATAATGGCATAAAATGGTTAAAGATATCACCTCTGCCAGAAAAAGAGTACGTTTTCATATGTTTTAACTAGTGGTAATGCAGGTCTTTGTGGAGATAAATTTTCACTTCCAGAGAAGCTAAGTTGTTAATGTTTAGAAAACAAATACATTTCTCTGAAAAATTACTGTTCTCAAAAAATGGTAAATTACTGGAAAAAGCCCTGAATACCCTTATTCACTGCTTTAAAAAGATGACTGAGATGTGTGTGTTACTCTGAGAACATCTACAGTTATGTACTCGCATTATGCAAAAGTCAATCTTCTATGTATTATCTACATCTAGTCTGTATTCTCAGTCATGGTTTGCATCTAGCCGTAGGTATGAAAGATGGTATGTTAACTTGTTTCTCACAAGACTTTTTTGATTTTCACCCTCCAGTGTCCCTTGTAGCTCCTAGCCCCACATACCACACCTACTAAAACGCCCTGAGAGTAAATGTTAAATGATTTACTTTGTGGGAATGTACTAAGCTATTAATCTTAATGTCTGTAATCAAGGCTATTGTTTGTCAGAGTGATCTCACTCATGCTGCCGGGACACCTGCTTCTGCATGAGCCTATCCTGTATTTTGTTTCTTCAAAGGAAGCAAATAGTTACCAAACAATACTTAGGAGTCTGTAGTTGGCAACAGTAGGGGAATCCACCTTAAATTGATTACTTTGATTATTGTTTTAACACACGAATGTCAGTGTTACCAACAGGAAATTCTTATTCTGAATACTAAGCAAAGTCCATACAGACCTCTTCCATGTGAAAATTCAACCTGTCTCATTGGTTCCACTTGTTATTGCTGCCTTCTGATTTCTTGTGTTGTGAGACTGGAGTCCCTGGGGCATGACTGGAGCAAGTGAAACATACCAGTCTACAGCACACTATAGGCACTGTTCTTCTTATTGTGGTTGATGCAGCGTCTTTTCAAAATCTATCTGTTTTGATTGAAATAAATTCAGAATGCTGTACTTGGTGTGATACTCAGACTGAGTACTTCATACAGATACTGGTGCTTAGACTGTGCAACTGTGCTGGTTTCAAACACAGTGAGAATTAAACTCACTACAGTTGCCACTTTTTACCTCCTCTGTTCCTTCCATTAATAGAGGAAACTAGGAAAATGATGACCTAGAATTTCAGTTTGCTGGAATGCTGCAGTAATCACAACAATATTAATAATAGAGAGTATACAAGGTAAAGAGAGTTTTACCCACAAAAGGGCATTCACCGCTGAAGGTTCCTGTGGGCAGTACTTTCTGCAATCTCTAAACACAGGCAAAATGGTGACCATCCTGATGGGCTCCCCGTTCCACATAGAGGAAAACAAAGGCAGCATGCCTGGATGCTCCCCCCGCCCAGTCCCCTCCCCCTGGACCTGAAGTAAGGGAAGACAGGGAGAACCCAAAACCTGGAAAGGGAATTTGTCTGAATAAGGAGTTAATGCTGCCAAGATGCTGTTTCCAATGGTGGTGGCAGTAGCAGTGCAGTCTCTCTCTCTCTCTCTCTCTCTCTCTCTCTCTCTCTCTCTCTCTGTGTGTGTGTGTGTCTATCCCAGTGTTCAACAGCTGTGCAGTCCTGATTCCAGCCTACAACGTACCCTTGTAAAAGATGGCACTGCTTTCTTTTTCATCCGTGGCATTTTTCTTGCTGAGACCATCCTGGTGATGTGGGTGGAATTGAATAGACAGCCCTGACATCACCCCCTTGTCTCTGTTCCTGGGGCAGTACCATTTGAAACTAGAGATGCTGTTGTCTGCTTGCCTTTTACTGGCATGGGCCTGTAACATTCCAACACTTGCAAGCAAAAAAATTTATAAGAAAAGCAAAAGTAAAAAAGTAAGTGACATTGAGAATGTTAAGCACAGGAATCATGGATGAAAAACACTGAAACACTTTGCTTTCATGCCACAATTTTATTTCTATGAGTGTTTTATAAGTGGACTGCAATTACAGAATCAGAATATATGGATCTTAGGGAAGGGACAGATTTGTCTACATGAAAAGTATGTGCTTTCCAAACTGATGAATTAATTTTTAATAAGTATTTGAAGCTTGTCTCAACTTCTAATGAGATTGAAAATATTGCAGGAGAAGCAAAAAGCTGAAGAAGCACTAAATGAGCTGAAGCGCCAGTATGACATTGAAGTTGGGGACCTTCAGGTGACAATAAAAAAACTTAAAAAGGTAAGTGAGTTGAAGTCTGGTGAGTTTTTTAAGTGTTTTGAGAGATTTTGACCTTATGAAATGCCTCCCTCAAGAGGGATAATCATAATTGTAGGTTTCTAATTTGATATTTATTAGTAAATGGCAGCTGAGGATAATTTTGAGGTTGTGTTGTCATTCTGTGCTTTTGTATTCATGCTGTGTAATTTGTTGAAATACTTAAGAAAGGGAGCAGCAACTATTACCTAAATTCTGTAGCTTAACAGTTTTCTAGGTCATTAACGTTGCAGTTACCTAGTCTTGTATTTGGTCTGTTAGAAATAGTCCAATATATTGCCACTAAGTATTTGTAATTTATACATAAAAATGTAATTAGCAGGCCAGATATAGTAATTTACAGTACTATAGGGCCTTTTAGAACCCATCTGCAATCTGATCTTGTAATTTAACAGCTAATAGTAAACTGAAATCTCAGGAACGATGTTTTGGGATATTTTGTAACTTGGGTTTAATTTTGACCTTGGTTTTTGCTGTAAGTTTTACCAGAATTATAGCAAGCAAAGTGTATATATTTTTTGGGTTTTGTATTCAATTGCACTTAAAAGACCATTTTTAGAGATGGAAATTTTTTGCAAGAAGTCTGAGATCTTTTTGTCCGAGTACTACATAGCTGAGGTGATAATAGTTTTTTTAATATATTTTTAAATTCATGTTTCTATCTTAGTAGCTTGTCTTCCGTGTCACTAGTTACGAGTATCTTATACCCAAAGAGTGCGAAGTGCATATCCATTTTCTAGAAAGCCAGTAATTTTTGAAGTAATGCTAGTCTGCTAGTACATTCAGAAAAAATCTTAAGTTTTAAAAACTTCAGTAACTGTAAAACCTTTTAAGGATTATTTATTGTGATTTACATAGAGTTGGGGTTTTTTTAATCAGAACAATCAAATACATTAATTGTGCTTTTTTTTTTAATACTTTAAGCTGGAGGAGCAATCCAAATATGTCAGTCACAGGGAAGATGTAGTTGAACTGAAAAAAAGAATACATGATATGTTGCTGGTAAGATATTATAATCATGAACATATTAATTTAGCTTCAGTTTTAGTGTCTGCAATACAGATTGTTATATTCATGGGGGTTTGGATTTTGATAGTTGTTTGTTTGTTTGTTTGTTTGTTTTTTTTTTTACATTTAGTACTGGTAATCTAGAAAGTAAACTTTTAAAGTCATGGATATGGGGGTATGTGGATCTTTAAGCTGAAAAAGTATGTGTTTAAATATATACACATACTATGTAGAACATTCAGGAATGGCTTGAGATGATGTCCCGTTTCTTTGTAACTGAATGGAAAAATAAAAGTTAAAGATTCTTGCATGTTAATATACTGACTTCTCTGTTGATTCAGCATTCTTTCATATTCTTTCCCTCTCTATGCCCAATTTTATAGTGCTTCATTTTAATTTAACTTTTATGATTTTTATTCTATTACTATAATATCTAAACATTTTGTGGAGGCGACTGACAGCTAACATGTTATCTTTCCTTTTTGAAGGAAAATCAGAGACTTAAGAAAGACCTTCTAGAAGCACAGACAAATATAGCTTTTCTACAGAGTGAATTAGATACCTTGAAAAGCGAGTATGTAGATCAGTCTTTGAACACTGAGAGGTAAGTTACTTCTACATGATAATATTTTCACCAGGGAAAAACATGTGTTTTCTGATGTAATTATTATGTATGCAGTTGGCAACTGTTATTTTCTAAATTTGCCTTAAAGGGTAGGTACGTTTGACACTGTGTTCAGTGCTGTTCACTTCTCTTGTTAGGTTTCTGAAAAACTATGCTTTAGCTCTGATGCAAACTCTCACAATCATTCAGGAATATCCATTGATTTTAGTGGGACTTTATTGGGAGTAAAACACCAGCATCAGACATTTTTTTTCTTCATGGCTTGCACTCACATGAGTATCTGTATGAATATTAGGGAGAATAGTTTTGGAATCCTTCCGTGTCTATCTTAATCATTTGTTTTTCTAAAGTGAATGAAAGCTACTTCTTAGTTACTCTTTTAAAGGAGCATAAAAGGCAGTTTCATTGTGTGGCTATCTTCAGATAATATAAACTATATTTCAAGGGAAAAGGAGTTAGTCCGTATGGATATTTTGTACATGTTTCATTTTCTCATTCACAGCCTTTGTTGAGTTATAATGGCAGAGATGAATGAGTCTACAGGTGATCTCTCTTTGCATTTAAACTTTGCTAAAGGCAATATGGGGAAAATATAAGAATATCCTGTTAAGTATAACTTCAGTTAAGTTTGGTGTTTTTGTTTTTCCGGTGTTTTTCAGGGATCTAGAAATTATCCGAGAGTATACTGAAGACAGAGATAATCTGGAAAGACAAATTGAAATACTTCAGTAAGTCTTTAGTAATTTGTTTTTTTATTATCAAACTTTTTCCCAACATATTTGGGATAAATGTTTTTGTATGCAAAAGATTGGGTTGAAATTTGGGAAAAAAGTGCCAAGTGAAAAGACTGAAATTACCTAAATTATCATAGACATTGTTGTTCTTAACTGTCATAAATGTTACCGTGGTATTAAACCTACTGTGGTACTGACCCACTAACACTTCAGTTGGTTTCTTTCCATTTCTTTTCTTAGCCCCACTAACTTTCATTTCTTTATAATAAGCTGAATTCAATTTGAGTCTATACCTGCTATCATAAAAATTATTGCCTGTCTCCTTTTTCTATTTGCTTTGCTTCTCCTTGTAACTCCCTGTCTTATTGTTGTCTGGAAGGTACTAAGAGTGTGCGGTATTATACATTAGCTACACAAGAAAGGTCACAATTAATCAATTTTTTTATATCTTTATTGAATTTCCTTATCCTAAACAAATTCTTTCTTTCAAGCCAGATGAATTGTATTTGTCTTCAGAATCGCCTCACCAATATTTAAAAATGGCTGGACTAGTAGTTTTGTTCTCTGGGTAGTGTGTGGTTTTTTTTTTGTTTGTTTTTTTTTTTTTTTTTTTTTCCTTTTCTTGTTTTTTTTGTGACCATTCCTACAGTATTTTTTTTCTACTCAACTGACCAGAGACCATGCTGTACAGGTGAAAATGGGCTTCCTGGGCTGCTGCTGAAGCCTAAAATTCAGTGATTTTTTCAGATAATTTGTTCGAGTATCTGTCAATATGTTTCTAGTTTCACATTACTCTTTAGTGCTTAGCTAAAGAAAAAAAGGGTGTCTTTTAAAAGTATTTTTAATTTTTTTCTTTTTGAGAAGTTACATAGTTTTTCATGTTTTCTTCAGTTCTGCAAGTTAAACTGTGTTTTCTTGTTAGATCAGCTAATAGAAAATTACATGACAGCAACGATGGTTTAAGAAGTGCACTTGAAAACAGTTTCAGCAAGTACAACAGATCATTGGTATGTATTTATGATTTTGTTACAGGGTCATGGAAGGTGTAAGAATCAACACAGCAAATTTAAATTGGCACCTCAGTGGGTACTCAGAAAATTGAGTTTTATTCAGTGGACTCACTGTGGGAATATTTCTGTGTAGTTCTGTTAGATTTTACTTACGTTTTGTTAAATCGTGTAAGTTTTGTTAAAACATAACTGCTTTCCGAGGTGTTTTGCAAAGTAACTATTTTTTTTAATATGCTGTGATATTTAATGAAGTGAATAAATCCAGTTTCCCTTGTGCTGAAGAGAATGTATTTGCGTTTTGTATGGGAGTGTCCTACCGTTGACAATACACTTGCTCAGAAAACTGCCCTTTTTAGTAGCAAGGTCTTAACCTACCTTGAGCTTTTATCCAGGCAAGTCACTGGGAAAATGAATAGCATGGGCTACTGTTAGAGATCTTAGTCAGACCCTTTTGGGCTCTCAGACCTGCATTGCAGTCTCTTACAACAAATGTCACCTGACAGCCTCCAAACTAGAGAAAGAAAGGCTTAAAAGTAAAAAGACACTGTCATTTTGCAGTCCTGTGAAACCTGTTAAAACTCTTAAAACTAATGATTGAGCATCATAAGGAAAGCAGATAACTTTTTTAGAAGGATAGAATAATGAGCCCACAAAGACAATACTGGACAGGAAGGAGGAAAATAGGGGTTAGATGACTGCCTATTTCCAGTATTCCATACCCGTGAATGTGAGTGCTTTTTGCTGATACAAGCTACCAGAGATGCACTTACAGATGCAACAACAGATACCATTTCCTACTGTCATACCTGGAAATATAAAATGAGCATATTACAGAGAAGACAGAAGAAGCTGTTTCCAGTGAACAAATGTATCCAGGCACTGCAGAATGTATAAAATACTTTGTCACAGTCAAGACCTTTCCTTCACTAACTCAGAGGTAGCTCTCCTGAAACTATCTCTGCTACTGACAGTTCCTTTTTTTTTTTTTTTTTTTTTTTTTTTTTTTTTTTTTTT
>JANEHK010000039.1:4847962-4907307 GCA_025960845.1 Tachycineta bicolor
TTTTTTTTTTTTTTTTTTTTTTTTTTTTTTTTTTTTTTTAGTTTGGCTTGCATTGTTTTAATATGACGTTTCACAGCTTAGCATTTTAGAGTCCAGGTGTAGTCAGTGAAATCATTCTCTTGGAAATTCTGTTGTCTTTTGTGGTTGAACATGTTTAGTAAGTTCAGTATAAAGGCAGTGGTGAGGCCTAAATGCTATAGGTAGTAGGCCTTCTGACCCTCAGTAATATATAAACTATGAGGTTTAACTAAATGTAAGTAGCGAAATATATATATACAATATAAAGAAGCATGTATTAAATACATCCAGTTTGTAATTTTGATGGTGCATACTTTTTTCTCAACAAATCTGGATACTTCCTCTGCGTTCATCAAAGTTTTAATGCATTTATTATGTATCTGTTGCAGCGGTTAGCGAACACCTCACCAGGAAGTACCATTTCTAGAAGTAGTCCTAAGTTTAATGGTGAACATTCTCCTTTGAACCCACGGTATGACAGGTAAGCCAGGCTTGCTTTTGTTAATTTGAAAATGACTTGTTTTAGAAGAGCAGATTACTGTTAAGTTAGAGACAATAGTTCTCTCTGACTTAGAAGACATGTGTGACCATAGCATATGGTCCAAAATATACTGAAGTCAATAGAATCTTAATTACTTCAGAAAGCTCAGGATAACCCTCTTTAGTTGAAGCCATAAACTTATGAAGAGTTCAGACAGCCTCTTGTCTGGTCTTGGCCTCTTTTTATTCTAATTTGATTCTCAGTCTCTTTGTCTCCAAGAAGCTATAAAACTCTTTTGAGGGCCTTTATTAGTACTTGAGAAATAAAACATTTTTGGCTTTGCATTCAGCTTGTGTGCCTTTTTTCCCATGTAATAATTACTAAAAATGTGAGCCTGATTCTTCAAAAGAATAAACCACCTCATCTCATACTGACATGTGAGAGTAGTGAATGCACTTGGATATTAGTGGGATAAGAGTACAAAACCAGTAAGATACCAAATGCAATTAGTTGGTCAGAGGTATTTATTTTTGTACTTATTGGATACAGATCATTGATCGGAACTTCCTCTCATCATTTCAGAGAGTCAGTGAAGACAGTGGGTATTGGAGGCAACCCAGAGGGCTGTCATGTTATGCTGTCACACTTGGTTTTTTAAACAGTTAGATCCATCAGCAAAAATGTGCGTCCTTGCTCAATTGATAGATTATTTTGTTTTCTTTTTTCTTTTAGTGGTATTCCAAACCAGAGAGAGATCTCTAATAGAGGTCTTAGGAATTAGTCTGTGTTTTACGTTTTACTAGAAGGAAGAGTATCTTGGGTAGGAACGAAATTGACTTTTACTTCATGCTTATAATATCCCCATTCATTCAGTAGTGTCATTCTTACTCTGTTGTCTCCATGTGAGATGTGTTTCCTGGCTGTAAAGTTTTGGTTGTCACATGCTGTTTTCTTTTTCAGAATGCACATAAACCCAATTCCCTAATGTTGGACTCTGCAAAGTTTTGGAGGCATCCACTCTAAGTTGTGTATTACATTCAGTAATTTTCTGAGGGAGTAACTAAAACCTCTGTAGAGGTTTGGTAATGTTGTTCTCTATGAATATTTATTAGTACCTGCCACAATGGTGCAATCCTTGCATTTCCACAAAAGTGAGAAATACAAGCTACTTTAGAAGAAAGTTTATGTGGTAGGAATAAAGCTTAATCGTAACATTTGTGACTTGATAGTATCAAAAGACAGAAGGAGATGTGAATGTCCTAAAACTTTGGGAAAATTTTGTTTTCAGTACTTTGTCTCCTGACATCAGATCAGCGTTAAGAGGTATTGGTTTACATACTACCACATTTTAAGGAATTTGTTCTAAAATGAGTTTTAAAATGAGTTTTATATTTTATCTGTAGGATTCACCTTGGTCTAACTTGCTTTAAGCATATATGAAATTCCTGGCATTGAATTCAGTGGAGTTGAAAATTGCCTACTAAAAAGCTTTATTTCAGGGAATGCCTGACAAGCTTAACTTTGTTATGGCATGCACTCTTTCTCAGTATTTCAATGATTTGATGTAGGCTAGTAAATGCATGCATACAAAGACCATGTACGCTTTGATATCCTACAGCAAAGATCACGTGTTCTTGTGATTATTCATTGGCCTGAAGGGGTGTAGAATAAATTATTCTGAATGTTACTGAATGGGACAATGATGCACTGTCACCCCATTTGGCCAGTTGCAGGGAGGAATTCGACTCAGTAACACCTTCCTAATTTGGTGATTTTCCCCAGTGTACTCTCCTGTGCTGTGGCATCACAGACGAATCCCTCTGGGAGCAAGCTGCTGTTACAAGGATTGATGCTAACATTGACTGGTTTAGCAGTTCAGTGCATCACATCCATTCCCATCAGGGCTAAGCCAGACCCTCTCTTCTCTGCTATGACTTGAAAACCTTTACTGTCTCACTTCAGTTGATGCCTGTCCCTGTCTTGCAGAAGAACCATGCAGAAGAACCATGATAATGATTGTAGCCATTGTAACCTTTTTAAAAAGATTCTATTAATCTTCTTTTTCTGTGGTTTTATTTACATAAATAAAACCTTTTTTTTCTCTTTTTTTCTGTAAGCTGTCATTACAGCATTCATTAAAATATTTTTGTATATTGAAGTATCCAGCATGAAAGAAACAAAAAACTTTGGAAGGAAGGTTAAGGGAAAAGAGAAGAATTCTGTGTAAAGGTTTGTTTTGCATAGCCTATCAAACTGTAAGAAATTTTTTCAGTGACTTCTTCCACCATCTCCTGAACTTGGTTACTCCCTCTTCCACATTTATAGCTGTTTCTTATTGGCATGTGTGCCTCTGTGAGCAAATGCATTCATTTAAATGACATACAGTATGTCAAGGTCATTTTATGTCTTAGAACAGGCCAAAATTAGCTAATACGTAGTATGTTTTTTTATTTTTCTGATGTCTTTGTAGTACATCACTTTCTGAATGTTTTTTTTAGATGGGCTTTTTTAAATTAACAAATAGTCATCATTACTGAGATTTGGAAAGCAATCATCAGTAACATAGATGAAATAAATTTAATCTGAGCTTCCCAAGATATATGATTGAGAAAGAGAAGTTCGTTATAAAAAGACAAGATAAGGATTGACATACACCTTAAACTTAACATTAGCATTTCTAAGAATTGACTGTTCCAGAAGGGCTCAGTTTTTGTTGGGAAGAACAATTATTTATTATTGGAATTTATTATATGGAATAATTTGTTTTTTCCCCCTCCAATATTTTCTTATTAGGTCATCTCATTCGTCTTGTGTTGATGAAGATTATGATTCTTTGGCCCTTTGTGATCCGATGCAAAGGATAAACTGTGAAGTTGACAGCTTACCTGAGAGCTGTTTTGACAGTGGCTTGTCTACTCTGAGAGATTCGAATGAGTATGATTCCGAAGTGGAATATAGGCATCAAAGGATTTTTCAAAGGTCACAGTGTATGCAAGAAGGCTTTGGTGGTGATGCTTCTGATACAGATGTAAGTGTCAGATTTAATCCTCTGAGAAAGACCTTTGATTGGAGACAAAATTAGCTTCCTGTTTTTAAAATAAAATTGATCTTTGTCCACAGGCCAGTTAAAAGTAAATATGTGGGTCATGCACATTTAAATTAATAAGTGAAAACTTTTTGGAGAATGTAAAAATAGTTCTCTTTTTGTTTTTTACATTTTTTTTATAAATTTTTGAGCTAAGAACTTCATTTTTGAAGTTTATGTGATAAACTGTATGTGGAAAGGAGCTTATTTTCTAATGATAAAAAACCAGTTAGAAGTAAAATATTTTTCCATTCACTTCCTCTTACTGTGCTGTGGCAGTAGAGAAAAAAGCATGTATGAGATAGAATACTGGTAGTGCACTCATGGACTTGCAGGCTAAGTCTGGGAGAATTAAAAAATCTAAGGTGTTACTGTGTCCATTTTATTGTTAGTAAGATTGAAAGACTTACTGAGAACTACATAGCAAAAATATATCAAGCACAGTAGAATATGTTGGTTTTTTTTTTTTAAGTAAATAATTTGCTGCGCATTTAGGAGACATCAATCTCTGTGGATATTTGCCATGAATAATGTTGATTGCAGTTGTTCTTAATTTAGCTTGAGTAGTAGTAGCATAGAGAGAAATGTCTTTGGGGAAGATGTTTGCAAAATAAGCTTTGAAATAAAGTATTGTCACAATTGTTTATTGTTACTGTGTTTTAAGCTGAAGTTTACTATAGAAATCCATTTGCTGTATTTGAATACTGGAAGAATGGATGCTGCACAATGAAAATGTTAGAAGACAAAATGTAATTATAGTAAACAGCAAAAATGAATGAGAACAGAACAATCACAGTATTTTGATTAGAATTGCACAGATGTATCTGGTCATTTATTTCTGTTTAATCCAAACTGTTAAAATGTTTTAATTAGTCTTAGATGTGCCTTTCCAAAAAAGCACACTTTTGTTACCAGAGAACTAACTCGTACTTTCAGGTTCCAGAGATCAGAGATGAAGAAGCATACAGTCCTGCTAACAGCACTGCAGTTTTAGACTGGAAGCCCTCACGACCAGTAAGTCGAAGCAGCTCAGTTGCTTCAGTGAGGAAACACATTTCTGCTCTCACCCCTCAGGTAACCAGTTTTCAGGGGGAAAATGGAAAATAATGGTAATTGATAGAGGTGGGTTTTTTAAAATAGTTGTTATAGAGGGTTTTTTTTTTTTATTTTCAGTCAGATTCAACTGAATTCACTCCAAAATATCCCAGTTCAGAGAAGGCTTACAAGATTGTTCTTGCTGGAGATGCAGCAGTGGGAAAATCCAGTTTTCTTATGAGACTTTGCAAGAATGAATTTCGAGGCAATACCAGTGCAACTCTGGGTATGTTTGGTGTTATTCTAAAAGTATTGAAATTAATTTCATTGTTATTTTGGAGTGAAGTGGCAGTTAAGCTTGCCTTTGTGATTGCTTGCTAGGGGTTCCTGGATATACACACGCATTTTCTTATGCAAGCTGTGAGATCTAATCGAGTACAAAAGCTTAGTAATAACATCTCTTTGTAGTGGACAATAAGGTACTGGTCTAATTTAGTTTGTCTTTACGAAGACTTTTTCTCGAAAACACAAAGCACCAGGGAAGGAATGTCAATGTAAGGAACTTTCAGTGCGTGTATGAACTTTTCTGCATTTTTCATTGAATTCTTGTTTTCTCAACACTTCTCTCTTTACCTTTTGTGTTTTGTACTGTCCTTTGAAGTCTTTCTTACTATTTTTTCTGTTGCGATTGCTTCAAAGTGTTATTGAAACTTTGTTTTAAATACAGCTAGAAAGATTTCTGACTGACTTCTTGTGTATACTAGTATAGTTTTCAGCTAACAAACTTAAGTCTTAACATCGCAAAGATTGAATTTTGTCTTCCAATCAAACGATACTTATATATGTGTTTTATTGCCTCTTGTCAGGATTTTTGTTCTATTTTATCTTTTTATTCCTTGGTATGTGAAAATCAAGTGTCTTGCAAAACATTTTCACTTCTTTGATAGAACTGTTTAGCCAAATAAAGTCGCAAGAGATCTTATTTGTTGTTCAGAATGCAATTTGAATCAATTCCTCTGGGAAAAGACAAATACATTCAGGGGTTTATTGCAGTTCAGAAGTATGTGCATGACTGACTGAAATCTCATAACCTATTAAAAGAGATGAATTTTGGGAAAACTGTTGTATATAGCCCCTATCTTTTGGTTTTCTGTGGTTTCTTTAAGATTATCAATGTGTTTTTTTAGACTATACACATTTTTTTCCCAGGTGTGGATTTTCAAATTAAAAGACTAATTGTTGATGGAGAACCTACAGTGCTACAGTTGTGGGACACAGCTGGGCAGGAGAGGTTAGTGATCCTCTGCACTTACCTAATTTAAATTCTTTTGTTTGTAAAAGTCATTTGCCTTTTTTCATCTAGATGAAAAAAAACCCGTTAATTGTATGGTCCATATGTAAATATCTGTAAATAGATGCAGTTTTTCTCTGCTGAGGCCTCAAGACAGGTGGATTGTTTTTGTGTTAGCTTTGAGGTGATCTTTTCTCACTATAGAGAGAAATAGTTAAGGTTAACCACAGGATTAATTAATTAAATCTGAGTGTCTCTCCTTGGTAATTCTGAGGAATGGAATAGGTGCACATGGTTTCTTCTGGTTTTAGTCTTTAGCTTTCTTTGCTCTTATACCCCTGTATTTTTAAGCAGGCTTTTTCTTAGAAATTCCCTTCCCTTCCTCCCCATTTCCTGTTCTTTCCTTGAAAATTCTCATCCTGATTTGCATTGTATTTAGGATATAAAAACTTCTTTCCAAAGACTTAGGAATTTTGCGAAAAATATATTTGCATGTCGCTGTGTCCGTCCTCGCGCTTGCAGCGCTCGCAGGCTAGCTCAGTTATGCACTGCAGCAGCGTAGATAGGGTCAGGGCAGCACGTCGGACGAGCCGCCTCCTTCCCCGTGGGTTCTTAATTCCCTCGCAGCAGCAGCAGCAAGTGGACCGATGTAGGACGCAACCGCGGTGGACCGAAGAAAGGGCGACTCCTCCAGGCAGGGCAAAACAGAGTTTATTGCAGGGAGCTAGAACACGGAGCTCAGCATCCCCTGATCCCCTGCCCAGAAGAGCAGGGATCAAAGCTAGACGGGGACTTTTAAATGGGGGAGGGCTGACAACGGGTCAGCCAACCAGGGAACACAGGGGTGGTAACAGGGGTGTCAACCTTGGAACCATTAACGAATCACAGGAGGGTAGGAGGGGATTCCCCGGGCACCAGCCTATCACTCGATGCCTCTCCTGGATCTTTCCAGAATCCAGGGAAGGATCTCTAAGTGACAGACAGGGCGACCACGAGGAGAGGGGGGGAAGCTGAGAGGGACAGGTGCAGGGAAGAAATGACTGACAGAAAATGTCTACTTATACAACTAACTCATAAGGGGGAAAACTATTACAAACACAGGGGGGTACAGGGAACAAACCATTACGAAAAAGTCAATATAAATTACATTAAATAAATAAAAACAAAATGCACACCACCACATTTGCATATTGTTGAATTTTTATTCAAGATTCTTCAATATTGTGAAAATCTTCCACAAAATCCTATGATGTCTTTACTTTAGAGCCATTAACTTCTTTACCGACAGCTTTTAACCCTTGTTAGGAGGTTAATCTAGTGCTATGGAAGTCAGTTTAATATGTTCATTGACGAAGATTTGTTTTGGGCTGTATGTAGGTAGAGATCCAATCAGTTTTCTCTCATGTAATAAATTTGTGAAGAATGTTTTAATACCCTGTGTAAATACCTACTTACTATAGGTAACTAGGTTGGTTGAGTAGATTGTATAAAGTTGGTGACAAAGATGATTGTAATTGATCATGAAGCCCTGGAATAGTTTTTTTGGATTTCTGTCTTTTTCAAAGGAGGTAAAGTGAGCCCATTGATGTAGGAAGTTGGATAGTAGAATCATAGGTGGATAGTAGAATCATAGGTGGATAGTAGAATCATAGAATCACTACGGCTGGAAAAGACCTCCAAGCTCATGGAGGGGGTCCAACTGTTAACCTAGTACTGCTGTGTTCACCACTAAAACATGACCCCGAGTGCCACATCCATGCATGCCTGTTGAATGCTTCCAGAAATGAGGATTCTGCCACTGCCCTGAACAACTCTTCCCAATGCCTGCCTACCCTTTCAGAGAAGAAATTTTTCCTATTACCTAATCTAAACCTCCCCTGGTACAATTTGAGACTAGATTATCTGTAATAGATACACTGTAGATTGTTTTGATATACAAAATATTGATTGTTGTTTAGGACAGATTCCTTTTGATCCTTAAGGAGCATTTGTGGACCTGCATCAGCAATTTTCAAGAATACATTGTATTATATGGAGAGAATTTTTCTCAGTAGTGCAATTAAATAATGCTGTGTTCTTAATGATGTTAAACTGAACTATTATTTGATAATGTGGCCTTATACAAATAGTTTCTTTTTTTCTGAAAGATTTCGAAGTATTGCTAAATCATACTTCAGAAGAGCAGATGGTGTCTTGCTACTATATGATGTAACATGTGAAAAAAGCTTTATTAATGTGAGAGAATGGTTGGATATGATTGAGGTAAGACCCTTACATATATACAACTTAGAAGTTATGTTTCACTGCATTCTAAGCCTTATTATTTATAAAATTATATTAGATGTAAATTATAATTATTCAGACTAGAAGCTTTCATAGAAATAAAAGCTACATGGAAGTCCTAAATATGTTCTGACGTACTCAGTTAGAATTCAGTCTGATACATCTTTTTGTATTAAAGGATGTTGATGACACTCTTCTGTTCACTTCCTTTTGAAATGAATGTGGCAGCACATTTCCGATACCTTCTTGTATCTTGAATATTCCTTGGAGACTTTGCATTGTAAACCAGTGTATTGTATTCTGTAAATTAGCTATAGCTCAAGTGAAAATTTCATATTTCTACTTTGTTTTTTATTTGAATATGCATTTGTATTTAGTGCAAGGATTTTTTTCTCTTATGCTGGGGATGCTTAATAGGAGGGAAAACGGCAAACAAAATACTTAGTTCATCCTCTGTGAAAACATTTTCTTTTAATCATGGTATAGGAGTTGGTAACTTTTGCCTTAGTAATTTTGTCATTACAGCATTTGGATGCAGTAATGCATTCCATTAGATTAACTTAACACATTAATTCCTTTTTGGGAAACAATTCTTATGGGAATGGAAGCCCATCGTTGCAGGCTGATAGTTAAGCTGACTGCTTACGTTATGAGCGGTTTATAAAAAGTTCTCAGCATAGCTTTCATAATTTATCAATTTTTTCTACTAATGTGCAAGACTTTGTGGAAAGGAAATTGCTATGACATGATGATGTTAGCCACTTTGTATTCTGAGTGTTCTAGCACTAAGGAAATACAATCTTCTTTACAGGAAGCGACTCATGAGAATATTCCAATTATGATGGTGGGAAACAAGGCTGATCTCCGCCAAGATGTTATAGAGCAAGGGCAAAAGTGTGTGCCTATAAACTATGGAGAAAAGCTGGCTATGGTAAGGTCCAAGTGTACCTCATTAGTATAAAATGGTCTTAAGAATTTTAATTTGAAAACCATGTGAGAAACTAGTAAACAAAAGTAATTTTCTGCTCATTTGTCTGAGTCAAGTAATGAGGATCCATGGATGCTTTGCATTAAAGTATCGTATTTTGATGGTTTTGCTGCGTTAAATCACATCTCAGTGTCTACTGAGCAGAACTGCATTATTGGCTATTAAGGACTTCTCAGTCTTTTTCGTAAAAAAAGTGGGTGGAGAGGACTGAGTTTTTCTGCTGCCAAATAGAAGTTGCCAGTTCAAATATGACACACACTATTGACTTGTATGTGTCTGTCCAGAGTTTGTCTGGAGTATTTTCGTCTTCAAGACTCTCTTGGATTCTGCCACACATGCAGAAAGAAAAAAGGAATTCTCTGGTATAAACAGAAGTATGGACAGGTGTTTTTTGCATGTATTTATATGGGATAAAAGAGATGCACAAATCCTGTATTTTGTAGAATAATAGGAAGAGTCTTAAGGGTCTTGAATGGCTGAGTGCTTGCACAGTTTGATTATACTGGGGCAGATAGCATGTCTGTTACTTATGGAATGATGTTTTTTGGTTAACCAACAATAACCAGATGCTGTAGATATAGTAGCTAACAAGTTAGATTAAGTAACCTGTCCTGGCAAATTTCTTACTTTTTTGTGGTCTTGTGTGCAAGAAGATTGAGTTTGGGCATTAAGCTTATAATATGGCTTTTACACAGTTTATTAATTCAGAATATATTGATCATAAACCAGAAATAATTAAAAAGCAATTACTGTTTTATTTCATGGTACTAAAGAGAATGTGTTGGACAATGCAAAGCACTAGAAGAAATCCTGTTCATTTAAATGTACTGTCATTCTTTGTGTCATTCAGGAAACAATTTGGAATTAAATGTTCCCATTCTCATGGGAACCATCTCAGATCTGTTAGCTTAACGTTTTATTTTTACTCACAGACTTATAATGCACTATTCTGTGAAACAAGTGCTAAAGATGGATCTAATATTGTAGAAGCAGTTCTTCATCTTGCTCGGTAAGTAACTGTGTTTCTATTTTACCTAAACACATCTGAGTATATTTTATAAAAAGGACATGGTATGTGAATGTATGTAAAAATATACATACAATTTTAAAATGGTTCCAATGTTAAAAAAGATTAAAAAGAATACTCTGTAAAATCATTGTAGGTCAGAGCGAGATGGGATATATTCTCAGTTTAATGAACATTTTTGCTTGAAAGTGTTACAAAGCTCTCTCAATAATTAATATTTAAACTAGGACTCAGTTACAAGAGCCCACAATTTTAAGACCCATTCGCTGAATGAATTGTAATTTTAATTGTACATGGATTAATTTTCTCAACTCTTTCATAATTTATTTTGAAATGTAATAATTCAACATGTAATTATTTTTTAATTATTTCACAAATATTAATATGCATTCAGTTTTATTACTGACCATTCTAATTACACATATTTTCTTTGACGTTTCCTTCTCTAAATTATTTACAAGATAGAAATTCTGTTTATGTTCATTTAGCACCCTGGTCTTTCTATGATGGTTTGTGAGCCACATACTACAATTCTATTACCTTTTCAGACCATTTTTGGTTGAAGTTTAATTTTGAAAGGCTAGTGGTCTGTAATCCATAATTGGTCATATGTGCACGGCTTTTAAGTCTGCATTTCTTAAAAACATCCAACAGCATGCATTTTTTTCTATGAAAGTAAATTTATACTTTATACTGAAGTTATTTGGTTTTATACTTAGAACTATGAACATACTCTTTTTCTGTAGTAAAATACAGAAGCAAATAAAAAAAACTTCTCGAAAGAAAATGGAAGATAAATCAGAACATGGGAGAGTTATTAGATACTAAAAATATATATATATATTTTATGTCTATGAATTGCATAAAAACATCAGTATAATTCCCAAAATTGAAAGAGAGACATGTTGATTCTGTGCTAATTTACATTGGTTTTGCCATACAATAGATGATGATGAACTCTGCAATATATAGTGGGAAAAAATAGAAGAGTGAACCTGAATAGAAAAATGTTAATTGAGCACTGTTTGTTTTGTTTTGTTATTTTTACAGTGAGGTGCGAAAACGAAGTGATAATCAAGATGATACAAGATCAGTAACCAGCCTGGCTGGAACACCTGTCCATAAGTTGGCACTCACGAAAAACTGTTGCAATGTTTAAATGACAGATAATTTTCCTTAATTAAATAACGTGTATATTTTAAGAAAACCAACCCAACAACCAAACTGAAATATTTCAGTAGTGTTTTTATTATGGATTTATACATTTGTATATTTAGAAGCTACATATAATGTTCAAAATCCAGACTCTACTTTCTACTTACTTAAATTTGAGAAATTGCTTCACCCCATAGAATCTGGTTCCACTTTTCTTAAGTAATATAATTCAGTGCAATGATCTCAGAATCAATGCTACAGTAGTCACTGCATATAATATTGTAATATATATTATTGTCTCTACTTGCCTGTTTCTTTATGGCATCAGTATTTCTTATATACAGAACTTATTAATATCCAATATCACTCACAGGTAAAGAAAAAATTTAATCTCTTTTTGATCATGTCTGCTTATCTACTTTTTGACAGCCTTAAGTATATGTTGATTAAACATTTCTTAAGAAAACTCCAAACCATTAAGGGTTGCCTAGATCCAAGTAATCCCTAAGTTTAGGGGAACCAGAGTGGTCTTTGTTAGGAGTGGACAGTGGCAGGTGCATGGTGTTCTGTTGTAGTTCCTCAAAAGTTGTCTATTTAGAATGCATTTTATTTTGAGTGTTGGGGTGTGACTAAGAACTGAGAAGTAGACTTTACATCTGATCCTACACAGCTCAGAGGTGAAAGAAACATTTGTCTGGACTATTACAGTTCAAAATTCCAGAGAGATTGTAACACCTGTGATATGTAGGATTGCTGAAATTAGTTATGATCCAATATCTATCTGCCTATTTAGGCTAGATCATTATTGCTACTACAGAGTGATATGAGTTGTAATTTTTTCCTTGTTTTTTTCAAATATATTCTATTCAGTCAGTAATTGAAGGATTGTAATAGTACAATAGAAGGAGTCTAATTAAATAGATCCTTTTAATGCATTTTTATCAGTTTTAAATCAGCAGGTGAAAGAATTGCTGCACATGCCAAAGCATTTATATAAATTTTTCATTAAAAGAGAACCCTGAATGAACAGTAATCACCTTAATGAGAGTTCCTTCACCTGATTTTAGAAAAGTTCTGAGAAACTTACCAGGCAGCTTTAGGTATCAACAACTCTAAACATTGAGTTATTATTGAATAAAATAGTTCCCAGGAGTTCCATAATGTAGTAAAAAACTATGGGCATTTATACAGTTAGCGGTCAAATTCCAGTTATTCTTAACTCCACTGATTTTGAGTAAAATAGGATAGGACCTTTTCAGAGCAAGCAAACTGTTGTCTCCTCTGTTTCCATTAGTAAAGCAGCTCCAGGCTGAAGCCTAGTTCAGTAAATCAAACTTGGATAAAGTTGTATCACCTGATGGAAAACCCATGTGACTAGCAGCTATTTCCTAAGCACTTTTTCAGCACTGTGTGTGAACATTGTATGGCCTGTACTGTGTTATATCTTGTAAAAAATGTGGGGGTCTGAGAAACAGGATGGTTCACCATTTACAAAAAAAAAAAAAAAAAGGTTTCAACTACGAAAAGTATAAGTTTTAGGCATCCCTTCAAACCTGTAATCAGAGCAGCTAATCCTGGGGTAATTATCAGAAAACTTCTTAACAAGAGCTAGAAATCAAATGCCAGAATGAGTAAGACATTTTATTTCACTGTATAATAGTTCAGCCTTAGAAGACAAAATATGTTGGGTTTGGTGAGAGTTTTTTAAGCACTGAGACATTCTTCCCATGCTACTATCTAATTTCATGCAGGCCGTTTCAGGGTTATAGCATCTTCCCACACAGCAGTACAGGAGGCCTCAATGTTGTTCTGAGACTTATCTGAAGCAAGTGCCAGAGAATGCAGGACATTCAGGTGTATCAGGAATATGCCTAATCACATACATACTGTTTGCTGTTAACCCTATATTATTAAAAGAAAAAGAAAAAATACAGTTTTGGTTAGCTTCTTTGAGGAGAAAAGCCAAATTTAACTGACTGCTTTGGTGAGGGCCTTTTCTGTATTCTTTGTGTGAACCCTTCCCTCTGTCAATATGAGTGAAATAGAAGTTAAATTAATTTAGGATGTGTTTGCAGTAGGGAGAAGAAGACGATACAGTGTGCTTGGTTTGTGAAGTGTGAGCTTTCAACATGTAGGCATTTGCATTTTCTCAGGATAAGATCATGGGTATAAGCTTTTACATTCCAAAATGTTTCTCCTTCAGTGGTGTTGACTTAGAAAACCTAGACTGGGGATCAGTGTTCTATGTATGTGTCCTGAGCTACTGTGTTTGACCATCTCTGTGGTCTTAGCCTGCAGTAAATGAGGTGCAATGTTTGCTTAAACATTATTGACACACATGCATGGGCAAAGTGTTTTGGCTGGATACAGAGAATCACATAAAGTGATATGCAGGAAGGATTTCTGGAAGTGGTTTTGTCCAACCTTCAAAGGACCGAAGCAGAGATGGGTCTTTGCCAGCCCTAGATTTGGGTATCTGTGGGTTTGCGTAGCCAGCCTGTGAAAATGCCCCAATACAGAGGTACTACCACCATTCTTGGAAATATGTTCTCATACTTGTCCTCCTTTTCTGGATAAAGATTTCTCTTTATGTCCAACTTCAGTTCCCCAAATGACTACAAATTTAAATGTTTTCCCAAATGATGTCATCTCCTGCTACTAGCAAGAATTTGACTACAATCTTGGTGACTTCCCTTTCAGTATCTTTAGATCTCCTTTGGCCTTCTCTCCACCAGTGTAACAACATCAGGAGTATCTCTTGCAAAGTATCTCTGGGTTCCCCGTCCCGGAATTAGCGGCATGTTTGCATTAGATATGAAAGTAATTGCTTTCATATCTAATATTTTTATCATACAGAGGTTGCCATGTGAATATCCATGTTTGTCGAGAGGCTGGTTTAAAGATGTGAGTTCAAGAACCTTCCTTCACATGTTTTTTCTTCTCTGCAAGGCTGCTGATGTTTTGGGTTTGACTTTCGTTTTTCATTTGTTTTAATAACCAAAATCTATCTTATGTTATTTAGCCAAATTATGTATCCTGAATGAATCAATTTATTAAGTTCTGTAGTTTTTTTGTGTCATGTAAGCAACTTTAATTTGAAACAGTGTTGTTTTCTAAATAAGATTCAGGGTTGAAGGCTGTTAGCTTTTAACAAACTTTTACCTTGGAATAAATTTATGATCAACGTCTAGATGACTGAAAAAGCACTATTAAATGGGGATATAGCTATAGCTCAGTTGGAACTCATTTTAGGAATCCTATGATGGTCAGCTCAATTGTGTCTTGAATGTTCACATAATACTATGTTGAATTCATGTTAAAGCAAAAGAACTTGGAAAAATACTTAAATCTAGAATGCAGAATTTTTCCTGTTGTTTTACTTAAAAGGTTACCTTGTCTTCAACCTAAAAGGTAAAATGTCAAATATGAGCTTTATGCTTTGACATGGTTGCACTATTGTCCTTTGAATGTTTTTATGGTTTTGTTTAGTACATAAGAAATATTCATTTGATCGCACAACTTTATTTTTTTAGTTAGTAGAAGTGTTCCCTTAATATATGTATTTATTTGAAAAGGAAAGGTCTTCTATGTTTTTCCTCATGATCTGTAAATAAATTATTTTTATTCAGTTGACATGGAAAAAAATACTTTATCCTGTATTTTTGACCCTTTTTAATTGTAATTTATTACACATTTCTGAGGTAATAATTTCTGTGACACTCTCCAAAAATGTTTTGATTACATAACTTTTTTGTAAGCACTTTGTGCTGTTTAGCATATATTAGTGGCTTCACAAGACAAACTGCAGCTTCTAAGTTCTGTTATGGCCTTACATGGCTTAAGTATTTTTCTGTGTAACTACTTTTGTATTGACTAGAAAATCCTCTTTTAGGGAAAAAAAATTACAGTTATAAATCTGTAGAAGATGCTAAAATGTAGTTTAAAGAAAATATCTATAGTCCGCTCCTTCAAGTAACATCGTTTATCTGTGCATACATGCAGATCTCCAAATAAAGTAATCAGTTCTGTGCTAGTGCAGGCAATCCATATATCCTTTTAAATAGGTTTTCTGGTTTTTCCCCTACCCACTGCTATACAGCAATGGTAGGGGGTAGCATTTTAGGTAAAAATACTGCAGTCAATGATCCCCAGTTCATAAACCAAAGAGAGAAATATATTCATGTAGTCATGGTACTTCATTATATTATAAAGAAACTTATGTTCAAGATGTTTCTAGATGTGTTAGATAATTATAAAACTGGACCAATATCTCATGTACAGTTCCAATGTCCTTTACCACTACCTCTGCCAGACTTGATATAGAGTGTAATTCTCTCTAGCCCTATCTGGGCCACTTATGGATTAGAGAAGCTTTTTTAGTTATTTTATTATTTATCTTCCTCTGTGTTACTATCAGTCCTGATCCTTTCTTGTTGGTATACTTAGGATTTGTAATATCAATATTTGTTATTATCAATTTTTTTTAAGCTAGCTCTTATTTTGAGAAAACTTCCTGTAAAAGAAAACCTGACTCAATATATAAAGTGTTACTGAGTTTATACAAAGAAGTCGTTTCTCTACAATTCTGCTCCTTGAGATACGGTTTCAGATAGCTGGACTAATAGGAAATTGGTAATTAAATGGCTGAGTAACAAATAAAACCAAACTGTGGAGGTTTCCCACTGAATCTAAAAGGGAGTATGTAAAATATAAGTGTATTTTTGTACTAGTACGAGAAAGAAATTGTGCCTATTGTGTGTTCATCTTTCAATAAAAGTCTCTATATTCTATAAAGAGGGTTCTAAATTGTGAAAAGTTTTTAAAAATTTTAGACTGTTTACAAGTAAAACTGGATTTAGTGCATCTTGTTCCTCCTTAAAACAACTGATCACTTCATTTACTGTGTTTATCTATGTTTAAAACTGACATCTTTCCTGTATTACAAATTGCTGTATAATAAAATATGCTTCAATAGCCATTTTTCTTCAGTGTATTTTCTTTTCGTCAGTACTTAACGAACAGCAGTTCAGCATAACATCTGTGACCTGTCAGCTTAATGTTCTTATGGTTCACCAACTTCTGCAGCCAGTTGCAGGCAAGAGTGATGCAACCAGCTATCTGGCTGTCTCCAAATTTTTAGTCTCAATGAACAGTACTCAGCTTTGAGCTGAGACATGTCCCTCACTGTGATTATCAAATAAATTTTGCTGTACTTCTTTGCAGAGATGCTTTAGCCATGCTGTCTCTAACTACTAAGATGTGATATTGGTAAAGTAAGAAAGAAAAAAAGAAAAGTAGCCAAAAATAACCAGCCTCTTGCAAATATACATAATATAGGGCTCTAGGCATCACGCAAAATTACTTATATCAAAGTACATATATCAAAGACAAAAAAATGCCCCAAAATAAAAATTAAAAGCTGAATTAGGTAAAATTGGCCAATTTAAATGTTAACGTGGAATCACAGAATCATGTAAGTTAGTAAAGACTTCCAAGACTGCGTCCATTGTGTAAGACCAACTCCTGTTCTTCTAAGCTCACACCACTAGTGATTGGGTCTGGAGCTAGAGCATGAATGTATGCTGCTTTCTGAAGCAGAGCAGTAAGCCCTGGAAGGATGGGATGGGGGTGAGGAGAGTGTCACTGTCAAAATCCCATTTTCAAAACCGTATTTCGTTTCTTTTAGAACACAAAGATAGTAAGATATCAAATTTAATTTTCATGTCATTTTCCTCTTAAGGTATTTTCTACTTTTATTTTTGTAGCCTATTCTTCACCAGCCACAAAAGCAGTAAGAATTAAAATATGATTTTACTTTCTTTAATATTTGCACAAATGAAAAATTGTTGAAATTGAAACATTTAGCAATATTTAACACCTGATGTTATCAACATGTAATCAGAAACAATTTTTATAATCTTTCACTGGGGGCTATATCTTCTTGCTGATATAACCAGCAGGGAATTCTTGTTCACAAGCTAGCTGTGTGATCCAAGGAAAATTCGGTTGTGCAGCAACAAAAGCTGTTCTTATTGCAAGAAAAAATACACACCTGATAGTTTTCTAGTTAAACTATTATGTTACTTTTATTCCAATAATCACAGATTTGCGTAGAACATGCTATAGTTTCAATTTTGAAGAAGGCATTAAAAAAAAAAAAAAAAAAAAAAAAAAAAGACAATCAAGGATGTTGTCCATAAAATAGTGGAAAAAATACTCCATGTATTGCTTATTTTTCTTGCTCCCCAGAACCAAATGACAACTTCTACAAGGACAAAAATTTGAAGTATTTTCACCAGAATAAAAGACCAATGACAAAACATAAGATACAGGAAAAAAACCCAGGGACTATATTTAGTACACCATACTGACTGCCTCATACTTGTTTTTCCTGAAAGTAGCTTTCCACTTCAGTCTGTATCCATTCCTGTGGAGTGCTTCCTTTTTGTAGCTTTTAGGGAATTGTTCTTTATATGTCACAAACATATTTTTAGAGAGATAACTGTAGTTGGAGAAAATCTTCAGGCATTTTGCAGTAAATTTATCAAAGTTCTCTTTATAAGTTGAGTAAGTCAAAGTGCCTGAGATTTGCAATGGTTCCACAAAACAAACTCACTTAACATTTATATACTGAATAGATGCACATTCTAAGATAAAATAGAAAGCAAATTAACTGTGAAAGATGTCAAACTAAAATCAGGTCTGTGAGAGCAGATGGTACTGTGTTAAACTATGTGTGTGACAAAAATAAAAATAGAAGCTATTAATTGAGTGAAATGTTTTAGATTAATCTAAACCCTAAACTGTGAATTATAGTAACAGTTTGTGAAGTAGTTCATATTTTCCAAAATATTTCTGCTAGTGTTTATGCTAAAGTGAAGACATTGTTCTGGCACTATGAGAGCTGTAATATTAAACTTGCCCATAGCTGAATTCTGGGCCGCAAGAATCCTAACTGAACCATACACAGCCCTTGCCAGCTCTTGCAATTCTTATTCATTATGCTTGATCAAACTGGTGGCAATCTGTACCAAAGCTATATAGATTAAGTAAATTCTACTAAAAGATTTCTGGAAATGCAAAAGAATCCACTTTCACATTTGTTTCCGAGTCATCAGAAGTGACCAAACATGCGTTAGATAGTGTAAGGCTAAGCAGTGACTAATAAGCTTCCTTTGTATAGCAATGTTGCAGTTCTGGAAAATTAGGTTTAGGGAGGTATATACCTATACATACCTGTATACACATAAACATTAGAATATATACTATTTCTTCTTTTTTTTTTAATATACAAACATGCAAATGTATATGTATATATGCTGCATGTATACCTGCATGTGAAACAATGACTACTGTCTTTCCCTTAAAAAAATTAAAATCCTAGATCACAGGAGCCTTCCTGCAGCAGTTTTCATAAAAGATAATGGTGACATCAGTCATCTGGTCATGTTTTAATCCCAGTATATGTCTGCTCTATATCCAAGGCTGTGTCTTGCTAAATGTGTACTGGCAACTACTTTTACTTTTGAAACCTAGAGAATTTTTAGTGCTTCATTACAAAGTGTTGTGGGCTGCTTTATATAGAATCACAGATTCATTGAGGTTGGAAAAGACCCTAAAGCTAGTCCAACCGTTAAGCCAGCAGTGCCTTCACTAAACTGCAAGTGCCACATCTACTTGTCTTTTAAATCTTTCCAGGGTTGGTGACTCAACCAGGTTCCCAGACAATGTTGTAACAATTTTTCTATCCCAATCTCTATTTATCTGGAATGTGTATCAACATTTGAGTATAGAAGTGCCTCAGAATGAATTGCTCTAAAGATTTAGGTGGATAATTTACAGTGCAAGGTGGTCCTAAGGAACAAATAGTGGCTTTTCTAAAGAATTCATGGACTGTAATTTGAGCATTACAGCATTACAGCTCTCATAGAATAGCTGTGTTTTTTGAAAAGGGACATGAATAATTATAGCCTCAAAATGCTGGGATGGATATAAAATCTGTCCTTCTAAAATGGGGAAGATACACAGATCATTTTATCTGCATAAGGGATAGTTCTGGGTTTTTTTTTCCTGCTAAAGAAAGTCTTGTGTCTTTTGATCGATTGATTGACTGATTGATTGATTTTCCCCCTATCTCAGTGTATTTACAAATAATGAAGTACTAGGGTGGGTAGAAGTCATGCAGCCTAGATACATATGCTTTCCCAGAAGAATGATGATAAATCAAGGTTTTATGTGAGTTCAAAATAAATATGACACTTGAAGTATTCACTTTAATGGCAGAACAGATGGGAGATGAAATAGAGAGTGCAGCTGAGCTTATGGATCAAGATATTCTGGCCTTGGTCAGGTACAGACCATGGGATAAGCAACCACAGGTATGAAAAGAATAACTCCAAAAGTACAGCATATGCAGCTATCAAGTTTTTTAAAACTCTGTCATTTTGTAAGGCCACCAAGTAATACAAACTGGTTGTGTAACTAGTGGGAAATTTCTGGTTAAGGATGTGACTGCTTGGGGCTGCAAAAGTATATAAACTGATCTGTGATAACAATAAAGTGACTTCTTTTTGCTTTGACTTCTTGCTTGGACTACTTCTTGCACTCCTCTTTTGAAGGCTCATCTCTCAGTCGCGGCAATAATGAAACAAATAGGTACTTTAGAGTGTGAAATATCTTTGGTGATTACTTACTGATAGGATTGTGATGAATAAAAGTAGTAAAATTTTACTCCCAAAGAATACATTTGAAGCTAGATGAGGAGCCTTAAAACTCAACCAGTGAAGCATAGACATGCCTATATAACTTTGAATGAAAGATGTATAGGCCAGGTTTAACCTTAATCTTTTTCTTTAAAGAAAAGTTCTATAAACATTTTGTTAAGTCATGATATTTTTTAATTCCATCTTTTCCTTAAATTTCCTTTTTTTATCTTAAATTTGAGATTTAGGATTTACGCAAGTGAATACTTTATATATCAACAATTTGAAATAATTTCTGTTTGAAGGAAAGTAATTTATTGAAAAAAATATAAGAAAACATCTGAAGGCCAAAAGTCTACACAGTGCATGGAAAGACCTTCTGTTCTGTTCTCAAGTCTTGGAGGTCTCTCATTCTTATTTTCATATTTTTATTTTTATTTTTTGCTTTGTCCTGTGTCTCTACCTGTCTGTCCATTCGATACTCACTATCCTCTCTCCATGCTTTTCCGCACCTTTGATTCATCTACGTACAATTACTCATCTTTTCCTTTTCTTTCACCCATAGTTATTCTTTTGAAAACATCCTTCCCTTCTGTTTAACAATGCAAGGACTTTTGTCTCCTGACACTCCCAGACCTGTGTCACAGCAAATTTTCCCAGATAATTGTGGTAGTTTCTTTGCCATGTTACTAAAAAGGACCCTAGGTGGTAGACACTTCCTGAGATATTTCAGGTAGGCAGATTCAGGTAGGGACATTTCACGTGTTTTTATCACTACTTCTTTTCAGATCACAACTTATTGGTGAAATAGAAAAGTGCAATGTAGGAACCTAGAAGAGTGCATTTATGTGTCCCAGAGATTGATTATAATTTAGATAGCTGTTTAGGATTTAGCACACTTTGTTCTGCCAGGTTCATTGCAGAACTAAAGGGTTTACTAATGACAGAGGAAATAGTTTGCTGCATTCATCTGGAGCATTGTAGTTCTGAGTTAACCAAAAAAAAGGAATGTGTTCTGCTTGTCAGAGCACAAGTGCATGAGAATCCAAAAGCTGTTGGCTTTTGATAAACTGAAAGACTAAAAGTGTATGATCATGGAATTTTTTTAACTATTAATCTGATTCAAAAGAGAATTTTACTGAAGCTAGCTACAGAAGACAAGTCTGCAAAATCAAAATAATGTTATGTTGTCAGGACTGACTGATCTGTAAGGCCTGGGTGTGTGTTCCAATCAGGTTCTCCATAAAGTACACACCTGTTTCCTGGTGAAACAGGTAGGTTTAAGATTTTGCATCTAGAAACTGCATCAAAGGGTAGGATTTTCATAATTTTTTGCAATATGGAAAAGGCCCCATCAAAATGCAAATCTATAAGCTAAACAAAGAGAAAATAAGTCACAAAATATTGGAAATTTGGAACTACAATATTAAAGCCTATCAAACAACTTGTCTACCATATGACACAGTTTTTGTAAAAAAATAAAGGTTAATTTTTAGCAAACATGAAAGCAGTCATCTGTTCCAACTGAAATGCTGGGCAATCCTGCAAATGCGCAATTTATGGAATTGAAATGATGCACATTTTTGATTTACACTGCTTTTTGTTGATATGTCTGACAATGCTTATTGTGAAAGTCCCTGGTAGTGTAAACGCTGTCAAATTCATAAGAAGTTTTATAGCTAACTTAGACCCATTTGTTATTTAATTGTCATGTAATATAGATTTCTTGCTTTCAGCTTTTCTGGAATGTTTGTCATACACTGTTTCATTGCAATATAGAAGTATATTGTAAGTATTGCTGATTGTAATAGTATTGCACTACACATTCCATTTGCAGAAATATGTATTTATATACATTCAAATGCTTTGTTTATTCAAACGATATTTTAAGGCTAAGGTTAATTAAGATTACGGTCTCATTAAATTCTGTCATAGTTCAGTGGTCAGCTGATCACTTGCCTTGATAGCAGAGAAACCTTTTGCAGCAAGAGCTCACTTCCCCAATTGCATGTCCTGTGTCGTCACTGGAGGGCAGCAATGTCCAACATGAAATTATTTTATCCCTCAGATTTGGCTCGTGTTGCAAAAGCTAGCACACAAACCCCCCACTTCAGAAACACATACAGTTCAGATGTTTGTATAGCAGAACATTTGCCCTATGTTAATTAAATTCAGTTCTGTTTTCAGTGAAACAGCCTTTCTGAGCAGTGTATTACTTGCTTGTGGAAACTCCCCCAAGCCTAAAACTTCACATTAAAGAATCCTACACCACCTTCCCACTCTCTTTCCCACCCCCATCATGTTACGTTGTTCCTATAGGCTGGTTTGGCTGTTCTCTTGTTGGAGTCTGTGGTACAGCAGATACTTTTGTGACTATGGGTGTCAGCTGCTGCCTTGCAAAATGATTAGATGAATTTTATTCTTTGATTTTTTTCAGTTGTCTTTTAGGTAACTATTATTATGAAAAGAACATTGCTTAGGGCATTTTTCTGTAATGACAAGCATTTCATTATAGCTTTGAATGGAAGGAAAAAAAAAACAAAACAACCCTTTTATCTCCTCTGACTGACATTTCACAGAATGAAAGACGTGCTTGCATTTTGTGTCACAGACCATCTTGTGGGCTTAAGAAATCACTTTTTCTAAGAATCTCTTTATCTGTGTATCTTGATAGCCTTACTATGTTAATTTTGAGTAAGCAAATTATAAAAATGTAGGAAGAAGAAGACATTCACTTTGAGATTATCCTGATTATTTTTTGTAGTGTAGAGTCATGCATTAATTGACAATTAATGCAATTCAACTAAAACAGCTGTAAATGTTGAGACTGGCTAGTCCCAAGGTATTTATTTATTCATTTTTTCCATTTAATTGATGCAGAAATGTTAGTTCTTTACCCTACTGATCAACCTAGGGTAATGAACAAATGTATGCAGTCAGAAACAAATAAGCTCCATGCTAGCCTTATTGTGTGCACTGGAAAACACTTGCAAACATAGAAAAAATGACTCATTAAGTGGTGAATCTCTGACCCTGGAACGAAGACACTGACCTGATACTACAGTAGCTTTTGCCTTTGCTGTGGATGCTATGGGCTGAGGTGACAACTATCCCACCGCTACTCCCACAGCCCCTGCCAACGAGGTCTAGGCTAACTGCCTGCAGCTGTGAATACCCTTGTGGGATCATGGTAGCCTTGAATTTAAATTTTTCATATGCTGTATAAACAAAAGAGAAAATGATCTGCCCAAATCACATTTCTGGCTACCTATAAGATCCCAGCCCTACAAGGTGCTGGCCAGTGCTGGTGGGCTAAGGTGGGCTAAGGATCTTGGGAGCTGGAAAGTGAGGGTGAAGCAGGATCCTGGCTCTTGGGGCTCGCCCAAAGTTCCCCCTCACCAGAAGGGCTGCTGGGTGGGGGTGGGAGGGTGGAGCTGTAGGGCTAGGCTACCAGCCAGTATAAAACATTGTCCCCTGGCCTGAGTAGTGTGTTGAGGCATGATATCTACTGCTGGGGTTAAGCCCCAGGATGTATTTTTTCTAAGCTAGTCCTCTCCCATATTGTGTAGACTCTGTTGCAGATTAGTGGGGCTATGGTAAGTGTGGAGAGGAAATCAGTGTAATGAATGAAATAATTTCATGATTAATGAAGGGGAATAGGCTCAGAGGCTTGAAGAGAGATGGGGAACAGAAACCACAAAGTGGCTGAGTGGAGGCCTTGAGAATGCTATTTATATGGACAGCCTGCAACAGCACCTACTTTTGAGAAGATGTCAGGGCTGTAGACTCTAAGCATGCTCTTCTGCAGTGCTGGGTGAATTGTATAAAGAGGGATAATGTTTTGTTCTCAGCCAGCCTGTCTATGGCATGTGTCCTTGCCACACTTTGGGTGTTGATGCTGCCCTGAGGTCTTGCAGAGCTTGTGGGGGAGCAGGGCACAGCCCTTCTATGGGACTCTGCTGTACAATTTTTATATACTCCCAGTGGTTTATGTAAATTTTGGATTATTTTTTCCAACAGAGAATTTCAAGATTGTTTCATGTCCTCTATCTGGAAGAGGCCCAGATCTGACATCATCTACCTCTCTGAAGGACATGTTGGTGGCTGCAGCTGCTGGGGACTGGGAGCTGGGGCATTTGGGCTTAAGTACTCAACAGACCTCTCCAGTCATCCTGGGGAGCAAGTGCTGAAACAATACACAACCTTGGGCATAATCCTGACGGTGTGAAGCTAGGGTATAATCCTGAATCAGATGGTAACTGAGTAGAAGTTGAATTAGAAACCCCTTGGACCCCACAAAGAGTTTGTAAGATGGTGGGTGCTGAAGCTACTGTGAGGTGATAGTGTTTCCTGAGACAAAATGGGTTGTGAATTGTTACTTTTCCTTTGCTGGAGCTTAAACCATGGGAAAAAAGGTGCGTGTTGTGGGTGTGGTGGTTTTTTTTTTTTTTTTTTTTTTTTTTTTTAAAAAAGCCTTAGAGAGCCTTAATTTCTGGCACTTTTTTTTTTTTTTTTTTCCTTTGTCGTTTTTGGGAGGAGTTGAGTGAGATAACATTATTTTGAAGCAAGTCCAGGTTGTATCTCCTCTGGAGTTTTGATGTTAAATGGCATATATATGTGTATGTGACTATTGATATATTTGCACACACACTTTTTTCCAAAAGAAGTTGCTTATGAGGTTTCAAAAGCCATGTTTCTATGATTGTTTTTGTGTTGCTTCAGTAACTCTGGAGCATTTATCCATGTAATAGCATGGTCTTCTGCTTCACTGGTTATGTAGAACTCATGCCTCAATAACTTTGATAGGATTCAGATGAAATGTTGCTTAGTATATCTTTTGTTTAAAAGCTTACTTCTAGGAAATAAAGAAAAGCAGGCATTTAAAAAGTCATAATCAGGTTGACTTAATAGGCTAATTAGGTTTAAACATATATATTAAAATAGATGGCTGAACCACTTGTTTTTAATTGATGTAAATGTTGCTTTCTATTGTGGTACAACTGAAATGTGGACTACTGCCAAACACAGTTTTTGTAAATGAAGAGATCTTAATTCCTGTATAAATAAATAATTAAAAAAAAAAATCCTAATTGGCAGCATAAATTAGGAATTGATTATGAAAATTGTTTTAGGAAGACAAATATCCATGTGACTTTCACTGAGTCCTCACAAGATGATAGTGGAACAGTTACTACAGGGCATTGTGATTCTAATTTAAATTAGCCTACAAGAGCAGGCTTAACCCTTATATTACCAGTACCCCAAAATCAATAATCTGACAGAGCTGGCTGTCAGAAATTTGGCTGTCCTAGCAGATAAATTAAACTCCATCAGACAAAAGTTAATCAAAGAGTGGGAGATACAGAAGGGTAGCCCCCATATTTCAACTAACTCACTGGTCATTCTCCAGTCACTTTCTTGCAGGTTCTTGCAGTTCAGGAGTTACTTTCATGTGTTACAGCAACAGAGAAAAGTTGGTCTGGAACAAGTAAGAAAGTAGTTTTTTGAATGTGAGAGGCTTACCAGCTGTGTCTTCTCATAGGTCATTGAAATTTCATATCAAACTCTGGTGTTAGTAATTCCTCAAACATGGCAGAGCAGAAGGGTTGTCTTTCAAGTGAGTTCCACAGATAAGAAGTTTAATAGCTTAATTTTCAAACCTACAATTCAATCCAGATGTGAAACAACTATTGCACCTAAGGAAAGAGGGATATGACAAGTATTTGGGTAGTTATTTTTGAGAGCTGGACTCCATAGAATCTATTAGATAATGTCTAAAAGATTGTTAAATTCACTTGGCTTATTCCCTCAAAACTTAGTAAGAGACTAAGAATGCCTGGCAGAGTTTTTTTTCCTAACAAGCAAATAACTATCAGTTAGAGAACTTACTGGGAGAAATGTGAAAAATCGTGGTTATTACACTGTAATACCCACTGTACATCCAGAGTACTCTCCAGAGGCTATAAGATGTAGCTGTTTGCCAAAATGGATAGAAATCTACACTGGTGATTTGCTTCATCCCTTTTAACTAGCAGGAAATGTGCTGAGTTTGGCTGGATGGCCACACTCAGAGCATTGCAGTCAATGGCTCAATGTCCAAGTGGAGACCAGTGATGTCTGGTGTCCTCAGGTATTGGGGTCAGAGCTGTTTAACAGCTTTGTTGGCAACATGGACAGTGAGATAGAGTCCACCTGAACAACACCAAGCCATGTGGTATGGTTGACACACTGGAGGGAAAGGATGTTATCAAGAGAGACAGAGAGAGGTTTGAGAGATGAGCTTGTGTGAACCTCATAAAGACTGACAAGGTCAAGTGTAAGGTCCTGAACTGAGGTCAGGAAAATCCCAAGCACAAATACAGGCTGAGCAGAGAATGAATTTAGAGCAGTCATGATGAAAATGCCTTGGGGGTGCTGGTGGATGAGTTGCTGGGCATGAGCTGGCATCCCAGAAAATCAGGCTGTATTCAAAGCAACATGACCATCAGGGCAAGGGAGGGGATTCTTTTCCTCTGCTATGGTGAGACCCACCTGCAGTGCTGCATCCAGCTCTGGGGTTCCCATCACATGTCCTCATGGGAGCAGTCCAGAGGAGACCCATGAAGTTGATCAGAGAGCTGGAGCACCTCTATTGTGAAGATGGGCTGAAAGAGTTGTGACCGTTCAGTCAGGAGAACAAAAGGCTCCAGGTAAATCTTTTAGCAGCCTTTAGGTATCTAAAGGGGGGGGGGGGTACAAGAGAGCTGAAGATGGACTTTCTTACAGGGGCTTGTAAACATAGGACAAGAGGGAATGGCTTCAAACAGAAGGTGAGCTGACTTAGGTCAGATAAAGGAGTTTGCTACAATGTGAGACACTAAATCAGGTTGTAAAGATGAATCATGATTTTAAAGAGTTAAAATTTTAGCTAAGGGTTAGAAGCAATTTATATTGATCAAGATGTAAGTTAGTTAGGTAGGTTAATGATTATTAGATGCCTAAGCTAGAGTTAATTGTTGTATTTTGAGTATGTTTATAGAAGAAAGTGGAGTAAGCAAACCATTATAAGAAGAGATTGAAACCAGTAAGAACAATGGCCACCACCTGGACTTCATAACAATCAATCACAAAGCAGGGGCCTTGGATCATGCCAGAGGGTCACAGAGACCTGATGAAGACTCTCCTGACTTCATCCTTTGAGATCACTGATTCAAGAGAGGAATTGCACATGTGTGAAGGACTGATAGCCTCATTTTAATACAGAGCAGGAATGGGAGGTGCTGGAGTTATGCATATGTATTATAAGTAAGATCTGGGAAAATAAATAGAGAGCAAAGAGCCTTGTTCGGGGCAGCCACGCCTTTCAGAGATGACTCCCGTGCCGCCCAACGGTGAATAAACATACCACTTTCTGACTTTAAGGAGTTAGAGGGTCTTTGTGACTATATCCGTTTTCAACAACTAAAAGAGAATTTGTGGGTGACCTGGAAATATTCAAGGCCAGGCTGGATGGAATTTTGAGCAACTTGGTCTACTGGAAGGTGTCCTTGTCCATGGAAGAGGGGTTGGAAGTAGATAGACTTTAAGATCCTTCCAACACAAACCATCACATATTCTATGAAATATTGACATCAGATGTTTGCTATTCTTTTTTTCTGTGATAATCTTGGACTTGCCATTTCAAATACTTTTCCATTTATGATTGAGAAACATTTCCACAAAACATGCATGTATACTTGAGCTACGGAAACTAATCTTTTGGCTATATACCATGAGTAGGTACACTTTAAACACCTGGAAAAAAGAACTTCCAGTTTGGTCACTTAACTCCGCAGACAAATGATTCTTCCTTATTGTCATGGGTTGGCACGGTTTGGTTTTTAGTTAGGGAGGAATGGAGTGTTGCCCTGTCAGGATCCTGGAATAGTTTTAGAAAGGATGGGGACCTATCAGAGGCTAGTTTGGGATATTGGCCTCTGCTTTGACCACTGAGAATGTTGAATGCAACTTTGGGAAGTACCCATATAAATCCTGATTTTGTTCAAATCCACACTTTTCCTCCTGATCAGTGGAACAGGTAACATCAAGTTGGGGCCTGCTGCTCTCCCTGCCCCCTTTTGTTGGGGAACCGGCCCTGAGGCCTGGCCGGGCTCCATCGGCTCCCGGAGGGGGAGGAGAGACTGCAGCTTAACATCAACTACCCTTCAAAACCTCCCCTGTGTCCTGGAGCCCCCAGAGCAAGGAGGGACCTCTGCTGGGCCCCTGGTAACAACCATGGGCCTGGCTGGGCTGGGGCTATCCCGATTGTCACTGGGGGGTAGGCAGAGCTCTCCCCGCTCCCTTCCTCCGGTGATTCCCAGGCAGTGAGGAAAAGAGTGGAGAGGAGAAGCCCAGCTGATCCGAGATGCAGCAGGGGGAGAGAGACTGCTGCCCAGCAGAGAGCACATGGCCACTGCAGGCCTGGGCAGATTTAACCCGTTCCTGGCAACATGAAGCTTCCAAGGCCTAACCCTTCTCTGAGAGAGAGAAGAAAGAGACAGAGGGTAAGTAGAAAAGATACAGCATGAAGTCAGTAGAGCAAGAGTGAAAGAACTGATAAAGATTACTGGAAAAAGGAATTGAGGATGTAGACATTTTTAACTGGACTTCTCTGGTGTAAACTATGGAGAAATGGACTGTTTCTTGTAATATCTTAATGTTGTTTGGAGGAATGTTGGTTCTAATCAAAGTTGGAGATTGATATGATTGAGATTTAAGTGGGAATCTTAAAGCCTCTCACTCCTGGGATAAAATGAGATCTCAGCCTTTGAGACAAAGATAATTTTAGAGAGAAAGTGATTTGAGGCCCTTGGCTTCTGGGGTAAAAGGAGGTCTCTATTTCTTTTGAGATCAAGATGATTTTAGAGATAGAAGAAGAGAATCCTTGTTTTGTACTAGAAGAAGTATTTTTAAACATTACCACAGATACACTGAGAAGCCCAGGAGTAGCTGGGGGAAAGGCTGCTAATGAGTGGAACTGTACAATCTGTAAAAATTCCGGGCGGTTGCAGGTTTGTGACATTGGGAGCCACAAGACTGTTTTTGTCTTTTGGCAAATGTTTCCATAAGACCCTAGAGAGACTTCTCTCACAAAGTGATGAAAGATGATGTTTAAATGGTGAAACTGACTGACAATCCCAGGTTGTGTCTCGCTGTGTTGTTTGTAAGAATGTTAACAATTTGTAAGAGGAGGGAAAAGTGTTTTGAAGTTTCTTTTTTTTTTTTTTTTAATTTTTCCATTCTTTTTATATGTGTTAATAAAACTATTTCTTTATTTTTAAGCTTGAGTTTGTTTTGCTTCTCCTGATCCTCTCCTACAGAAAGAGAGTAAACACTTAAGACCACTATGCTAAATTTGGCAAAGAGAATTTGGCAAATGTGAAACCACTACACTTATTGAGTCTCATGGATTTTATTTTTGTGAGTGTGTGCAAAAAGGTAAAGCTATTCTAGCACTTAGAAAATCATTGCAAGACAATTTTAACTGGAATACTGAAAGTCTAAACTTAATTTATAACTTATCTTTATCTGATCCTTTTTTTCAGTCGGTGTAGGTCATCTCCTCCTCGCCCCTTTACAGTTTCAGTATGAAACTACACTGATAAACGAAGCATAGATCAGGAACCACGGCTTTTATTGCAAAACTGTTTATTTTGAGAAAACCCTAGGCTGTGTGCCTCTGTCCAAGCTGTTTTTCCTGCTGTCTGGGTAAATCAGGTATGGGTGAGGCTGTGTCCATATCAGTCAAGCTCACCAAACAACTGCTTAAGCTAAGGTTTTCTTAATTAAAGCTTGAATAGCTTCAATGAGAGACAGATGCATGCCTAGCAGTGAAGAAGCAGAAGCATGTGGGTTGTGGAGCTAGTCTCTACTATATAGTGCAAACATATATAACGGAGGTGCATAAGATCAAAAATAAATTGCCTGAAATAAATTATTCTGAATAGTAAGCCCTACTCAGTGGTAAAAACTGTCTGTCTAGTAGAAAATGTGATTTTTAAACCTTGCTTAGAGTGCAAGTATATGTTGTGAACCACTTAGACTACTGCAGCAGTGGTCTGGGTGTTGTAGTTTGATTTGGTTAATCTTTTTTCTTCCATTGTTTCAGGGGATCAAAGGAACCCAACAGGGCCAAAGAGCCAGTAATACTCACTGTTTAAGCTCAGCCTTGGATTCATCTCACACAAGAAGAAATTCTTACATTTTATTGCTTATGTTGTTGACATAAATAACTAGAGATATGGTGTTGAATCACTAGAGTGTGTTACCTGGAAACCATGGGCATGTTGATATCTGAAATTCCTGCAGCTGCCCCCTGACTCTAGGGTCAAGAGTAAAACATTTTTTGAAAAACTCTTGCAGAAGATAGAATGACCAAGTGTAGGCTTAATCTTCTCATCCTAGATGCTATAGCTCTGTGTGGCAGAAGACTTAGTTCTCTTTTGGTTTACAAGAAGATATTGCAAGATGCATAGTATTATCTCTGATAAATAAGTGTGTTTTTTCATAAGAGTCACATGTCAATAAGTAAAGAATGCCAAGTTGCTGGCTTAAGGAGATTTGGGAATGTCAAGGAAAGCTAGAGCTTTCAAAGAATTAAAATACAAATCGCAGTATGAGCTTGGACAAAAGAAGATTTTTCTGGTTTCCAACTATTTTTTCTTTAATCTGTATACTCATACCAAAAAAGAAAATGTAATTTTATGATTGTTTTCTTATATTCTGCAGAATGTATGTTGTGATGTGGTTAGTACCATTCAATAAACCACCTGATACAAATGGGTAATTTCATTTTTTTTGTTTTTCCAGATGGCTTTTCCAGGGAAATTGTTGAGTAATTTTTGATGATACATTGAAATAAATTAAATATAGCCTTAAGCAGAGAGAAGCATGAAAAATTCATTATTAGCTAGTAAAATCTGCTGAAATCATAAGCAAGGGATAGAATTATAATAAGCATAATGCAGTCTTCCTTTTTCTTGCAACACAAAAATGTGTGTTGCAAGTGTTAAGTGAAAGTTGAAGAGAAATAGATTATGTATCAGAGTCATTACTTCTATACTTGGTGAAAAATATGTAAAATCATACCTGTGTGTGTTCTGTTACTGCATCAATATCCAACATGGATAATTCAAAATTACTTTTATAATATTATTTGATAGTTTTCTGTGATTCTTTTTTTCGATTCAAGTTGCTGCGGATGCAAACTTATTATGTGGTAAGAAAGACTGATCTGATGTGTATTGATTTTTGAGGGGTATCTAAAGTCATATAGTCCTTTTTTGTTCATCTTTCCTTTTCCCTTCCCCCTCCCTTTGTAGTTCCTCAGATAGAACATTTCCAGTAGAGATTGAGCATGTTTTTCACTTGTAGAACAGCAACACCTTAACTCTCTGAGACAGAACCAGCCACCAGGAAACAAAACAAAAAGATAACTGAATGGCCTGTTGTCCCCCAACAGACAGAAGGCAGTAGGGTAGAAGGTAAAAAAAAAAGAGTGAATGTAGACAATAGATGAAAGGGTCTGTATGTGGAAGGCCAGCCAATGGATGACGAGGATGGATGAAGAAACAACTCCATTGGAGCTGTTATCGGCATCTGAAAATCTACACCTTGTACCACAACCACTTCCACAACAAAAAAAGAAAGACAGAATGTAGTTGTAGTCAATTGCCTTGAGATTGAAATGGAGATTAATAGGCTGTATGAATCTGGGGACAAGGTTATGGACATCACCAGAAGGCTTCCTGGTAAGGCCCTTGGGCTACTGCTCATTACTGGTCTGCCATGGGGGTAGTGATGAAGTTGCAATGTATAGGTTTTGGGTGATCAAAAGAGCCTTCAGGATGTTCAAATGATTGAGTTGGAATGATTACTATAATGGATGATGGAAGGGCTGTGAATGTCACCTATATAGGTTTATGTAAGACCTTTGACAAGGTTCTCCACAACATCCTTCTCTCTAGATTGGAGAGGTGATTTGATGCGTGGAGTATTTGGTGGATGAGGAGTTGGTTGAATTAAGTTGGCTCCCCAGAGAGTAGTGATCGATGGCTGTGTCCTTATTAACATCGGTGACAAGTGGTGTCCCTCATATGTCCATATTGGGACATACTCTTTAATGACTTAAACAATGACAGAGAAAGGGAGCAAGTGTACCTCCAGCAAGTTTGCAGATGACATCAAGCTGAGTGGTGCCATTGACGCTCCTCAGGGATGGGATACCATCCAGAAGGGCAAGGTCGTGTTGAAAGAGTGGGATCATGGGAATCACATGAGGTTCTACAGGACCAAGAGCAAGGTGCTGCACATGAGTCGGGGCAACCGCCAGTTCCAACACAGGCTATGAGATGAACAGATTCTTCTGAGAAGGACTTGGGGGTGCTGGTGGATAAGAGGCTGGACATGACCCAGCAATGAGTACTTGCAACTTGGAAAGCCAGTTGTGTCTTGGGCTGCATCCAAAGCAGCATGGCCAGGAGGGTGAGGGAGGGGATTCTGCCCTTCTGCTTTGCTCTGGTGAGGCCACACCTGGAACACTGCATCCAGCTCTGAGGTCTACAGCACAGGAAGAACATGGACCTGTTGGAGCAAGTACAGAGGAGGGCCATGAATTCTAGTAATAGCACAAGGTGTCCAATCAAATGCTTAATGCCATAATCTCAGGAAAATCTTAAAGATATAGCCTATTGAAACTAGGGAAATTCACCAGATAAATATCATGTTTCATGCCTACTGTACAGTATCTATTTGAGATAGAGGATTTATTTTTGGTTGGTTGGTTGTGGGTGTGGGTTGGGTTTTTGGTGTGTTTTTTAAATTTTTTTTCTTTTTTTCTTTCTTTTTAAATTGCAGACTGTATGGTGTTGTTTTGAACTTGTAACTGAAATGCTGTTGCCAGCACACTCATGCTTTGGCTGTTGATGAGTATTCCTTGCTGCCTTGGTTTGGAGACAAATTTGGGGGAAAACTCCTGTATAGGATCTCTCTGGGAAGCAAACCCAAGTGGCCTCTCCTTCTGACCAGTCAGAAAAAATTCTTTGGAGAAAAGTGGAAAAAACTATTTTACTAAACAAATAAAGTGCATACAAGTATAAAGATTGAATAATATGAAACAATAAAACTTCTCTTACATCCGCAGAAGAATGTGTAGGAGTCAGGCAGTTTTCTCAAAACAAACCCCATGCTTCTCCTTGCTGTTAGGACTAGTCTTAAAGGCACAGGACTCAATATACAGCACAAACAGAACAGGCGATTGGGGATACAAACATTATAAAGTTATCCTAGGACATTCCACCCCTTATCCCCATATCGTCAATTTACTAAAACTAATACATACTCTAGCTCTACATACACATACATCTATATAAAAAACAATATGAAATATACAGCTACATACAGTGGCAGTACCATTCAGCACACAGCGATAATTACACACGGTTCTCACTCAACAATCAAATCTCTCTGGGGTACACATCGTGTGGTTCCATCTTTCTGCATTACCCACCATGTGTAGCCTGGTCCCTGAGCAAAGACAATCCCACAGATGGGTTCTTCTGTACTTGAAGCAGAACTGATCCAAACTGTCTTCCCTAACAAACTTTTTACATGTACTACTGGGACTTTTTCTCTATCTATTGTATGTAGGGGCTCAGATTGGGCAGGGCTTGCTCTGTTGGTGGAACTTAGGGTGTTAACTAACCAGGTGGCTTTTGCTAGATGCTGTTCCTAATTTTTGAATGATTCCCCACCTAGTGCTTTCAGGGTGGTTTTAAGCAGTCTATTGTATTTTTTTACTTTCCCTGAAGCTGGTGCATGATAGGGGATATGGTACACCCACTCAATGCCATGTTCCTTAGCCCAGTTGTTGATGAGGCTGTTCTTGAAATGAGTTCTATTGTTTGACTCAATCTTCTCAGGGGTACTATGCTTCTAAAGAACTTGCTTTTTAAGGCCTAGAATGGTGTTACGGGCCATAGCGTGAGGCACAGGGTAGGTCTCCAGCCATCCAGTTACCTGCAAGAAGAACAATTTCCACTGGGGCCCTGAACAGCAACAAGCTTTTGCCCAGATCAAGCAGGAGATCGCTCATGCACATAGCGCTTGCTTTGGCGGGTTTGGGGAAGGGTGATGCAGTCAATCTGCCAGGCTTCCCTATACTTATACTTGGACCATCGCCCACTAAACTATAGGGGTTTCACCTGCTTGGCGGCAGCACACATCTCACAGTCATGGATAACTTGAGAAATACTGTCCATGGTTAGATCTACTCTTCGGTCTTGTGCCTACTTATAGGTGGCATCTCTGCCCTGGTGACCTGAGGCATCATGGGCCTATCGAGCTAGGAACAACTCTCCCTTGTGTTGCTAATCTAAGTCTATCTTTGACACTTTTATCTTTGCAGCTTGATCTACTTGCTCGTTGTTTCGGTGCTCTTCGTTAGCCCAACTCTTGGGGACACGGGCATCTACATGACGGAGTTTCACAGGTAGCTTCTCTACACGAGTGGCAATGTCTTTCCACTCATTAACAGCCCAGATTGGTTTTCTTTTACGCTGCTAATTGGCTTTTTTACTTCTCTAGCCATCCCCACAGAGCATTGGCTACTATCTAGGAATCAGTGTAGAGGGAGAGCTTTGGCTACTTCTTTCTTTCAGCAATGTCCAGGGCCAGTTGAACAGCTTTGAGTTCAGCAAGTTGGCTTGACTTACTTTTTCCTTCAGTGGCTTGTGCAACTTGTCATGTGGGGCTCCATATGGCTGCTTTCTACTTTCATTTCATCCTAACGATGCGGCAGGAGCCATCAGTGAAAAGAGCATAGCGTGTTTCTTCTGCTGGCAGTTGGTTGTATGGTGGAGCTTCTTCAGCACGTGTTACTTGTTTCTGCTCTTTTTCATCTATGAGACCAAAGTTTTCACCTTCCCACTAGTTTGTAATTATTTCCAAAATCCCAGGGCGATTTGGGTTTCCAATGTGGGTGCGCTCAGTGATGAGGGCAATCCATTTGCTCTATGTGGCATTGGTGGCATGGTGGGTAGAGGGAACTTTTGCTTTGAACATCTATCCTAGCACTGGTAGTTGAGGTGCTAGCAGGAGTTGTGTTTCAGTGCCTACTACTTCTGAGGTGGCTTGAATTCCTTCACAGGCAGCTAAGATTTCCTTCTCTGTTGGAGTGTAGTTGGCTTCAGACCCTCTGTAGCTTCGGCTCCAGAATCCCAGTGGTCGGCCCCAAGTCTCCCCATGCACCTTCTGCCAAAGGCTCCAGGACAGGCCATTGTTCCTGGCTGCAGAGTAGATCACATTCTTCACAGCTGGTCCCATCCTGACTGGGCCAAGGGCTACTGCATGAGCGATCTCCTGCTTGATCTGGGCAAAAGCTTGTTGCTGTTCAGGGCCCCAGTGGAAATTGTTCTTCTTGCAGGTAACTAGGTAGAGAGGGCTCACAATCTGGCTGTACTCAGGAATGTGCATCCTCCAGAAACCTATGGCGCCTAGGAAAGCTTGTTTCTCTTTTGTTGGTTGATGGACACATGGCTGTGATCTTGTTGATGACTTCAGTGTGAATCTGACGCCTTCCATCGTGCTACTTTACTCCCAGGAACTGGATTTCTCAAGCAGGTCTCTTAACTTTGCTTCTCTTGATAGCAAAGCCAGCATTCAGGAGAATCTGGATGATCTTTCCTTTCTTAAACACTTCCATTGCTGTGTTTCTTCACACAATGATGTCATCAATGTACTGTAGATGTTCTGGAGCCTCACCCTTTTCTAGTACAGCTTGGATCAGTCCATGGCAGATGGTGGGGCTGTGTTTCTACCCCTGGAGCAGTTGGTTCTAGGTGTACTGCACGCTCCTCCAGGTGAAAGCAAACTGAGGCTTGCATGCTGCAGCCAGAGGAATGGAGAAAAATGTGTTAGCAATGTCAATAGTGGCATACTATTTTGCTGCCTTGGACTCCAGCTCGTACTGGAGTTCCAGCATGTCCGGCACAGCAGCGCTCAATGGTAGAGTCACTGTTCAAGGCACGGTAGTCCACAGTCAATCTCCATTCTCTTTTAGATTTACACACAGGCCAAGTGGGGCTGTTGAAGGGTGAGTGGGTTTTGCTGACCACCCCTTGGGTTTCCAGCTCACGGATCATCTTGTGGATGGGGATCACAGCATCTTGAGTTGTTCTGTACTGTTGGTGATGCACTGTCAAGGTGGCAATTGGCACTTGTCACTCTTCTACCTTCAGAAGACTTACAGCAGATGGGTTCTTTGATATTCCAGGCAAGGTATTCAACTGCTTAACATCCCCTGTCTCTACAGCTGCTATCCCGAATGCTCACTTAAATCTTTTTGGGTCTTTGAAATACCCATTTCGGAGGAAGTCTATGCCCAAAATGCATGGAGCTTCTGGGCTAGTCACAATAGGGTGTCTCTTCTACTTATTTTCAGTCAGGCTCACATCAGCTTTTACTAAAGTAAAATCTTGTGAACTCCTTGTTACCCCAGCAATGGAAACAGACATGTCTTGATGGGAGTAATGTGCACTGTGCACTAGTGTCAACTAAGGCTTCGTATTTTTGTGGTTCTGATGTGCCAGGCTAACGAATCCACATAGTCTAAAAAACACGGTTTTCCCTAGCCTCTACCTGGCTAGAGGTAGGGCCCCTCTAAGCCTGATTATCCTTATTTCCCTGGGTAACTGGAGCTGCTTTTTTTTTGCTAGAACTTCTTCTCATAGTCTTGCCATCCAACAATTCATGCTGTTGTGTCATAGCATCAGTAGATTCTCCATCCCATCTTTTCATGTTTTCTCTACAATTATGCAGGAAGGACCACAACTTAGCCCGTGGGATGCCTTTTCCTTCTCTATCTAGGGAACGTTTGCGTGTGATGTTAGAGACCCTTATTTGTACTGCAGAGATCTGGAGAATGTCTTCCTTGAGTTCTTTGTGATTCTCCTCTACCTTGTCTTCTAATTTCTTCATATGTATTTCCAGAGCTGCAATTCTTGCATGTGTTGGACCATGCACTGCATCTGCATATGTTTGGAGCTTCTTCGCTATATCAAGCACAGTCTCCTCTGTCTCATCCCACTTCATTATTGCTAAAGCAGAGGAATATTTTTGTGGCCCAAGTCATACAAGTTTTTGCCACATTACAGGTCTACATGGTATCAAGTCGGGCTTCCTAGTGTTTAGGTCACCTAAGAAGATAATTTCTTCTACTGCCATTTCTTTTAAGTGCTGAATCCCTTGTTCAATGGTTTTCCACTGGGTTTGCTGCAGATAGAGATCATTGGCACACAGATATCTTTGTGCCACACTTCTCAGGACCCGTTCCCAGAGACTGCAAGGACTAGCCTCCCTCATCATTTCTTGGTCAATAACTGGATCATGTGATAGGGATCCAAGATGTCTCGCTTCAGTGTCAGCCAGTATTGTAGCCTCGCCTGCAGCATCCTAAAGATGGACTAACCAACTAATTATAGATTCATCAGGTCGTTGAGTATAATCCTTTCTACACAAAGGTCCTTCAGGGAGAAGGACTCAATAGTATCTCCAGATCTTGTAGCAGTTGGTTGGGCTCCTGATCTTGTAGCAGTGGATTGGGCTTCTGATCGTGTTCTAGTTGGTTGGACTCTCGATCTTGTACCAGTTGGTTGGGCTTCCAATTTTATATCAGTTGGTTCAGCTTCTGACTGTGTATCATCAATTGCTTCAGCTTCTGTTTGTGTGTCAGTTGGTTTGACTCCTGAGGCATTGAGGATCTTTCACCTGACTCATTGTCCACTGGTTGATCGGTTTTGTCTGTGTGCTTCTTTTCTTTCTTTATTGCAGCAACTGCTGGTGTCTTAGCCTCACTGTCTGGTTTAGCTGCAGCCTGAATAGCTGTGGGATTGGCTGCAGCTTGAGTGACTGATTTATCTCCCTGCTCCCTTGCCTCTCTCTGCTGCCCTACAGTGTTTAGCCGTGTGTGACTCATTCTAGAAAAGCTATAAACCATATAGAGGAAGGTCACCAGGTGAAATACCAGGTGAAATAACATTCAAAAGACCCTGAACATTCTCTAAAAGTGATGTAACTGACTCAAAAGAGAAGGAAAGGAGAGGCTGAAGAGCCTCATCCCCTACTCCTCTTCTAACAAACTGGGTGCAATTGTTGATAAATCCCCAAAACATGCTGCTGGAACTAGGACGCAGGGTAGGACGAAAGAACTATAAACTGAACATACTTAGAACAAACTCCAGTATCTTTATAAGCTTCTTGTAAACCATAATCACTGAACCCAGCAAAATAACTATTCTAATTTGTGCATCTTTAGTGTAAAAGCTATATGTTAGGGACAATATTGGAGCTATTTTTGGGTAGGAAAACAAACCTAGGGACCAGAAAGGTATTAAGACCACAAAAAAGCCTAGGGAACAGAAATGCAGAAAAGACTCCATTCTAAGAGACGTTAGGACTTCAAGAAGCAACATGGCCACTGTCTGTTTAATCCCCACCAAAAGGACAACTAAAAAAAAAAAAAAAAAAAAAAAAAAAGCAGTTAATAATAATCAATACAAGTTTTTTCTACTCTCTCGTGCCCCACGTTTGGTGCCAATTTGAAGTATGTCTTGGTTTGGAGACAAATTTGGGGGAAAACTCCTGTATATGATCTCTCTGGGAAGCAAACCCAAGTGGCCCCTCCCTCCGACCAGTCAGAAAAAAAACCTCTTTGGAGAAAAGTGGAAAAATTTATTTTACTAAACAAATAAAGTGCATACAAGTATAAAGAATGAATAATATGAAACAATAAAACCTCTTTTTCTGAAGTGAGATGGCAAATTGAGAAAGTCCTTGCCGTGGGTGGAGCTCGGCTCTCTCTCAGTCTCTCATCAGTCCCAGTCCCTCCGGCGCTGCTGGAAAATGCCAAGGTCTAGGCCCCAGTGGGCCGCAGGTGCAGCCCCCAGTGCTCCCCTGGGTTTTCAGTCCAGAGCAGGTTTAAACAGTTCCAAGAAAAAGGAAAGAAAAAAAAAACAGTCCAGGGAACTTCTCTGCCCTAGCTAGCTGAAATGAACTAAAAGCAAAAAAAATCTCTGTCCTGCAGTCTCTCCAAGCCTCTGCCGAACACCCCGTCCGCAGAAGAATGTGGAGGAGTCAGGTAGTTTTCTCAAAACAAACTCCACGCTTCTCCTTGCTGTTAGAACTAGTCTTAAAGGCACAGGACAAATGGAACAGACAATTTGGGATACAAGCATCATAAAGTTACCCTAGGACACTTGCCCATCATCAAAGTTTTCGCTTTTTCTCATTCCTCCCTCACCTTCCCCTCTCAGGGACTAGGCTGTATGTGAGCAGGAGAACTGACCCCAAAACACCAAAGAGATGTTCTAGGTCCTACAACATCATAGTCAGCAATGAAAGCAATACAGGCAATAAAAGGATAGAAGGATGGATTAGGAACATTTCTGGTCATTGGCTTGTGTTTCCTTAAGTATCACTGTGTGTGCTAAGGCTCTGCTTTGAAGGATGTGGCTAAACATCTTCTAGCCCATGGGAAACAGTGGAACTTTTCTGCTTCTACATGTAATTTTTCTTCCCCTATTGAATTGTCTGTTTTAATCCATGAATAGTCTTGTCTCTCTTCTGTTTTCTCTTCTTTCCAAGGGATAAGGGAGTGACTGTCTGGATGTGTAGGCACTTTCCCTACCCACTACAGGATTTTTTGTTGCACAATGGGGCTTCAGAGGTGCAAGATGATATCAGATTTATTGTAGTTTGAATTTATAGCTGTTATAACTGCTTAGCTGTTTATTGGCAGGCTCTCCTGCTTGCCATGAGGCTGTTTTACTTAAATGTATATTGGAACCTGTGGCTTGCTGATGACTATTTTTGATTTTTGTTGTTTGATGTTCTGCTTATCATCTTACTTTGCCATGCCTGGTAATATTATGATAACAATATATTCCCATATGCCTGGGCTGGTGTATGACCCTGGCAATGCTTCCATTTCTATACCAGACATGAATGCAGTCAATTACGAACTAGATCAGAAACCCCTGAAGTGACTATGGTTCATGAATAAACCCATATTGGAGTGGGCACACCCTCGGAAGATCTGCAACCCTTGGAGGATTCATGCTGGAACAAGTGCAATGTGTAGATGTTATTTCAAAGGTAATTCTATCACCTGGTCCAAATGGAAAAGGGGTGCAGATTGTAATGGTTATACAATTAACCTTAGCATTTATATATGTTGTAACTGATGGCTTGAGTTGTATGCTGTAGGAAGTGATACAGCAGGAACTGTATCACTGTCTACAATGTGATGGAGGACCAAGATCAGAAGAAACTGGGCAAGTGAGCTGGTGACAGCCTGGGCTGTCTTTACTTCTCAACAACATAACAAGCCTTGTATTCTATTCTGTATTCTATAGAAGAAACCCATTCTATGAGCTGAACAAACTCAATGGACTTTTGTCATCTTTCTCCTATTTTCTCTTCATCCTAAAGGAGAGGGCAGTGAGCAAGCAGCTGTCTGCATATTTGTGTATTGGCTGGGACTAATCATCACACTTGTCTATTACAAGATACATTTAAGAAAATGTCTCCCAGAAATGTGTGTCATTTCTCCCTTGCAAACAGGTGTCCTTACTATACATACTTTAAATTGAAGAATTATTTATTCAAAACCAAAACAAGTGGGAAAAAAAAGATAAGCTGATTTAAGTTTCATTGACTTCACATCCATTAATGAATGGTCCTTAGTCCTATAGGTAGCATGATTTTAATGGTGTTAGTCATGTTGTTCAGTATTGGTCTGTTGTAGTGCATTAATTGGGTTTATATTTGTAGTGGTTTCATGTTCACTAAATTTTGGTCTTGGTACTTACTCTTTCTGTGGGAGAGAGACTAGGAGAAAAACAAAGCAGGCTCAACCTTAAAATTAACAAAGAGTTTTATTAACATACACTAAAAGAATAGAAAAAAAAAGGTGAAAAAAACCCCTAAAATGGAATGAAACTTCAAAAACAATCTTCCCTCCCCTTACAAACTATTCGCTTACTTACAAAACAACATAAAGAGACAAAACTTGTAATTTTCAGTCAGTTTCATTATCTGACAATAGTCTTTCATCAGTTCATTAGGGGAAGAGTATCTTTTCGAGTCCTGGATCCCACTGACAACTTAGAACAGTTCTCTTGTGGGTTTTGAACTGTCACAAAAACAACTGCCCAGAGAAACCTGCCTTTGTGACCCTTCCATTAGCAGTTTCCCAAGCTGCTCATGGGTCATGGGTCTTAGACTTTTGCATACTGGGGTGTCACCTTTTAAAGATGAATAACTCCAAAGCAAAGGATTCTTCACCTCAAAAGTACAGAGATATCTTCTTACTTCTTCACTGGTGCAGGGGGCTTCTCATCTTTATCTCTGTTCAAGCATTTTATAGGATATTACTTAGTTCATCACAAACACCTTTGCTCAAATCCACACACAAATTAAAACAATCATCTCCCCAAATGCATATCTTTCCCATGATTTAAAGGCATGACCTAAATATAGAGTTCATTTCCATGGCTTAAGTAAGAATAGAACAACCAACTCTTCAACTCCCTGTCCCAATAGTCTTTTCACTCTTCCTTTACTGACTTCATGTTGTTGTTCTTTATGTTCACTCTGTCCTTTCTCACTCTCTCAGAGAAGGTCCAAGCTCTGGAAGCTTCATGTTGCTAAGAAAGAGTTAAATCTGCTTGGAGTCTTTGTCTCTCTCTCTGTAGCTCGTAGTGTTAGATGTTCAAGGCCGAGCTGATGAGGGAAGAAGAACTCAAGAAACATCAGAGATCAGAGCACTCAGGCAGTCCAGAATCTCAAAAAAACCCCAGGCAGGATCATAAATGCCTTCTCAGCCACCCCTCAGTGTAAATCGGGGTGGCTTTGGCCCAAATGGTGCCCATAGCTCTTATCAGGGGCCCGGCAGAGATCTCTCCCTGCTCCAGGGAAGTTTAGAGAAAGTAGTTGATGTAAAGCAGCGACCTCTCCTTCCCCCGCCTTCACCTGGGAGCCGATGGAATCCGGCCAGGCCTCAGGCCAGCTCTGCCCCCAAAAAGGGGGGAGCAGCAGGCCCAGCTCGATGTTACCTGTCTCTCTCTGGCCAAAAGAAAGAAGAAAAAGGACCCACCTACAGGAAATCAAGGGGTTTTATATGGTATTTCCCAAAGTCGCAGCTAACAATTTCAGTAGTCAGAACAGATGTCAATATTCCAATTAACTCTCTGATAGGTCTTTGTCTCTTCCAAAGCAATTCCCAGGTCCCGACCTGGAGAATTATTTTACATTCTTTTATAAATAAAAAACCAAACTGTACTAACCCATGACACTGTCCTAGAATTGATGGGGTAAAATACAGATTAGATTATATTTTTGTTTTAACCCTTTTTAACTGGGAAAAACAGACTGAAAGGAACTGAAGGATGTTATTTTAGTAAACTGATAAGGTAATTACCCACAGGGCTGTGCTGTTCTGATAGACTTCCTGATGAGCAATATTCTTATTAAATTAAGTGTAAGAAAAGACTGGTTTGGTCTTTATAAAGAAGCATTAACATAAAACATTTTGCTTTCACTGTACAAGTTTAGAATTTAATAACTTAGGGGCTAATTAGCCTATCTATATTCTGTGGTGATTTTAAGAAAGATATGCCATGTTTAAATTCTGGTTTATGCTGTGTAATTAAGCATAGTTGTTGTTTGGAAGAGTAACTATAGATTCCTCAGTGTCATAATTTCACCTGATTGTAACTCTATCAAACCCACAGGTAGTGTTTAAATGGGCAGGTTTCACTGATGTTCTTTCTAGGAAACTGACTTAAATGAAAGGAAAAAAATTGGTCTAGCAAAATTGTTATGTAATGGGATAAAACTCCTGAAAAATCTCAATTTTTAGAACAGTCTATGAAGGAGAGAGGTATGAAGTAAGCTTTTTGTCAAGGGAGAAGCATTTGTTTAGTTGTGGGACCACTTCCATTTCAGACTTAACTGGCCTACAACAAATGATGAGGTAAGATGAAAAGCTTCCTAGTTTCAAAAGGAATCCAAGAAGCTCTCTATTATCTTTAAGCTTTTTGACTTTCCAGAAAGGAGAGCTTACAGGTACCACCTGAAAGCAGTAAATATTGTTGTGCATATTGTCAAGGCTCATTTCTTGTTTAAATCAGATAATAGTTGTTGATTTAGTATCAACGTGTAATTATCAAGTAATCTGACAAAAGGTCAATATCAGCAATACAACAGAACATAATATCTAGATACTTACACAATTTTTACAACTTTCTCAACATTCTTTTTTAATCCTCAGAAATAGTAATTTTCCAAAGTCCTAATGTCATTGTCAGAGAATCTGTGGATCCCATTCCTGAACATGCAGATACCTTTATTTCACCACCCCTTCTGGGAGAGGTGCAGGTGATGCACCTCTGCCAGATCTGTGTCCATGTAACCTTCCACAACCTGCTGACCACAAAATGGTGAGATACCCTTCTACAGGGTCGCATAGGTCTACTTGAGATGGGAGGCCCTATCAATCATCTGAGTAGTGTAGGCTACACTTCTGAAGTGAAGCTGCTTCATCAGGTCTAGGCAAAGGTCACAGTAGTGGTGAAATGACTTCTAGCTGTGTCAAACCCACTCTGAATGGCTGCTCTGTTACCAAGGTTTTTCCCTCAGTCACTGTTAAAATCTCTTAAGAAAGAAACTCATTCTTCTTTCTTAAAAGTCTTCTGATATTCCTCTAGTTATAGTGTTTAATCTTGGCTGATGGCAGTCTCATGCAAACCTTAAATGCCCCATAATATTATCAGGCTTTTGGCAAACACTTTGTGAAAATTTTGTGTGGGACATTCATATATGTTCTTCGTGCTCACATGTCATATCAGCTGTTACTATCCAAATAAGATCACCAAGAGGGACCTTGTGAATTGCCCACACTGAGATTCCAAAGTTTTGCATGAAATTAGATGATGGTCTAATTTATACAAGTTGTCCTATTTATTGGCAAGAGACTGTAGTTAGGAGTAATGTGTCAGATCAAAGAAAGCATCTGGGAAAATCAGATGTTTTGGAAATGTTATTCTGCCTGGATTTTTTTTCCTGATTTCTTTGTGTAAGGAGCTTAGTTCTGCTTCTTGTAAATACTGTTTCTCTGTGAGTTTTGTGGAAGGCCCACAGAGTCCATCAAACAGTTTGGTTTTAATCCAAGACAGGCTTAAAGGGATCTTTTGGAAAGGTATTTTTTCTAATTTCAGGGTAGATGTGGGATTCATCAGAATTGATGCCTATTGTGCATGGCTGAAAGGGAGTAATTACACAAGGGTGTAATGATCAACCTCCTTGGCCCCAGAGACCAAAGGAAAAGTAATGCTGCAATACAGTTAAACTGAAGCAGGGTTAGAAGTAGACAGGCTAGCAAAATTGTGATTTTTTTTTTCCAGAAGCCTAGACAGCTTCAGTGAGAATTCACTTTTATACATGTAATGTCAGTGGATATAAGGAAGGCCAATTTGTGTCTTTCCATGTGCTACCAGGTTCTTGCAATGTAATCTTAAGTAAAGGATACTTATTCTATAACAAATTACCTCTAATGACTTAAGTGCACGTGAGGAAACAAGGAATATAATTTTAAATATTTCTCTTGTGGTGTTGGGCTGATTTTTTTTTTTTTTTTTCCTTTTTTTTTTTTTTTTAATGACTATCTAAGCTAGTAAAACAAGTTCATTTTCAGAGAAGGATAGATGTATGGACGTCACAGATTTTTGGTTTCCATTGTTCTTGAAAATGGTGATTCTGATTTTTCAATGTTATAGTACTTCTAAATGAATTTTGGGTATGGTGATATGATTACCTATGACTACAATGAAAGCAATAACAAGGGCAGTTGGTCTCTGATTCAACATAAGTGATGCACAGTCTGTTGGAGGGGCAAATATAGAATGGATTTTTTTAAGGTTCAGATGGTGTTATTTGTTCATTATTTTCTACTATCATGAGCAAAGATAGTGATTTATAGTGACTCAACCCGAAGAATGCCTGTGTACCTGGATCTCTATGCAGCAGCAAATTGTCATAACCTAAAAAATGTGAATGGCAGCTACTTCAGAATCTACGCAAAATCTAAATGCAAGAAATTCTCCATTCAAAATCCTATCAGTCTGAACTAGGGAATGTTTTATTCATTTATGATGAATAATGACTGATGTTCAGTTGTAATTTTTTATAGTGTTTTACAAATCTGTGCAAGCTATGCAGTACAGTATTTAGAAACACAGCGTATGGAATTCTTGGTTACAGTTCATTGCATACATGTACTGTTTGCTTTTCCAGGTGGTGTAGTATAACTCCTGATCCCAACTCCACGACTTGGGGGCTTCTGTGGCAGGTGATTCTTGTGTAATTATTAGCATAAGAAAGAAAGTTGCTTTATTTTATCAATCCCTTATCTCAGGGTCAGAATCTATTTCACTAGAAACAGCTGCAGAAAGTGAAAGACAAATACAACTGAATCAAATTAATTGCTTTTATTCACAGAGACCTGATCAATATATTACCACTCCTGAAAGTTGTTTTCAGAAATCAGTTTCAATATTGCAAAGTACTTAAATTTTCTAATTATGTTAGAGAACCAGGGTAGAATTGTCTTTGGTTTGAAAGAGGCATCTACCAAGGAAAGCAGGAGCCTCCCTTGGAATGGAGAATACAACCCGTTTCCCTCCAAAACATTTAAACTTTGAAATAAGGGCCTTTCAGGCAAAGATATAGGAAAAGGAATACCAGTTGCTTACTAGTGTGTGTATGTATAACCAGGCAAACAGACGGCAATGCCAACACAACAGAAGAGCAGAACACCCACTGAAGTCTCTTCCTTCTCTTGAAGCGCTTTCCCCGGTGGGGCCAATACGGCCGCAGCCTGCAGGGGGCGCTGGTGGCTCCCGGCGGGCAGGGCGGGGGCGGTGATTCCCCCGCACCAGCGGGGGGCGCTGCGGCACAGCTTCCTCACACGATAATGGCGGGTGGGATGGCAAAAATGGGCCCCAGCGGGAACCTTGGAGCAGCGGCTGGACCTGGAGCAGGCTCACCCTGGGCAGCGAGGAAGAGGCAGCAGCAGAAGCTCTGCAGCTGTAGCTGCAAATGCATGGTGCCCCGGCAGGCAGGGGGTGCCGAGCTACATCATGGCAAAAACCCAGAGCTATGGCAGAAGAACGGCGGGGTTGGGCAGTGGCAGCCCGGCTCCTGAACACAGCCGGGAGAGGCTCCCTTGGAGGGGGAAGGGGCTTGGGATCCTGCGGTTTTCCCTGAGGCACCCGAGCAGATGGTGGAAGTTCTTTTCTTAGTGAGGTAGTGTGTTAATATGATCCCAGTGTGATGTCAACTCTTACGAGCAGAGCTCCACTCACAATAGAAGAAAACAGCAGGAGACAGAGCCCCACATTGGTGGTGAATTCTGCCCACAGCCAATGCAGCCTGCCTACCCATCCTAAACCAACAAGGAAGAGAGCTAGGAGCTTTGCCCAGCCCCTTCCCCCAGCCCAAATCTCAAGGCATCTCTGCTGCTCCAAGAGAAACCCCTCAGATAAGAGAAGGGTGGACAGGTGCCCTCCTCTCCTGAGCTTCGCAGCTTCTTTTGTCTCTCCTAAATACCAGTTACTGCTTTTTTAGCGACAGATGGGACAAAATTCCATGACAGAAAGAAGCAAAAGGAAAAATCCCAAATGCCAACAAGAATTTATAGACGGTATTTCAGTGTGATAACTTCTATGAAAGCTTTTAATGCATTTCGGTAAAGAAGTTATTAACTCTGGTGGTTTTTGGTTTTGGTTTGGTTTTTGGGTTTTTCCCCCCCCCCTTTTTTTTTTGTGGGTTTTGTTTGTTTGTTTGTGTTTTTTAAAATAATATTAGATTGGGTAGGAAACTTCCTGTTAAATGTCTGTCAACCTTCAGAAAACAAGAAGGTTTTTAGATATTATCTACTTATTGGTATATATTCCTCAAAAGAATCAACTAACTTCCTTAGTTAAAAGTATTGTGTAAATCTCATTATTCTTGAAAACAGTTAGGCTTTGCTTTCATGTGCAACAGCTGTATTATCCTTGTCTATGCAGTATATGGTGTCATCCACAAATGCTGCTTGTAGACATACCAGAGATTTAAATCATAGTGGACTAATGCTGCAAAGGACACAGACTTAGTCCATGTCCTCAGCTGTAAATTTCTTTAGTATCTCTATATATTTTGAGAGTAGAAATTTGAAGGATAATAAAATATATATTAAAATTTTGAAATTACATGGATAGTCCAGTTTCAAAAGAAAAACCATCTCCCTCCAATGGTCTTACTCATTGAGATGAAACAGTAAGTTAGATCATAGCATCTGTGACTTGCTTCCTGTTGGGCTTCTGTGCTATATCCCAGAAGTCTTGTCATTCTGCCACATTTTTGGCAATATAACCTGGATAAGGGATGAGATAGAAGCAAGAGTATGGGATACTATAGGAGCATGGGTCTTGCTTAGAGGTTCATAGTAAAACTAACCCTATTTACTGTGCATGATTGCACTGAGATCCACTCTCTTCCTTTCTGTCACTTACAATTAGTATTTATTATTTCCATCCCTATGCTTCTTCACCAAATTATTCAGTGAAAATGAAGTCTTGCAACTCATTGGATCCTGATATATCAGACATACACACCAAACTTTGAGATATCTAGTCACACACAGACTTTCTCTCTGTTGCTGGCAACTCAAAGATATTTTAGTTGCTGCTGAATAGGGCTTACCCTAGTCAAGAACTTTCCAATTTTTCATGCTCTGACAGCCAGCAGGTGCACAAAAATCCAGGAAGGAGCAATACCAGGACAGCTGACCCAAACTGGCCAAAGGAATATTCCATAACAAGGAATGTCATGCCCAGTATATGAACTGGGGGGAAGTGGCTGGGATCAGTGAGCAGCTGCTGAGCAGTTGTATTGGGCATCTCTTACTTCTCTTGGGTTTTAGTCCTCTCTCTCTTTTACATTTAATTATTATTGTTTTACTTTCTTTCAATTATTAAATGGCTGCAATTATTAAAGGGTATTTAATTGCGAGCAGAGGTTAAAACATTACATGCCCATACAGAAAATAAGTCTGAAAGCATGGCTTGAAGTATAGCCAGAAGGAATTCTAGGAAGTCTATGAAGCTGTGTGTGCCTGTTTGATGAAGTCATGCACAGGGAGACATTTCAGAGCAGGCTGCCACATAGACAGGAGGCATGCTATGATCCCAGCTGCTATGAGGACTGCTCACTACAAGCAATGCAGACATGACCAGAAGGAGTTGACACTGCTCTTCTTTTTAGAAAAAGTTGTTTTTCTCCCTATAGGCTAAGTTTCCCTCCATCTCTGTATTTTCACATTACCTATAGCTACGGAGAACTAGGCTTCTGCAAACATTTCAAAACTTTATCATAGGAAGTGTTTTAATAAAACCTACAGGCCCAGCTGGCATTGATTCTTTAGACACCTGAACACCTCTAGAAATGTGTCCCTTGGGCAGTTTTGAAAGTTGGCTACTTTTCTGCATGCACACAAACTCTCACACACATGCACACACGCACACACACACACACACACACACACACACACACACATACACATATACATACACACACACACACACACACACACATATATATATATATATATGTATGCATTTATTGGGTAATAATCTCTAATGCTAACTGACAAAAGATAGTTTCCTGAATTAATGGGGTGTCTCTGAGCATTGTTCCAGTGAAAATGATCATTAGATGTTTCTCTGGCTAAAGATATGGTAGAGCTAATAGTTTCAAGTGAGCAGTACCAAATGGGCAGAGCTTCTTCTCAACCTAGGGAGATGCTTTTTCCATACTTTAATGGGGGAGGAAGGAGTGAAAGCAGCATCTGCTCCCATACTGCAGAAAGAAAATACTAAGCAAAGAGAAAAGATACCTCTTAACAAATTTTAGGTTAGTTTCTCATATGCATAATAGCATTCACATTTTACAACTTGCAGTAGATTTTCTTTCAAAATGAAAAGGCAAATTAATTAATACCTCAGCAGCGATGATAAAATAACTTTTTAACCTAAGTTGAAGTTAACTTGGAAATTCTTAGGACTCTTAAAAAAATATAAAAATTGTGTCTGTCTATCTATTTATCTATCAATAAATAAATAAATAAATAAATCACACTTTCATAAGCTAAGGGGCCTGCATCTGCAAGATCTTTCTCATTATTATTCATGCACACCTTATTGCTCCCCTTGGGTCTCTTTCCCTGGGCAAGAGAAGCTAGAAAGACACACTGTAGTAGTAAAGCAGAAATAGTATTTTGTCAGTGCTCAGTGTTTCAAGGAATTTATTTCTGTATGCATTAGAGATAGATTTACACTACAGAAATGTTTGAAATGCTCAGCCCTGGGTTGCACTAAGCTAGCACCCCCTCTGTTGCATGCTGTCTAGATGTATACATGAAATCACCTCAGTACCTGTTGTTTAAATGTACAGATCCAATCTAAATGAAATCAGATAGTCATAGAATATATTGGATTGAAAGTGGCCTCTAAAGGTCACCTACTCCTACCTCTCTGGCATGGGAAGGGACACTTACCACTAGACTAGGCTTCCCAGAGCCCCATCCAACCTGATCCTGAATATTCTAGGGGTTGAAGTATCCATCACCTCTCGGGCCACCTGCGTCAGTGTTTCAAAAGCATCATTGTAATTGCCTTTTAATGTAGACATAGGTAGATAAATTTCCCCTCCATTTGATAGAACAAGTAGTGTGGCAGCGCCTTCCCTCTACAGGGCAGACGGGCTAGCTCAGCACCCCGGAGCTACCACAGGAGTGGGGAACAGCGCCTTAGGACACACGGATCCCGCTGGAGCAGATGCGAATTCCCGCAGCTCTTGGTGTTGTCAGCTAGGACCGGGATAAAGGATTAGAGGAGATCTTTTCTCTGGGATAAATCCACAAAGTTTAGCAGTGAAAGGATCCACAGAAAAAGGCCCGAGCACCGCTGTGCTCCGGGTTATAAACTCAAGGGGGTGGTAGGGGAGGATACAAACATTCAACCAATCAAACACAACTGGGGCGGAGCTGAGGGAGGTGATTATAATGAGCGAAACCAATTGGGTCACAGTATAGGAGGGATTGTATTACTTAGCCCAATGGGGCTTCAAAGGAGATATGATGAACACAGCATTCTGGATAAAGGGGTAGGGTTTAAAATAGTGGACAGGGTAGGCAGGGTTTGGGTAATTAACAGGGAGGGTACTGGGACAAAGGTGAGGAATAACCATAAAGGGAAGAGAGGGGAATATACAAAATCTGGGACAGAAAATTAACATATGAAACATAGGGGAAACCAGAACAAGCCATTTTAACAGAATACAACAAGTAGCACAACTTAACACACAGTATCTGAACACACTTTAATATTCCATGTATTTATTCTCCTTTAAGAAAAATGTAGTGAGTAAGAATTCAGTTAACAACTTAACATGGAAATGTATATGTGTGTGTTGTATATATATATCATTATGCATATATATACATATATATCTAGAGTAATATTGAAGGCTGTAATCCACTCAAGTAGGCTAAATGAGGTTAGAGCTTTCTTAACACTGACACAATGCAGCCTATGTCCAAATTCTTTTAAACTGCTGACATGTGAAACACAAGGTTTGCTCAAGGTTTGCTAAACCATCAATTAACATGGGCAAGAGTCCTTCCTAACTGCTGAGCTGCGCTTGAAGTTTTTTTGGAGAGTAGTAGGGGCCATTTAAAGACCTAACATTAGAAATAACTATATTTCTGTGTATATAAATATTCCCTGGTGCTTTAATTTACTACAGTGCATGTTATCAAACAAATGGTTGCTTTGCTTAACTTGAGTGTACTCATAACTACATGGGAAGCATGTCACCATGTACTTAATGCTGTACAACATTTCCAAATGCCATGGAATTCCTCCTTTCCATTAGTTAACAATCAGAATTTCTGGTGCTAGAACACTCCTCTTTGGTGTATATGAGTGCACATTCAAAGAAAGAGAAGAGGGAAGTCATTAGGAAATCCTTGCTAGCTGTGATCCAAACCTTACTTTAGCTTGATCAGCAGCACATGGGGTAAAATTTCTTCACTCCAGCCTAAGTCTTCCCATAATCAAATTAAGAGGAAGAAATGGGTAGGTAATGAAAAAATCTGGGTTTGAAATGTTCAGAAATTAAGTCCAGTATGACATATTATAACATTAGCTTGTCACAGATTTATGTGACATATTGATTAGCTAATGGCAATAAAAAGAAAAAAATAGGATGCTGCAGACAGTCTGTGATAGCTGAGCCAGAGACACTGTGATCCATCACTGATTTGTGAGATCCTGAGAAGGAGGACATGATAACACTAATAAATCCACAGCAAAGAAAAACCTCTTGTTTGCTGACACTAATTTTACCATTTTTGTGGAAATATATGCTGGAGAAAAGAAAATGTTTTACGAAAGGAGACTGTCTATATGAACAAGGGGATGAGTATCAGAAATACTGCTGGATTTTAAATACAAGAAATTCTGTAATAGTATTTCCATTTATCCGAATTTTAGAAACAAGAAACAGCAACTATTTGTTGGTACCCTGAGAAGTGTGAAACATTTCTTAGCAATCCACTTGATTCTGTAGATGACATCTGTATATTCGTGGCAGCAGAAGTTCCAGGTTTCCTGGAGTACTTTGCTAATTTTGATTACAAGACTCACTCACCCTGTTTATGTTTTATTTCTGTGGCACTTATCTGGTACAATATGCAGAATGCATATGGGATTTATGCTATAACTATATGAAGGCATGCAGGGATTGCCTTAGAAGGTTAATAGGTAATAAACTGAAATAGGGGTGGCTGAACTTCCTGACCTTGCAGGCTACTCATCAGAAACTTCCTATGCTGGAGAGCTCTGAGATTCATATCATTTCTTGGACTAATGAGGAAAAATGGAGCTTTGAGGGGAATTCACAAGAAAGTGGTGCGAGAGGTGTTCTAGAGCAGAACAAGACAGGAATGACTTTCGAGGATTTACTTATTTATTTCCTCTACAGCTGGGGATCTCTACTGCCTGTTTCTATCATGACCTCACTTCTAGCTGTGCTCATAGCCTCTATATAGGTTCATCACTACTTCAGAATAAAGTGAGAGCCAATGGTTGAGTATAATATAAGAGAACTTACTGATTTCATACCTGAAACACCAGATAAAATTCCAGAGTTTTCTATATTTATCCTGTTCAGAATTTTGCATAATCATATATATTACATAGGAAAATTTAAAGTTACCAGCTACTCTGACTTCAGATTTTTTTTAGTCTAACCATACAGTTGATACCTTCATTCACTGGCTTTGCAAAAAACCCCCAAAACCTTCTAATGCAAGGTTAGAGGCTGATCCTTATAGTGGGTATGGATATATGGATGCAGGGAAAAAAAAAAAAAAAAAATTTCCTTTGATTTGTAGAAAAGGTAGTGACATTATTCCTGATGTGAAAACGCCATCACTATATTTCTGCTGCCAAAGAAACTTGCAACTACAGCTTAACAGAAAACTAGCAGTCTTCTTTAGCTAACCCATACGTAAAAGCAGCATAACCTGCTGTGGCCATTTCAGAACTCCTCTGGAAATAATTCTTAAATATACTGCAAAGCAACTTAAAATATGGTTTGTGTAAGAAATTCTTATTTCCTCTTATATTTAAAAACTCTATCAGGAAACTAGACTATTTGTGCTTAAATCTCCTAGAAAAGCAATCCTGTCCTCATTATCCAAGCCACCAGTCCACACACAAAGAGTAGAAACAAGAAACAAATTACCATATTGACACCCAGATCTTTCCTATTTTGTCTTGACAGCATTTAATTTATATGATGGTGTATTTTCCCCTTGCAGCTATTGCCTCCTGTTACTCTTTAAGGTAATTGAAGCTGGGCCCAAAAGACCTTAGAGGCTTATATCTTCTCCTCACATTAGTGACACTTCAGTGATAAACTTGAACTTAAAGTTACTGAGGCGTAACTGAGGGTTCATTTGATAGCTAGTGGTTTTCAGCAGCACTGCAGGGCTTCAGAGGCTCAGCATGAGTGAGATTGTTAATGTCCTGTGAGGGAAAACAATAACACATTTCATTAATGCATTCATGTGTGAAGCATCCATTAGTGCACTGGAGGTATTAATGACGTTATGCTTTAAACTGACATGTGGGGCATGACAGGAATTGCAAGTCTGATGAGAACAGATGACAAGATAAGCAAATATTTGAATGGCTTCATTTGCCTGCAGGTCAAGCCATGTTGCAGGGGAGATGAGAAAGCTAAAACCTGGGAGAGGTTAGTGTTTTCCTAGCATGGACTGAACTACAGGAAAACTTAAGAAAGGTTGTTTACTAAATAAATATAGAGGTCAGTAAGAACAATAAATATGTAAAAGGTACAAGCCTAATTATTACTTAGTCTCAGTTTGTAATTTGAGTTAAATTGCTAAAGCCATAGCACAATTCAAGGTATAGATACACAGACAAATATTTTAATTTTATGGATATACTTTTAATTTTCAGTAATTCCTCTCTTTCTGCCTGATGTGAAGGTTTAAAATTTACAGCCAAATAACGTGCTGACTAAATCAACAGAACCATTGCACTTTGTGCTAGAATTGAGTTTAGGAATGGGATTTTAATAAACTAGTTTGTCTGCAGGCAAGCAGAAGTTGTTCAAGTTGATAAGATTATTATTCTCTCTCATTGTCTTGCACATTCTTTATTTGTCAGGTTTGACCTAGCCATAAATTAGCAAATAAAGGCCTGTTTCCCTGTTTTGGACCAGTGTTGGATTGCTGCAGGAGGCTCACAGTGCGGTGGATTTGATGGCTGCAACTCAGCCGTTAGATGACAGCAGTGCACATCTCAATGCAATCCAGCATAATTTAACATGAACGATCTGACATGCTTGGCAGATCTTTGAAGAAGGGGGAGGGAAAGGCCACTCCTTTGCTACCTCTGATTCAGAATGATTTCATACAGCCAGACTTTTCAGAAGCAGTAACGCTCACTAGCTGGCTAATGCAATGAGGTTGCGCATTATGACTTTTGTGTAAGTGCTGCTGTGCAAAACCAAAGCAAAAAACTTTTGCATTGCCAGTTCTCTAGGATCTATGGATAAAAACCTGCACATTTTGTTTTAATATCTTCAATGCACCTTCATATAACATATTCATAGGCTAAATGAATATGTTCTCCATGTCTTACTATCCTCTGATTTTCATCTTTTAGTACAATGTGGTGACTTCCTGTCCAAGCCTTTGTGCTTGTACATCAATCAGTCTTGTAATAATTAAAAAACTAAGCAAATATATCTGAAAATTTTTCACACTGAAATTCTGGGAAGTTTGCTCAGAGGTTTCCATTACAACTGTTGTCACAAATATTACTCATTTGAACTAAAATTTCTGATGAAGATACATTTTTATGAGAGAAGCGAAAACCCAATCATTTCAATCAGCTGGAGACTTCATGAGGTGGGAAAACATACTTTTTTATTCTATAGTTGACAACGTGGAAAGATATTGTCAAGGACAGTGTGTGTTTTCCTTTTTAATGAGCTGCAGATTTATGTGCACAGTTTGCTTGTTCTTAGGCTTGTCTTCAGTAACAAGCTGTCTAAGAGAAAACATGCTGATGGACTGCACATAGACTTTCTCCAGCTAGCTAGTCAAATTTGGACACTGTCCTATTTCTTGGCCATCCACCCTTCAAATTAACTTGTGCTATATCTTCTCCTCAAAGTGTATACTCCAGAAGGAATGGGAAATGACTAACTGGTATAGTAGATAGAGAAGGGAGTCACAGCTGAGTTTCACTGAGTTCATATTTGTCTATTCTTGCTCAGGGACTCCCACAACAGGACAGGTGAGTGGAAGCTGTGCAAGAATGACCCTACAGATTATATACCTGCAAACCTGGTTTTCTGTGTTCTAAGTGACACATTAGTTTGGGCTTTATGTTCTGTCTGTCATTACTCCTTCTCTTCCCAATTTTGCCTCTAAACATCAAGAATTTTCTATTTAAGACAGATACTGCTGTTTAGAAATTTTTAATTAAAGGAATGAAAAAAGTCTTAATGTATCTTCTTCTTAGAGTTCTCTGTATGTCACAACCAAAACTTACCATGCATATTACTTTTAAAGGATTTCCAGTATGATTTAAAAACAGAAATGGTTTTGATAAACAGTTGAACTTTTGAATGCTTATTTGAACTGACTCTCCAAACCTTTACTGATTTGTTTCCAGTGCTGAACTAGTGTCTGTGATGGTGATGATGATGAAGGATGGTGTATGATGTTGATGCTGAACTTTAAAGGATGAGGGCAAGAGCCTAAGATAACAGGAGGCTTTTGAGCACAAAATATCCCATGGCAATAAAGTGACACTACAGTATTTTCTATAGAAAATTTGACCTTTTTGATGAGGACATGTCTCAAGAGGAATATCTAAATGCCAGATCTGTCCTTTGCCTTTCCTCTTGAAAATGACTGACCAGTATTTCTTCCCATAGCATGCCTTATCTAGTGGAAGATAAAGAAGAGACAATGGAAGAATCTGAGTAGCCATAAGCCTATGTGGAAAGTAAGTTAAGAGTTATTGCAGCCATGCAGACTATGCTCTACACTTCATGCACTGAGGGAACTGACTTACAGAGCAAAAATCTGAAAGCTTTTTCTCCATAACTTCAATCAAGCTGTTGTATGGATGCATGGTGTGTAATGTCACATCAATGAATTCGCCATCAGGGATATAAGCTTGTGTTTCAATGGTGTAATATTTATCCTTTTTATGAGGTGGAATCCATGGTTCTCTTATTATTTCTAGCACTCCTCTGCTTAAAATACTCTTTCAGCTGTGAAATCTGATTAAGGAGAAAAAGCTACATAGTCAAAAGTGGTTATAGTAGAATGAGAAATTTGAGTCTTTCTATTTGTGAGAAATTAGATAATAGTATGGCTTTCCTGCTTAGTAATTTTGAAATATTTTGCCTCATCTTCAGGAACACTCATCATGTTATTAGGGTGTAAGAATATGCAACATATACTTTCTATCCTTTGCTTTTACATTTTATCAAGTCAAACTTAAATCTTCCAAGAATAGCTCTCAATTTCTTTTCCTTTGTGAAAAAAACTGGTTTCTTGAAGTGGGAGATGTGTGTCACACTAGTTACTTAGAACTGAAGTTCCTAAATATGACCAAATATTCACCTGGGTCCCCCAAGCCACTCACTCTTCTTGGTAGAGTCCTTAAGACAACTGCTAAGAAGCATAAGGATATCTTCTCACAAAAACTTTAAATTTGTTACAAACTGGGAATTTCCATCTTACACCAAAGTCCTGGCAAATGCTTCCTTTGTCTTTGCTATTTGTTTTAAAATAGAAGCTGTCACCTTAAAAAACAAGCTGTATTGACAACTCAGTGTTCATCTTTGCAGAGACAGTTCTACAAGGTTTGAAAAGCTTTGAAACCTTTAAAGGTTTGTAGAATAATTCAGTCCCATTACTTAAATAAATTTTACCTCTTGCTTTGCTTCCAACACTTCCTCACATTCTTATTTAATGTTTCTACACCACAGCACACAACTCTGTGCCTCTCTAGTTCGAGGGAGGACACCCATGAAGGAGGAATTCAGAAAAAATGAGACTTTTACAGAGATATGTGTTGAGAAGTGGATATCAGACAACTGTGACCTGGCTTATAGTGATGGGAGCAGGTCCTCGTCCTTTCTACAGTGATTTGACTATATGACAACTCCATTCTCCCAAATATCTTGGCAAATTGTGACTATGTGGTGTAACATTTCATTTGGGATACTGGTCACAGTGAGAGCACAAATAAACTGTAACTCCAAACCTAGGGCTCATCCACATCGTTTTTATCTATTTTTTCTTCACAGTTCATATTTGAGTGTTGTTTGTGTTTTCTTAGATTGTTAGACTTCATAAACTACTGCTGGCATCTTCCCAGGGAACTCTTGGAAAATGCTAAAGAAGTACCAGAAAGAATCTAATTTGAGTTAGCAGGTGGTTTACAGTATAATTTTCTTCCAAACAGCTGAGCACTAGGAATCACTCAGTTTTAATATCTGATGCAAACTTTTATATACACAACTGAGTTACAATTAGTGACTAGAGAGAGTTTGCCTCAATTTGGCTACTTTCTATTTTGCTGATTAACATCTACAAATTCTGGTCTTTGTTGCCAGTGATTCAAGTCAAGTCATCTATTGCTGTAATGGCATATTCTGATCAATGGATATAATTTGAAAGGCTTAGAACAAATGAAAACAGAATTAACATAAAATGTTGCTGTTTGTTTGTTTGTTATTTGTTTTGTAGGTTTTTTGGTGTTTTTGGTTTTTTTTGTCTGTTTGCTTTGAGTTTTTTTTTGTTTGCTGATGATAGTTCTTATACAATACTAGGCATTTAGAATACTTTATACTTTTATATATATGCGAGTATATAAAAAAATAATAAAATGCCTCCAACTGTTTAAAACTGAAGTGAATTTTCTGTATTCTAAAACATTTAGGTCAAAAGATTCATTCAGAAACTCATGTTAAAACAGCAGAAATAGCCAATGACATGCTCTAAAGTGGTAGAAATGATATCTATATGAGATTAGAAATACTTTTTGTACACTACAAGCAGCATATCTCTGTGATCAGTATTTCAATGATTTCATTAGAAAATGCATAAAAGATATATGAGGATCCAACCTGGTTTTAGGACCTTGTCTGCCACAGATTTTGGAAAATAGGCACAAAGAAAGGAGAAGAATGGGGTGTCTTATCAGCCTGGCAGTTTTTGTCTGAGCCAGTTTGTTGAGAGAAAGTGTCTGAAATCTAGTCCAAGAAGAGAATGAAGATAGAGAGTTTAAAACTGGTGAAAGGAGAAACATTTGGGGAAGAAGCCAATGAATCAGACAAGACAGCAAACAAATAACTGTTTAACAGGTAGCACTTTAAGAGTTTGCTGTTAAAAAAAAACAAAAACAAAAACAAAAACAAAACAAAAAAAACCCCAAAAACCAAACAGCTATATTTTCTTGTTGTACTACATACTGTGTCTTTCACACAAATTGTTTGGCAATAAAATGACAGTGTTTCTGATTATTTTTCTCAGATACCTTCCAGGAAAAACTTGTAGCTTTCCAGACTCTGGAATGATAAAATTGCTTATCCTGCTATGGCATAGTATTTTTTTACTATCAAACATAATGATAAATCAGTAATTTGTGGCATATTTCATTTAGACACTAATTGCTGTTCTAGCTCATTATTGATATTAATGATCCAGCAACTCTAACTGTTAAGGGACGAACAAGGCTGAAATCATGGTTGGTCCATAAACTTGCTACAGTTCTAATGGAATGAGAATTAGAATATGTATGTAAATTGGTGGGTAAAAGGGATACCTTTTAGCCTTGTTAAATCAATACATTTTACTGGAAATCAGTGTCAATTTGGATGGGTGTTTTCATTGGGAGCTGAGCAGAATCCTCAGCTTAGTCACCAGGTGTCTGTCTTGGTGCTGGTAGACAGGAGAGAGCTTTGAAAAGTTCCTTTGTGGCTGGATTAGTGATTCCTACCCAAAGAGTTCCTATGATGCCTAGCAATGCATTGGGGGAGGGGAAAACAAACAAACAAACAAACAAACAAACAAACAAACAAACAAACAAACAACACCTCCTTAAATATCAGTAACAATACCATGAACGAACCATGGTATTTATTCAGGAATGTTACAAAATTACTGTGGTGTCCTTCTGCACTTTCAGTCCCCCTGCATCCAGCAGGAGAGGAAGAACCTGAATTTCTGGACGTGATGGTATCTCCATACAAGTAGTGTTGATATGTTTGATAGAACATATTTTTTGAATTATTATTACTTTATATACTTACATCTGTCAAAAACTAAAGAAAAAAATCATTTCTTTTAATACATAAAAAACCCTGAAGGTTTTCATCAAAAAGACAGCATCTAGCACAACTCTTTGGAAAGAAAATTACTTTATTATAGATTAGTTGATGTTACCTGATGTCTTTGGTCAAATGCAAATATATTGATTGGTAGCTATGAAAGATAATATTTTAGGAGACTGCTAGGCAGTAATTGGTAATTAAACCAGCCCAA
>JANEHK010000039.1:4907707-4933044 GCA_025960845.1 Tachycineta bicolor
CCCCCCCCCAATGTTTGCAGGTCAGTTGCTAATTGGTGGACACATTCAGAATTGCCTACATCAGCTATGGGGGGGGGGGGGGGGGGGGGGGGGGGGGGAAGGTGGAAAAAAGTACTTTTAAAGTATAAAATACATCAGATAATATTATTTAATCCCACCACTTATCAAGCTTTCCAATAAATGTGAGTTCATATTACAAAATGTAGCTTGGGAATCCAATTAGAAATTGCTCCATATTTTAAAGTAATAACCATATATTCATTGACTCAAATTTGATAGTCTAATAAGACAATTGGAAAAAAAAGATGGGAAAAACTCAGGTGTTTTAAAATCTTATCTTATCCTTCCTCTGGGTCTCCTATAACTCAATGCTTAAATTTCATATTACAGAGAGAAAATAGCAATGACTAAGTGAGCTTGTCATTTCTCAGTGTGAAAAGTTCCTTAAGACCTCCTTTGTTTCAACACTTGGATTCATTCACTTAGATGAGATTCTTTCTTCAAAGTAATAATGAAGTCAGCTGAGAAGATAGTAACTGTCTTAAAAAATGTTGTAAGGACGTACTTTTTGCCAACATGAGTCACTGTTGCATGTATGTGTCTCAGAAAGAAGGACTTTAAAACCAAATTAAAAATCACTGATATTTCATCAATTTTTCTGCTATTAGTACATGTATTCTATTGTAAATCACATTTTATTTTTTTTTTTCCTCCTCCTCTTCTTTTTGTGTTCTAACAAAAATGGTGTTACTGTCCAGTTCCTATACTTGCTCATCATGCTTAAGTACTCATACAGCTAGGCAGATCTCTATCAACTGATGTCAAAAATATGTTAATTGAGCTGATTAAACCTGGAATTTATACTGGGGTTTAAAATATATTATTTGAACTGAATTCTGCTTATTCCCCCACATCTTCTTTTGAGGCCTCTTGTTAGAACATCTGGTAGGTGTCACCCTGGTTTTTCTGAGTTTTTTAAAGCCTTTTGATTATTCATAAAATAGAGTCAGACTTTTCAGCTACTGTACAATATTTCTACCTTTTCCCACACATGTAACATAAACAAATCCTTTGTTTTTCATTCTCTGTCCTTTGTTTGCATATTTCTAACCTGAAAACAATTGTAACTGGCAGCTGGTCTGGCCATTCGGCTGAGGGGTGAAAACTCCAGAAGCCAATCCACAGCCAGACCCACAAATGTATAAAAAGTAAGAAATAAACAGGCTGGGGGTGCTCTGGGCTTTGCTCAGCCTTGGGGCTCACTCGGAGGAACACTCTGCCCTGCAAAATCTCTCGTCTCCATGTGATTGCTTTGTGTATCCCAATCACAAGTAGGTTCATAGTAAGTTAATGACTGAGTGCTATCCTAATTCTTAAATGAGCAGTCTCTACACATCAATTCTTTCTATTTGTTAGTTGTAAGAAGGGATAGACCATCCAGACACTTAAGTTAGTAAGAAATATTGCAACAAATACAAGGGCCTGAGAATGTTCTTCTCCATTGGGCTGCGCTGGTAGGGAGAGAATGCACCTACAGAGGAATATGAGTGAACACGAATGCAGAGATAAGTAGAAAGACACATTGGAAACTGGGGCAATTCTGGTTAGAACCTGGCAAACTGGTGTGAAACACTGCAGTGATACAATTAGTTGGCTACTGTCACATTCCTCTCTGTTACAATGTATAGAGGTATTGAGAATACAAAAGAAGGCAAAAAGAGAGTTTTTCACTAACAATCTCCTGAAAAGGTGAGGGGTGGGTTTTTTTGCTATTTAAAGCAATTAATCATTACCTGATGCTGTTCAGATCTGCCACAACTTACTTCTTGGGGAAAACACACCCATAAAATTACTAAGTTACTTTAAGATTCTGAAAGGATTTTTTTCTTTTTTTTAACTAGTAACATTTATAAATGATTTTGTAAAGTGAAAGTCACAGAATATCACAGAAAACACCAAAGACTTAATTGTGCTAAGGTTTACAGTTAAACTGATGAAATATCTATAAAAAAGATGAGATATTGATAAAAGTTGCAAAACCCAGATACAAATTTAATTTTCTCTCTAGTTCAGTCAGGGAGGGGGAGGAGGAGCAGGTCATCTGTGATGGGGATCCATTTATGATGGAAATATTGTCATTTGGCTACAAAAACACGGATGAATGGAGCCTTTCCAGCTTCAGTGAATTAACACTAAGATGTGGGCAGATCCATATACTTCTTTAAGAAAAGGACTTGGACCTATTCTCATCTGTTTCTGTTTTGCAAGTTCCCAAGAGGTCCCTGGCCACCTGGAACTCTACAAACAAATTGAACATTGGCTTTGATTTGAACCTACTTGAGTGCTGAAAGCTTGAAGATAATCAAAGCTCAAAATAACAATGGTAGATGTAGGCAGAGCCCAATGCACTCACACAACAGACAAGGACATTTCTCTGCCAGATAAAAGACTAATATGCATGACTAATACATGCAGAGAGGAGAATTGACCCTTTTCTGTCCTGTCTTGTCCATATGAGCTATGCAGGCAGGCTGTAGAAACCATGCAGAACCGGATTGCGGATATAGAGACAGGAGAAAGTAATTTACAGAAATTCTTTATTTGAGATGCCTGCCTTTCAATAGTAATTATTTATCTGCTAATCATTAAGGGGAATACATACATATTTAATTTCCTATTATGCTGCTTTGGTTCTTGGTTTTAAGCTATAAGATGGTTTCATAAATAGCTTTGCATTATACAGAAATTAATAGATCGGGGGAAGAGATGGGATTAATGTTTTCCTGCAAAGAATACATAGATCTTCTGTAAAAGAGTCCATTTCACATTCAGTAGCAGACTGCTATAGAGCATTGAACTTTCAAATCCAGTGGTGCTCATGGTGCTTTGTTTTGTGTTTATGGACTCTTCCTGGTGAGGTTTCTTCTATTTTATAACTATAATAAGCAGTGTTCTAACAGTGTATGGAGTGATCAAATGTCTGAAATGGATGTTGGGCCAAACTATTGTCGTAAAATGCTAGCAGTTTCCAAGTCTAGATTTTTTCTTTTTCTGAAGGTGAGAGAACAGAGAAGGAAAAGGATAGAGCCCTAAGACTTCCATTTATCTTGTTTTTCTGTGTAAGTTAGAGTTCTTGAAGAGTTCAGGTGTAATCACAGCCTTCTGTTGCAACAGGAAGCACCATCTGCTGAGGCATCCTGTAAGCAATATAACGTCTCTCCAGAGACAGTTTAGCATTCAATTCACAGAGAAGGATGGCAGGGACTTGTAAACAAAAGAAGACAACTGAAGCAGTGAAGAATGGGCTGTGCTCTGAAGATTCAATATGTTTCTTTATAGCCGAAAAATCCTGTATTGCTATAAAAACCTGGCAGACCTCTCTGATGTATTAATTGTGGTGGGGGGTTTTGTCATTCTACCTTGCTATTTGAAAGCAAAAAAGTAATGTCAAAATACTGTTTCGTTGTTGTTGTTGCTTTGTTTTGCTTTGCTTTGTTTGTTTGTTTGTTTTTTTGTTTTTCCCACTGAAACCCTCTAGTTTGTATAAGTCTAGCCCAAATATCTTGCAAGTAAGTATTGTTTAAGGAAAAGGAGAGAAAGATTTTAATTGCAGCTCAATAGTAATTAAATAGGTAGACTACACTTATGAAAGTATTGGTATTGACTATCAATGAATAGAAAGTTACGGAATCACTTGGAATGAACAATAGCCTTACTAGTTGACAAATGCCTAATATAAATACGTTTTATATCTTATAAAATATTTTAAAGTAGACCAGGAATTGTGGTATTGGAGAGATGGATTGAATGGAAACTATTTCCTGTTTTGAATTAAAATGAAGTATCAAAATTATAGACAACATATCCATAAGAGTGTCATGAAGTATAGTTCTTACTGGTCTTATGTTTAGATTAAATGAATGACAAGTATAAGGTACTGCAACTTTAGAATGTGACAGAGTTCATAGGTTCTCCAGAATGGCTACATCTCCAGCTGGCCTAGTATCTATATGTCCTATCAAATATTTTAAAATAACAAAATCTTTCTTAGTCACTGTCTTGTGTAAAGCAGTTACACAGCTTTCAGGAAATGTGAACAGCTTCCATTACCTGGAAGCTCCCCTAATTCTTATCCATAAGGAAAACAGAGTTGAGACAATTGTCTGTCTGTGGTGAAAGAGACACATGTGAACTGAATGGCATTTGTCTTTTTTTCTGCCTTACATATCCAGAATACATTAGATTTGAATGACGAGAACTGGAAAGAAGAGAAAGACAAATAAAAGGAATATATTTGTTAAATGATTTCCACTTCATGATAGTTATTTGGTATATATATGAGGCAACATCTTCGTAGTTCTGGTGTGAAATGTTGCACATTAAAGAGTCCAATATATACTTTCTTGTCTATGGAGATAGTGTTGAGGCTGTTTTGTTACTGAAATAAGTGTGAGTCTAATCAGGAGAAGTTATATGTGATATAGATGGCCTTCAACTAAAATGAATATTTTAATTATGACATAAAACGTACAATTGTTGGAATGAGCTTTTAAAAATCACACCCTTATTTTCTAATGGTGCAACTTACCACAGGTGCCTGAGAGTCCAAGAGCATTATATGTTGGTCCTCTTCTCATGGATGAAATTCTCCCATAAGGTATTCATATTCTGTTAAACCTAAAAGATAAGAGGTACCTTGATTTTGGCCACTAAGATTTTGTGCTCTACGATGCAGAACATTTCATAATTTTTTTTTTTTTTTAAATGATCTGTTGAGCCTTCAGAGCTGCAAAAATTCTCACTGATGCAAAGGGGACCACATGCCCTTACTTACAAAACTACAACAGCAGTGACTTCTACTAAAGGAGGTTTGAGATGGAAACATGAAGGGGAAATATTAAGTTCTAGCTATTGGTAGAAATCAGCACTCTGTGTTGGGGGCACAGAGGAAGTATTGATTAAAAAAACAAAAGGCATGATATTATGGATGTAATCAACTGATTCACATAAATCTTACAAGAAAAGAGAAGAAAGAAAAGCATTCAAATCTATCTCCCCTTCCCTCAGATCTACTGTGTTAATCTGGTCATTAGTGGGTTTCTATTCAAGACTGAAGCCAGTATTGACCTTTTAAGAAAAAACTACTTTGCTGTGTAAATAGTAATAAACAATCCTGTGGAAACTGGAGAATCATATTTGGAGAGCAGAGCTTTTTGTGCCCAAATCACAGAAAAATGGGACCTATGAAATCAAGTCAAGGCATTAGAGAATTAAGACATGGTGGCCCTCTGATTTAGTAATCTGTTCCATAAGAACTTCAATTTTTTCTGTCTTGCTACCTGGGAATAGATCTCTCTTTAAATCCATGGTGGTCTTGCACCTGTATTTTTCTTGTATATCAGGGCTTTCTGGGAGATATAACTGGAAAAAGATCTGAAAAAATTTAATGCATTCATATCTAGAAATAAATGCTATCTGAAGGACTCACCGCTAGAAATTAAGAGCTTCTGGACAGCTTCTTAGCTGTAATGCCCACTGTCAGGCTGATTTCCTCCTTCTGAGAATGGGTAACTAAATTATGAAAGATGCAGTAATCTCTTATATAGATTTATTATGAAATGTAATTTTCCCCTGCAAAGAAGACTTCCTGATGGATAATAGCAAATACAGATAATAGGATCTTTGCTTCACTTTCTTAGACTAGCTGTAGCCTGACATGCAAAAAAAAAAAAAAAAAAAAAAAAAAAAAAAAAAAAAAAAAAAAAAAGAAAAACAAAAAACCAGAAAAGCCCAAAGGCCTTAAACTATTTTTGAGAGGGCTTATTTTGTAAGTCTCAGACTTCCAAAACCTGCAGGAATTGTTCAGCATTGTTTGGTACTAGCTCTCCTGTCATAAATTAATACTGGAGTTCTACTGTGTATAGCAGTAAAGTGGAAAACTGTTTAAGAACAAATGCCTTTAGGGACTTGTATATAGCATGCTCTTAATCCTCTTCTTACTTGGTTTAGAGATATCCATATGGAGGCCTGTTTGTTCTGTATCTAGAAATTGTCCTGTTGGCAGGTTTAGGAATTATATAGATTTAGGTTTTTAGGCTTCAGATTTATACTGTTCATTCTATTCTGCTCTCATTAATCCAGCAATATGTCTGGCCTGCCATCTGGAATGACATACTGGTGTATCTTAAGTAAGAGGAATTTGCTCTTTGTTGGATTTTCCACTGTAGGCCTGTACAGTCACAAGGACCTGATTGATTGCTAGGAAAACATCCTTTCCTTCTACTTGCATGACACTTGTTTCATAACTTTGAATATTTTTTTTTTTTCTGTTGAAGAATGACTTCAATATGAAAAGGACACTTTGAACAAGGAGTTTGACGAAATATTATATGAAAGTGTCACATACGCTTGTTTTAAATAACACCTTACCCTGCTATTGCTTAAGGAGACTTGAGACCATGACGGTATTGTAAGCTTGTCTATGTGCATGTTGCTTTAGCAGGAATATCTGCAGCCTGAGGCATTTTTTTCAGTCCTGAAGTTAATTAAGTCAAGAGGATTTACAGGTAATACTTCCATTATGTCATGCATCTGAAAGAGAGAGACAGAGTTAGCTTCTGTCTTTTAAATTAAATGCTCTAAAATAAGCAATAAGCCGTAAACCAAACCAAAATAAAAGCCACAGAAGTAGCACGCTTTGCTGGACATGTCTTGCCAATCTCTGCTAAGGCATTCCCCATTTCCCTACTTTCCATCATCTCTATGATGGGTTTCCTACTGATACACTGCCCAAGTCTTCTGGCAGTTGCCGAGAGGGGTGGAGCCTGGAGCTGTGTGGGCAGGGCCAGCTCCCTATTCTATGTCACACAGGTCATTGCTGGGGACATGGCTTCAGGGGGAGCAAACAGCCGGCACCCATCGGAAGCGGAGCCATTTTGTTCCTCCTTCCCATGGGAGAATGCAAGTCCAAATGATAAAAACAGCCAAACAGAGTCAAGCCTAGCTGAGCCCAGCCCAGTCCAGCCATATAATGCTGAACTCAGCAATGTGCGTGCACCCCAGGTGCCACAAGGAGCTGTGATGGAGCAGAGTGATGCGGACAATCTGACTTGGGGGAGGTTGTCCATAATTTTTTCCATTGGCTCAAGGAAGGGGAATTTGTCACTGCCAGGCTGCGGTAACGTCTGCCATTTTCTCTTTTGTCATGGGAGGCCACGTGGTGCCAGCAGTGGTAATATCTAATAAGTTGTCTCAGCAGCCATGTGGGACTGGGTCAGGGTGGTGAGAACATTTTTGTGTAAATCTCTCTCCTCTTTGTATAATTTTGTTATTAATGTTCCTGTTCCTGTTTGTTCCTTGTTGTTTGTTTTCAGTAAATTGTTATCTCAGCCCATAGTCTCCGACTATGTTCCTCTCTCACCAGAGGGAGGCTAATTTGGAGTTTAATTCCCAGCTGGTTTTAAACCACAGCATTTAATCTAACTGTGAGAAAACAAGGGCATCCAATAGTAAAATAAGAGCATTTCAGACAAGTCTTATTAAGTCATTCCTCTGAAACAGAAGAACTGAAACTGATCTTCAGTGCAGTATATAAATACTAACAATCAAGACTTAACTGTTTTAACAGGGGCTACTCCTATGGATTGACATGTTTGTGCTGGCCTAAGGGAGATTTTTCAGGGAGTACCAAAGCTTCTCTAAGCAGTCAGAGGTTTTCTAACCTTGTGCATCAAGAGGGGCCTGAGAAAAACATCTCTGATAAGAAAGAGGTAAGACTACCTGAAACAAGCTCTGCCAATACACACAACAATACTGTGTTGTGTGTATCTGTAAAACCTCATCATGGGAGGAAAGGATGTAGAAAAGACTGAAGAACCTCCTGTGAGCAGATGTTAGATATCCTTGGTGTTGTCTCTTGAATTTGACATGTGAAAAATCTTACTTATTAGGGAACTGTCCAGCCCATAATGCTGTGCATAATACACACAGCCATACCATTAATGGTAGAAGCAGAAATAATAAAGCATATAAGCATAATAAACATTCCTGTAGATGGATGTATAAAAATGTGAAAACATTAAGTAGTGTCTGCAGCACTTACAAATTTTCTCTTCTGAAGGAATGGAAGAAAATTCCTCTTGGAATCATTGGGCTGTTGCCATATATATTGACATATAAAGTCAATCATCACTTCTAGAAGACCTTTGCACATCTCTTCTGTTTCATTTATCTTTTTAGCCTGCCTGTGAATATGGATCCCCTCAGACCTATGCCTTTTTTATCATGCTTATTTCATTAGTGTTAGTACTGAAAAATTGCAAAGCTTACTGTGAATTTTATTTTTTCTAACAGTTTTGCAACCAGAAGACCAGAAATATGACTTTGCAGATAGCGAACAGGAATCCCTAGAGTACTAACAATTCAAAGTGCATGTTAGTTTCTCTATTACTTGATCAATGCTGTCACTAGTGCAAATCTATTCCCACAACGCATGGAGTGTCATTCATTTTATGTTGTTTACGTACTCTTGCCATAAGGTTAAGCAATTCCTACTATTAAGCTAGATGAAATTGCATTACCTTAATGAAATGCACTTTACTGATAAAGAAGAATGTCACTTTCACAAGTGGAAGCACTGTTAGCAAATTTTTACGAGAGAATTCCCAAAATCATATCTTAATTGCTTGGACAGCTGTGTAGTTTACATAACGAGCAAACAATGCCAAGGTTTTTTATTTTCTTTGTCAGCTGTATTGGATGTTAGTATGCGTGGTGGACCTTTTTTAGGCCTTTTATTACTTGATTGCAAATCATTCTTCATTGCTGCCCAAATTTATGGAAGGACATTGCTCCCTGAGGTGCCATATCCTTTCAGGTCTGTAACTGAACATGACTGATGGCTCCAGTGTAACAGTTGCTTATTACGGCGCTCACTGAGCTATGATTGCTCCAATACTTTATGTTGGCAGATGTGTTTCCCTTGGAACAGCATCTCCAAGACAGAGGTCATTGATCAAACCCCCCTCGGGCTGTTCCATTATGTGCAAATTATTGCTAAAAGCAGAGAGACTGAGAAAGGGCGGGGGTGGGGGGTGCATGTGTGTGTGTGTGCATACAGTCTGCTCAGTGCAAAAATGAGGGAAAGGAAAAAGCTAACAAAATGAAGAAGAAAAAAAGCTGTCTAACTGGAAAAAATGTTTCTATAATGTGATCAAATGGAAGAGAAAGAAGGAAAACTATTACTTTGGAGGAGGAACAATTGCATAAAATGGTAACATTTTCTTTTTAAACTGACAGTATTTTCGCCAGTGCTGTATTGAGTGTGTGTATTTTTAGTGGTGGAATGGGTTAATGGATAAAGGGTTATGCAATGTCTCAGACACCTCTATGGATACTTGTTAAATTAGGAAGAGAACATTTATTTGTTGAAGTCCTTTCTACATAGTAGTGGATATTGACTGAGCTGTGCACCAGTTCCAAACAATCAGAACAGAGACAAGGTTGTTGAGTTAGGTAAAAGACTATCCAAATGACCCTATGGACAATCACTATCACAATCACTCTTTAACAGAATAAAGGGTGCCTTGATATGACATGGCTGGTGTTGCACAGAAAAGAATAATACGAGGATTCTGTGCACAACTTATGCTACAGGGATGGGCTAGCAAAGCTCTGTAAAATTTGACCAGGAAGTCTTTTGCCTCTAAACGCAATGTCTCCCTCTCCCTCTCCCTCTCCCTCTCCCTCTCCCTCTCCCTCTCCCCACATTCTTCCATTAGATGCTTTTTTGGGAGACGAAGTGGAGGAATGTTTGCTTAGCACAGCCAAGCAGAGCTTGGATCCATCCTCTGACACTCCCCCTTCACGTATTCACAGACACTCATGAGGGCTACTCTCAGTCATCTCTTCTTGAGGCTGAACAGGCCCAACTCTCTCATCCATGCCCTATAAGAGAAATGATCCAGTCCTCAAAATGGGCAGTTGCTTCCAGAGGGTAGAGGTCAATGACTTCGTGTCTTGGTAGACATTGGTGTAAAGCGGTGTCCCTCAGGAGTCTGCATTGTGGCCACTGCTATTTAATCTTTTCATTAGTGACAGAAAATGGTGCACCCTCAGCAAGTTTGCTGACAACACCACACAGAATTGTGCAGTTAACATGCCAGAAGGACAAGATGCCCAGAGGGACTTGGAAAATTGTCCCTAGTGGAAACCTAGTGAAGTTTAGCAAGGCCAAATGTCCCGGACCATCACAGGGCACTTTGTCACAGTGTCCCTTATGCAGCAGCTGCTCCATCCACCCAAGCTAGCTCGACAATGTGACCAGACAGGGAACACTCCTCTGGATCCTGAGAACCAGAGGAGTGGCTAAGGGGATTTTCCCCTTGTCACAGGAGAGACCATGTCGACGACAGAGGAAGGAGTCTGACTCAGTTGGAGGGCAAAGCCCAAGGTATGTATTCGGTCCCAGATGGGGCGTCCAAACCTCAGAGGCACAACTCCAGCAGAGCATCCAGGGAGATGAATGCAGGGTAGGGACTAAGGGAGGAGACAAACCAACATCCAATGAGGGACAAGGTGAGTGGGAGTGGAACAGGGTTGGAGGGACATTTAAAGAAACCAATGGGAACAAAAAGGGAGGAACTTCCTCGGCTCCTGCCCTATCACTCGATGTCCTTACCCGAACTATCTAGAAGCTGGGAGGAACAATCAAATGACAGACAGAGCCTGTAGGAGGGGACTGGGAGGAATATGGGAGGATTGACAGGGAAGAGGGGCAGGGACAAACCTTGAAACATAACATTTCTTAGGAGAACAGGGGACTAGAGAACAAACCATTACAATGAAAATAAATAACATAAAATACAATATGAAAATAAATAATGCAGAGCACAATGCAACAGGAATTGAATTAGATGATCTATAAAAGTTTCCTTCCAGCTCAAACTAATCTGTTGTTCTTTAGATTGACAAAGATTTCTGGATCATCTTCTCCAGTAATTATTCATTTTAATTAACTTTATACTGTGTCAAATAATTTTGACAGCAGCCTTTGCCAGTTTAGGAAAGATTACTATTACTTTATCATGCAGCAAAACCCATTCTGATTGGCTTTCAGGTCTGTATTTATCATGACAAATATAATGAATCTATTGTCTCCCAAGTGTTTCTATGTACCTTTCTCAAGTAAGCTTGGTTTATATCGTTTTAGCAAGAATAAAATCAGACAATGGCGAAAAAAAAAAATCTATAAATTTCTGCTGAAGTAAAAAGCAAGCTTGGCTTTAATGTTCTCTTTCTTCAACTTTTAACCCATTATCTTACCTATTCCCACTCTAGATATCTCCCATCTAATTGCATTAAAACTTACTAGTTTCACTAAAAAGCTTGCTATAGCTAGTCTGGTTTAGTTTCCAACTTCCACATTTAAAGAGAAAATATCTGGGTGAAATCCATAGCTCTTGTAAATGGAGGTAAGCATACTCAGAAATTCAAGGACTTGGACCGGCATAACTACATAATTGTAATGATTCTAACCTATATAAATCTGAGTTCTCATATAAATACTTAGGGACAGCATTTTCTCTAAGGAGTTTTTCTTTTCTTGGCAAATACTTTAACAGTGATTATGCTGGTTATGAAGCAATTACCATGTACTTTTTTGTTGTTTTTAGATTTGTCCTATGCAGAGAGAAAAATTATTTTGTTTTGTTCCTGATGAAATATTAATATCTGGATAAGTTGACATGTTTGAAAGATTTGACTTATAATAAAGTTGCATTTCCATATCCAAAAACCAAGAGGAGATAGAGAATTACAAATATACTTCACTCACATTCCACTTGCTTTGATTATAGCTCTTGCTCAGAATATGGAGACCAGACCTATATGCCACTGTGCAATTTCTGAACCATCACACCAGGCCAGGGTGTTTTTCTCTGGAAGGCATGATCATCTGATTATTCAGGAATCTTTGCCTTATTTTCCTTTGAAGCTATCCTGCTGAAATATACCTTATCCTCATCACTAAATGTAATACAAAAAATGTTTAATCCCTGTAATAACTGCTTCCTGGGGGGAGTAATGAAACTGATATATCATTTCTCCAAGTAAAAATGACTGAAAATCTGTCAGTTCTGAGACAAAATGTATATAGAGGAACTGTTATAATTTAAAACTAAGTTGTTTGTTTAGCGACTGAATTGTGTTTCTTCCCTTTCCTTTCACCTCAAATAAGACAAAATTGCTGTCTCAGAAACTACATCTGATCTTTATGGTCTGGTTACATGATGTACCAGCACTGTTCTTAATCGTCGCTCATACATTTCCTTGTTCTGGTTGCACTGTCAAAATAAACATAAAACAACCATAGGCCATGATAATGAAGTTATACCATGAAGCAAGCTTCCCTACCTTAATGCCATTCCTCCTATATTATTTTAAGTAGAAAAGAAACCATTAGAAAATAATTTCAGTCCTTTTTGATGTGATATGGGCACCCTCAACTGAAAATTTCAGCTACAGAGTAGCCTGTAGAACTTATGTAGTATCTATTATTCTTCATAGTTAGGTATTTTTGACACAGTTTATGTTGTTACAAACAAGTTCTTATAGAAACAATATTGCCTTTGTGTTGGTAGAGTAGGAGCTTTTGTAATTTTGGGTTCTTATGTCTATCAGTTATTCTAGAATAACTGATAGTCTTCAGGTCAAAGATAACCAACATTTTTTCTCTAGATCATGATCTTGACAATTTATCTGGGAAACCTCAAAGCCCCTTGCATTTACTCTCATGTCAGGCAGCAACCTATGAATCCAAGTCTCTTTTCATTCGGAAATGAGTTTAAAATTCTTTTGCTCCATATGTAGAAATATGGGAAACAAAAGTATGCACAATCAAAGTAAAATATTATTTTGTTTGTTTGTTTGTTTTGTTGTCTTTTTTTTTGTTGGTTTTTTTTTGTTTTTTTGGTTTGTTTTTTTTTTTTTTTTTTTGTTCCTCACAGCTAGTAATTCACCTGTGTCATTAAAAATAGAGCCCAAAAATCCAGCCATTTGCTACAGCTGCCAGTTTTCAAAAATATATTTTTAAATCAAGAAATCTTTCTGGATAATGATGTCTTTATCATATTCCTAATAAATTTAATTTTTTTCCTGGTCTTTTCTGGCTAAGAAAAGCTAGTTCCTTGAAAATTCCTAGCACTAGTGAAGCAGTCTGAGATGGTATGTCAGCAACGGAGATTAAACAAACCCACGTAAAAGCACTATAAAGATTCTGTGCCAAATAATTCACCCAACAGATGCTGTGCATGCCATATAGTATTTATTTTTGTAACAAATTCATGGACCCTCAAAGTGCTCTTAGAAATGAAAGCAATACATGTAACAGCACATAGTTCAGCAAAATAGATTACATGTTAGTAAGAGCATGGTTGCTACAAATCTTTTACAATTATTCTGGAGCAAGAAAGGCTGAAAAAGCAGTCATTCCAGGTCAGTGAGTATCTTGTCTAAACCCTGCTGACACCTTCTAGATTAGGAAAAACTCCCAGCCTTTCTAGGTTAATAAAAATATTTCAAGTCTCTGAGTTTCCTTAGGATGTGGAGAAGTCAGTTAGAACAGTTCAAACCAATACAGTCATGATCTAGTCATCACAGTTGAACTATTCCAAGATGTGTAACATCTTTTCAAGTTTTTAAAGGCACAAATTAGGACTGGTAATATAACAGCTCTCCAGAAATGAGAAAATAAAATGGATAAAAACACCAAAGCCGACCAAAACCTTTAAATTAAAACCTCTTTTAACCATTAAAAAGATAAACTTAGAATAAATTTGTTGTACAATTTTATTTTTTTCTCTAATTCATAATCAGATTGGTATGTTTCTTATATGGTGTCTACAAAGAAATGTGCTAGATGTATTCCACAGTGTTCAAAGGTGGTGCTAATTTTAAGAAGCCTTTAAACTGTTGAAATTAGAAGAAACAGTTTTATGGAGCTTTCATTACCTAAGCAATCAAAGACAGGACTCTTGTGTATGGTCTTTTCAAAAGTTCTTCTCCCACAGTGTAACATCACTATTAAAGGTTAATAATTATTAACATTGCAAGTTGCACAGCTTCATTTATTTAAGCGGACTTAAACTCAAATATGTGAAGTGACATTTTACTTCATAAGAGTTCATCAAACATGATTTTTTCATTTCAGTGCAATATGGATTTTAGATGTCCTGTAATATATGCTTGTTGCTTTTCTCTATCAGAGCTGCTGGCTCAGTTTTGCCCAAGCTAGCTCAAGACTGCGACCAAACAGGAAAACTCCACTGCATCTTAGAAACCAGGGAAACAGCAAAGGGGCTTTTCCCCTTATCAGGGGAGAAACCACATTGATGGCAGAAGAAAGGAATCTGATTTGTCAGAGGGCAAAGTCCAAGGTCTTTATTCTGTCCTGGTCAGATGCCTTCCTCAGTTGTGCTACTCTTGCCAAGTCCTGCCCGGGCCTCGTGGTCCGGGCTTATATACAGGGGAGGGGCTAAGGGAGGGTTCAAACCAACACCCAGTGAGGGATAAGGTGGGAGTGGAACAGGGTTGGAGGGACATTCAAGGAAACCAATGGGAACATAAAGGGAGGAACCTCCTCAGCTCTTGCCCTATCATTCGATGTCCTTACCTGAACTTTCCAGAAGCTGGAGGAACAGCCGAATGACAGACAGGGCCCACAGGAGGGGACTGGGAGGATTGACAGGGAAGCGGGGTAGGGACAAACCTTGGAATAAAACATTTTCCAGGGGAACAGGGGAGTACAGAACAAACCATTGTAACACAAAACACAATATAAAAATAAGTAACATAAAATACAGTATGAAAACAAATAACTCAATGCAGCATATGCCTCTTGAAATTTTATTTCTTTTGATTTGTGTGTATGTTCTTGGATGTTACTGAATAATCTACCTTTAAATTTTTGATAGTCTACTTTCCCCACAGCTTAGTTTAAAAAACACTAAAAATACCTTTATTGGTTTTGGGTTTATGTCTTCTGCCCTTTCTGTGTAAGGAACAGCAACGTGAAAAACAAACCGACCAACCTTTTGGTTATTTCAAACATAAGTACAAATGCTTTTTCTTTATTCATCTGAAATATCCTTGATGGCAAATAAGGAAAAACAAGCTGGAAACATTAGAGACTGAAAAATAAATTAATTCTGGAGAGCACTGATAATCTTAAAAGCTAAGGAAAACAAATCTTTATGCAAAAGCATGAGATGATACTGGTGAACAAAAATAATGTGCTAAGGTATGTTAATATTTCTGTTAAGATAAAGAGAAAATTAAGAGAGTACACTGTCAACACTATACATGCTTAATGACTATGAGCTGCTTTGGAGAAAGATGCAGGTGTTCATGTCTGTTGAAAATAAGGCCATGAAATAATAAAATATCTGCTAGATGGTGGTAGCAATATTAGAGAGCATATGTATATGAGAAATTAAATTCTCTGTGCACACATTCTGAGCCAGAGGCAAAAATATTAGGAGTAGAAATCAGTTAGTGCTGCTGATCTTAGCATCAACTGGTTTGTTATATAAGAGAGATAGAGAATCCTAATAAATAGGAATAGTTCCTAACTGATAGGAATAGTTCACAAAATGAGGTTTAACTAAAGTCTTTAAAAGTCCTAAATGTAGGTAAAATCATTATGCTTAGTTTCTGCATGGTAGGAGGAGAAAAATCATCTTGTTCCAAGAAGATGCTGGGTTTTTTATTCAGGAAATAGCTTGATGAAGTCATTTAACAACAGAATTAATGGTGCAAAGACTCAAAGGTCATTTTCTAAGAAACCCAAGCTGGATCTCAAGAAAGAAATTAAAGTGATTAAATGGAAGATCACAAGTGAATGCAAAATCATGATGTATATTGAAGTACAGCTTGTATGAGTGTAACATTACCACTGAAACAACATTTGACCAAAAGTAGTGTGATTAAGAGTTAGAACTTGTGCAGATCAAGGACTTCTGAAGCTAGATCATGATCCACAATCTGTTGGTGTAATTCAAATAGATCAATGAGCATAACAATAGGAACAATTTGGGGTTTCATGTGGTCACTGGCAGAAAATGCCAATCACTGCCTTAGTAAGTATCAGTATTCTGATTTGGTATTTCAAGAAAAGATGATCATTCATTCCTTAAATAATCTGTATTTCTGACCTGTTGAGGTTGATAACTGCCATAATATTAATGTGCAAAAACAATTGCCAATCTGTGTGGAGCTTCAGCTCAAGTCTAATGAGTTTCTCTAGACAGACAAACTTTGAAGTAACATTTAATAGTCAATTTTACCAGTGATTCAGTAAAAGGTGATCTGGAACAAGGGCAGTTTCTTGAATTGCTTTGGGAGAGGCAGAGATCTCTTTTGGCAGAGAGATCAGAATGGCTGGGTAATTGAAGAAAGATTAATGTCTTCCTCTGTACAATGCGCATCTACTCCAGAAAAAAAATCTTGGTTTTACTTCCAAGCATCACATGTTGCAAACTGATAAAACAATAATAACAACAATAAAAAGTAATCTTTTAGCAGTTATTTGAAAAGAAATCCTAATTTCTATAGAACAAGAGGGTTCTGATGGAAAAAAAAAAAAAATCTTTCAGGAAAACTTTGGACAGTGATGATTTCAGTGTTAAATTGGTAATTCCAGACAAGTAAGAAAGAAAAGAGGCAAAGACAATAAGAGAGAAAATCTGAAAAATTTAATGGGATGTATCACTATGAAACTGCTAGTTGATGCTTACCTTTGTTTTGAAGTCTGTCTTAAGACATTTTCTAAAATAACTAATATTGGCCAATTAAAAAAAAAAACAAACAAACAAACAACAAACAAAAAAAAACCCCCAAACCTCTAATAATTTTAGAAAGATGGTAGTACTGTTCATAATGGAGCTCCATGCTCTTCAAAGAAACTTTTAAAATTACTTTGCATCCTAATATAATGGACGGAAGGATAGCAGGGAGTGAGAGGAGGGGAGAGGTGATTCTGTCTCTCCATCTGCTTAAATCTTTGCTGTCTACCTTTTCCATTCTTTGCTATAGTTCACACATTGCAGCGTTTAATTGGAAAGTGTTGTACATATTTAGGAAAAAGGATTTTGACAGTGTTAAATAGTGGGTACATGTAAACTTAGTCACATTACAGATAGCATATCTAAATGCTTGCTTAGCAAAGTGTTTTAAATAGACATCCTTATAAATTACAGCAGTTAAAATTTTATTGGTACTTGTGCATCATTGTCTTACAATTTCAAGACAAAGGAGCACACCCTTTCTGAGTACCTGTTAAACATATAAATTTTCCTGGTACTGGATATCTTTGAACATGAGAAAATAAGTCCATTTTCTTGAAAAAACCCAACAGAACAACAAAATTCCTGTATTTCCTGTGTTTTCTCCAGAAGAACTAGTAAAATATTATTGTCACATCTCAGTACTGAAGAGGAACAAAGCCCTGGTTGTGTGAGACTTTTCATGATACACAAGACCAGGTAAAATATTTCTAAGATGGAAAATTATTAATGATCATGCAGTGTTCAGAACTGTTTCTGCTTTTGTGTATGTGGAGAAGGTATAGAGCATTGGAGATTTCCTGAAATTATGTTAACTAGCAAACAAAACCTTTGGGACTTCCAGGTGGTGGAATCACTGACTGCTAGAGTGAGAAGTTTATTTCCTACAAAAGCAATGTCTCTTTGAAAATTGATTTCTGATTTTAGTGTCATTGTTTTCAAATTAATTGTAAAGACATAATTAGCTGCAGAACAAAACACAAATTTGACTGCTTTGATGTTGGCTATAGACCAAGCACTGAGTAACATTTCAATCAACTCTCTATACAGAACTGTATGGATACTAGTTTGTAGGTCTGAAGTGTTTTGAAGAAGAGTGTTTTGCTAAAAATCTTCACATTGGTGACAGTAAGAGTATTTAATCTTTAATTTATCCACTCTTATCTTTAAAATTGTGGAAGGAAAGTCTCGGGTAACAGCAGACCAGTAAGAATCACCTCTGTGCCTAGGAAGGTCATGTCACATATGCTCATCGGAACAATGTTAAGGCACATACGAGACAAGGAGACAAACAGGACAGCCAGCACAGCATCATTAAAGGCAAGTCCTGCCTCACCAGTCAGGTGGCCTTCTATGATGGTGTGGTGGCAATGCCCAATAAGGACAGACTAATGTCATCTACCTAGAATTCTTTGAGGCCTTCCATATGGTATGCTCATCCCCAAATTTGGAAGAAAGGGATTTAAAGAGTGGATTATTTGGTGGATAAGGAGTTACCTGGATGAATGCAGCCAGAAAGTTGTAGTCAATGGCTCTTATGTTCACGTGGAGGCTGGTGACAAGTAGGGTCCCTCATGGCTCTGTCTTGGATCTGTTGCTCTAATATCTATCTTTAATATCTTTATCAATGATACAGACACAATGTGCAGCCACAGCAAGTTTGTAGATGAAAAAAAGCTGAGTGATGCAGTGGGTTTTCATGGGCTCAGTTTTTTAATCTGACCTCTTGTCCTTCATGCTGCATTTCTTGGTGGTTCCTTTTCTATGTGGCATGTAAAGAATGCACTGTTTAAGAGAAAAATCACTGGGATTTTTTTTTTTTTTTTTTTTTTTTTTTTGGTTGTTGTTGTTATTGTTCTCATACGACTTTAGAGATCACAGAATAACAGAATATTAGTGGAATTGGATGCCTGCCTTCTGCCCATTGCTGATATTTTGCATAAAAGTGCAGGGACTCAAAAGTACATGCATTCTAGATAAGGTATTGTCATGGGTTAGTACAGTTTAGTTTTTAGTTATAAAAGAATGTAAAATAGTTCTCCAGGTCAGGACCTGGGAATTGCTTCAGAAGAGACAGAGCCCTATCAGAGAGTTAGTTAGAATATTGACATCTATTCTGACCACTGAAATGGTTAGGTGCGACTTTGGGAAGTACCATATAAAACCCCTTGATTTCCTGTAGGTGGGGCGTTTTCCTTCTTCCTTTGGCTGGGGAGAGAGAGGTAACATCGAGCTGGGCCTGCTGCAGCCCCCTTTTTGGCGAGGGAAGCTGGCCTGAGGCCTGGCCGGATTCCATCGGCTCCCGGGTGAAGGGGGGAAGGAGAAGTTGCTGTCTTGTAGCAGCTGCTTTCTTCAAGTTTCCTTGGAGTGGAGAAAAATCACTGCCGGGCCCCTGATGGGAGCTATGGGCACTGTTTAGGGCGAGGCCACCCCAATTTACACCGAGGGGTGGGCTGAGAAGGTGTTTGTGATCTTGCCTGGGTTTTTTTTTTTCCTAGACTGCCCGGGTGCTCCAATTTCTAATGTTTCTGCGTGAGTTTTTCCTTATCAGCTCAGCCTAGAACATCTAACACTACGAGCTACAGAGAGTGAGAGACAAAGACTCAGAGCAGATTTAACTCTTTCTTAGCAACATGAAGCTTCCAGAGCTTGGCCCTTCTCTGAGAGAGTAAGGAAAGACAGAGTGAACATAAAGAACAACAGCATGAAGTTAGTAGCAAGAGTGAAAAGACTATTAAGACAGAGGGTTGAAGAGTTGGTTGTTCTGTTCTTACTTAAGCCATGGAAATGAACTCTAGGTCATTCCTGTAAATCATGCGAAAGATATGCATTTGGGGAGATGATTGTTCAGTGTATAAATTGAAGCAAAGGTGTTTGTGATGAACTAAGTAATATCCTATAAGATGCTTGAACAGAGATAAAGATGAGAAGCCCCCTGCGGCAGTGAAGAAGTGAGAAGATATCTCTGTACCTTGAAGTGAAGAATCCTTTGCTTTGGAGTTACTTATCTTTAAAAAGTGACACCCCAGTATGCAAAAGTCTAAGACCCATGACCCATAAGCAGCTTGGGAAACTGCTCCTGGGAGGGTCACAAAAGCAAGTTTTCTCCAGGTGGTTGTTTTTGTGACAGTTTAAAACCCACAAGAGAACTGTTCTAAGTTGTCAGTGGGTTCCATGACTCAAAAGGATACTCTTCCCCTAATGAATTGATGAAAGACTATTGTCAGATAGTGAAACTGACTGAAAATTACAAGTTTTGTCTCTTTATGTTTTGTAAGAAAGTGAACAGGTTGTAAGGGGAGGGAAGACTGTTTTTTTGAAGTTTCATTCCATTTTAGTTTTTTTCCAACTTTCTGTTTTTCTATTCTTTTAGTGTAAGTTAATAAACTATTTGTTATTTTTAAAGTTAAGCCTGCTTTGTTTTTCTCCTAGTCTCTCTCTCACAAAAAGAGTAAGTACCAAGACCAAAAATTAGTGAATGTGAAACCATTACATTAAGTAGTGTTTCTGCCCATTTTGAAATTAAACCTATGACAGGTATCTTTTGGATATCTGACATTACATGTTATGTCTTCATGAGCTTTTTAAACCATCTTAATTTTGAGGAATATATCCACTGGTCATAAAGACAGATACTTTTAAAAAGTTTTAAATGTGTAAATGGAAATTAATTAAGCTGAGTTTAAACTATCAGAACAGAAGATAAAACCTTTTATGATTTTCCTTAAACTTCTTGGCTATTGGACAGCACTTGAGAATTTCAGATGTCTTTACTGGGAGTATGAAGAAGATCCTTTAATTTTTCAAGTAGCAGCAGGGCTAGTTGAGGGATATGTTTAATTCAGATAAAATTAATATGAGACTTCAGTAAAAGATTACATGTAAAGAATAGACAGACTTTACTGAGAATTAGTTATTGCCTAAACTGGGAATTCAAAGTGAACAGGCTGAAAGACTACCATGAGAATCCTCTACTGCTTCTGAAACAAAGCCTGATTTTCTTTTGTTATTAAATATTTTATTGCTTTTATGGTAAACGACGTAACATAAACAGCATATCTTGCTGTGTGATTATGGTCATTTCTTTGCAGGCTTGATCAGAAGCTCTTATCTAACTTGGGGGTCACTGCTCCTTGATACAGAGGTATAGAAGCACACTGATGCTGTATGCATCCAGCTGGTTGATTACTTGGGCATCTGACAGTGTTTCTTAACTGATATAGTGTATGATACTGAAGAAAGGAAGTGCTTTTTTGATGTATATGTGTTATTAGAGTATTTGCTGCAAGCACCCCTTCTATAGAAAATTCCCATGTAAAAGCTATTCTAGATGGTTAGTAAATCACCATTACATTTCATATGTATATGGTAGGGAGTACAATGCTTTAAATAACCGTGGAAGAAGACTTGTATTTTTTAAGGGAAGACTAGATATAGCATGGTGGGATTCTTAAAAGGGAGTTGGAACTTGATTATGTTTAAGGTCCTTTCCAATCCAAACCATTCTCTGTTTTTATTCCTTTTTAATTTGATTTACTTTTGTGGGATGTTTAAAGTTAAAATTTGCAACTCTTCTTTGGGTAATGATGGAAGAGTTAAAGCCCATGTCTAACACAAGTGTAAATACCACAAGAACAAAAAAAGCCTATACAATGTAATATTATGAAATATAATAATTTTAATTTAAAAAATATTGTGAAATGAAAAAAATGTACAAACATCCTATCAGCATTACTGGAAGATGTTTTCCCTTAATAGGGGAAAAAAAAAAATCACTATTTGATTTTCAGGTTTGACCTTGCTGATCTGCGGAACATGGGGCTAGAATAGAATTGCAATCAAATTATGAAAAAAAAAAAATAATATCGCCAACTGATTGAAAAATCATTAATTTTGTTGAAAAGTTAATATAGACTTTTTTCTGAGGAGTTTTATTTTAATTGAGATGTAGAAATATTCTATCACTGGTACCATCAAATCAAGCTGTTGATCTTTTTAAAAAGAAATGTGACATTTGCAATCAGCAGCCTAACTTTAAATGTGGACATATCTGGTACCCTTTCAGCACCAACTGTTCAGCAATGTTTTGGTACCACTATAGCAAGTCTCTTGGAAAAATTTCTGAAGCATAAGCTGTCTGTCAGGTGTGATCTACTCAAGAAAAACTCAGAGTGCTGAGTTGAACAATAACTAGGTTTTAGTCAAGTATTTCAAGAGAATAACAGCACTTAATGAGACTAGATGACTCTAAAGAATAAATAATTTAACAACCATCTGATAAAATAGACCCCCTAAAAGAAGACTTCTATATCATTATATTTCACCTGAAACTACTACTTGAAGACTTCAGCATATTCAGTAGTATCTCTGGAAAATATGAACTAGTAAATATTAGCATATAGGAACTATTTAATTGCTAGTACAAACACAGAATGTTGAACTATGGTACATGATTGAATCAAGCTTTGTGAGGTTATGTGACAAAAGTTCCTCTGCATGCCCACAAAGGAGCACAGAGGCACACTGCCGATATTATTTGAGAGCCAAACAATATCCAGCTCCAGTTACTCCTAGGCCCATCCCATGGGCCATCACCCAATCAAATGAAGGCCCATTTCTGCAAGCCCAGAAAAATCACAGGAACACGTGATTGCAGATGGGAACTGCAGATTCCAGGGATACACTTATATTTTCCGGGTCCTTCCAGAGCTGACACAAGAGAGCTTCAGCTTCCATGTCCAGGTGTGAAACCCACCAATATGAATCATCAGAAGCAGATCACCTTTTGGACTAGGGCTGGTTCAGATAATGTGAGATAATGAGACACATTATCGCATGGGCAACAAAAGCGTTTCAGGATTACACTAGACTTGTTATGGTATATTTAGGGGAGAAAGTTAAAAAAAGAGAGAGGCCTGGATGACTGGGGGAGGAAGAATTTTGAGAAAGTATAGATGGAAGAGGGTAAAAAAACCTGATCATATATGATTGATTTGCTTGCCTGGCCTTCCCTGTGCCGGATTAGCACAGTCTTTTATTTTATTAATAAATTCTATTTTATTACTAAACTTAATCTGGTAGTAGGAAGGCCATGTGTACATGATGCCAGTGTCTGGAATGTGGGTGTGTGATGGCCAAGCAGCACCAGCTGGTGAGTAGGTGAAGGGATTTGGGAGAAAGTGGTGGTTTGGAACTATTAACAGCCAGCTCTGGATGTGAAAGTGCCTGTGTGTCTCTAAGGGTGAGACTACATGAGTGTCTGCTACAGACCTTATATCCAGATGCTGCCAACCTGTAAGAGTCTGATCCACATTTTAAATGAGACTGCTTAGCACAAGTCACTTGTATACAGCATAAAAATGAATCACAGTTAATAGGGATTCTTCCCAATTGTAGCAACTAATTTTAAATCAAGTGATAAGTCTGTTTTTTTGTTGTTGTTGGGGTTTTTGTTGTTTTTTTGTTGTTTTGGTTTGGCTTTTTAAATTTCTTTTTTATTTTTTTTTTTCCCCCAGAGCATTTAATTCCTGAGTCGTTTTTTATTCTCTTGATTCAGTCTTCGGGCATATTTGGTCTAGAATTTATAAATGCAAGATTATTGATTAAAATTAATATTAGGTTTAGTTCTATAAACTTCAGAAAGATGTCAGATCTGAAATAATCTTTCCAAATAAGCAGTTTTAGACTCTGTCCTTGTGTGGAAGCAAGCTGTTCAGTGTCCAGTTGTATTGAATGCCCTTGAGGGAGATACTCCAAAAGTGATAGTGCTTGTAAGAATTGTTGACTTAGGTTTTCAGGTCTAGTTCTATAGATGCAGAACTATAGGAAAGAATGAATAAGTTTCTGAGGTTTTTTCTCACCTATCTCTTGCTGATTTTAGCCTGATGTTTCAGAAAAGTCTATTCATAATTACCCATTTCTCTCAGCTCATAATAATTCCCAAACTGTTTCTTTTAGAGTTCTATCTTCTGTCTGGAGCATTCTTTGGTTTGTCCTCACCATTTTGAGGCTTCTCTGCTCCTCTCACTGGCAACCGTAATTTCTTCCATCCCCTTAATTCTCATTTTTAACATTATGTTCATTCTTGTCTACTTATCTGTTGTCAAAAAAAATATTTTTAGTCTCCTCTTCAAATCAAGCAATTTCTGTTTCAGGCCTAATGGGGTAACAGAAGTAGGCGTGGGAGGCACTGGGCTGAGAAGAGGTTTCTTGGTCTTTGTTCTAGTGTTCACCTCAAACTTGGTTTGGAGTGGCAGGAAAAACCCTATTTTCTTTCTGGTCTGAAGGACGAGATGAAATGTTATGTGGAGATATCAACTACAGAAGAATAGAATCTGAAAAGTAGAATATGCATAGTCACATTAAACTTTAGTTTTAATGAAGTGTGAGCTAAATTGCACCAAGTCTTTACTGAATACTGGAATTTTTCTATAATTGAGGCAAATTTAAAGAGATTTTTAGTGACAAAAAAGCAGAGGTCTTTAAAAGCAACTTCTAAGCAACTTTAAGATCGTTTCCCAAAGTTGATTTACCATCAATGGAAAACATCAGATATTTGACTCACAGGATAACTTCTGCATTATTTTGGAGAGCTAGGCTTTTTACTTATTTTATTTCTGGTTTTTGTTTTCATGGTGACTTCAAACAAGCTTCTGAGGAAGATGCAATTTGTAGTGAGTCTCCTCAGTAAAACACTTAAGAAAAAGGAGGTGATGATGACCCTAAGAAACAAGTAATATTTCCTTTTCCTTCCTTATTTAGATATATTTTTTTCAATGGACCATACCCAAAACTCCCCTTAGATGCAGACATCCAGAACAATGACTTAAAGAGTTCAGGAAGTTTCATTTGGTTTTGAAAATCACTTATTATTTATTGAATACACTGAATATTTGAAAGTCATTCGCTTATTATGTAGAAGTACTACATCCTTCTACACAGGAGCAGAATCATAGGATTGTATAATCATCAAATAGTTTAGGTAAAAAGAGATCTAAAGATCACCTAGTTCCAAATCTTCTGCCAAGGACAGGAACACTTCTCACTAGATCCAGTTGCTCAGAGCTCTATCCACTTGCCTTGACCATTTTCAGCAATAGGACATCTGCAACTTCTGTGGGCAAGCTGTTCCAGTGCCTCACTACCATCACAATAAGATTTTTTTCCCCCTAATATCCAGCCTAAACCTACTCTCTCAGCTTGAAACCATTCCCCTACCTTTGCAACAAAAAGTGCAAATATAAAAAGTTTCAGGGATGTAATAAAATTATATTGCTCATTAGTAAAAACACTAGTTTCAACATATTGGGAGCATAAAATTCATCAGGTTGCTTGTCAGCAAGAAGCTGTAAGTTCCAGTTTGACAGAAAAGAATGTGGAAATGTTACAGTTTGAATATGTTATGATTTTAGGGTTTTTCCTAAGTGGGTAAGGGCCTTCCTATGACACATATGACACAGGAAAAAGGAACGGAACAGTCTTTTTCCTGTTTGTTGGTGT
>JANEHK010000039.1:4933144-4950569 GCA_025960845.1 Tachycineta bicolor
TTTTTTTTTTTTTTTTTTTTTTTTTTTTTTTTTTTTTTTTTTTTAATATCCTAAAGGGATAATTTTAAAGTATTGCCCCAGGGTGCTTGTTGCTTTGCAGTTTTGTTATGTTGGGTGGTTCAGGTTTTTTTTTACTATCCATCCATACTTTGCCTCATCTGACAAAAATTCCCCAAAGAAATACTGCCCTACCATACAGTGCTCACAGACAAGGTTCTCTGTATGAGGAGGCAAAAGGTGTGATATTTTAAAGGCAGCCTTTCAGGCCAAATCTCAGTCTTCTGGTTATTGGAGCAGAATTCAATTTCTTTGTATCTGTTTCTTGAGTTGCACTAGGAGATAGAGTCTACCATAATCCTTCAAAGTGATGCCTCTTCCAATGGTGCTCTCCTCATCCAAAAGGGAAAGTCATATGATCAGTCTAAATTTTATAAAAATTTGAAGATCTTATTCGTGCTGGTTGCAGCATCACTATGATTTTTTTTCTTTGTGTTGCATTTTTCTGTTTTCTGATGTAGAAATTGTAGTGTCATTGGCAGTTTTTTAAGTGAAGAGACCAAGGCTGAGTAAACAATGGGAAGAAGAAGTATGTTAATGGTCTAAAATTCCAATTGATTTTGATCTGACCAGAATTTTTGCTTCTCTTTACCCTTTTTTTTGTTGCAAATACTTGCTCAGAAGAGACATCGGTTTATATTAATAATGATGAATTACTGTTCTTCAGAAGAATATTAATATATATCCAATTATATTTGTTTAGTAATATGATAGGCCTGATTAAGTAATTTTCCTACTGCTTTACAAAGGTTTTCTTCAGGCAAATAACTGAGAAGCAGAAACAATGCCAAGTAGCTCATGCAATTTAGGCATACAGAACAAATGATGAATTAAAAATAGTCAAAGAAATACAGTAACCAAAGTGAATAGTTTGCAGCAGACCCTTGGGCAGATATGTTCACATAAAGTATTTATGGTGAGATAATGAATACACTCAGAAAATAGACTGTTCACAGATCATCTAACTGTCTTAAAAAATCTCTGAGTTATTTGAGTAATTTTTTGGTCACATATATTTTATCATGGAAAAAGAAATAAAGGGGTTCTGAAGGGAATACAATCACATTCATCTAGACAGTTTGGGGGTAGAAAATCCATTAAATGGCCTTTGGTTTAAATGATGTAATCCTTATATCTTGCTTTTCCCGGAGACTCTGCTGTAGTCAGGCCATAAAAATACACACATTCTGATATTTTTGGCATATGAGGAATTCTTTATTCTAGTTCTTCTAGTTCTTCTATTCTTCTATATATTCTTTCTTATAATTCTTATAGTTGTTTATAGTTGTCAATAAGTATAGCTTATTCCTAAAATAATTCGGTACAATTTCAGTACAAGTATATAGTAATGATATATTTCCAAATCTGGAAATAATTTTAGCACAGCTTTTTTATTCATGTTCAGTGTGATATGAAGATTAAGCAATAGACAGTCAATCAGTAAAATAGCAAGTCTTGAAAAACATTATTCTACCCCAGGGTATAGATGTGAATGAATTTAAGCTAAAGACAACAAATTTTATTTTTCACTCTTCAGTAAATCACCTCCACCTTAAACGCAATTATTAGGCTTCCCACTAGAAAAGACCATATTTATAAGAGATGAAGGTTGAAGTAAAAAGTGAGAAATTAATGATTGCTTTTCTGTTGAAGGCTGTTTTTAGACAAATACATAAATAAAATACACTTCTGAACACTTAAATAATGATAGGAAGATTCTTTGGAATGATGCATATTTTAGGTTTGTTACTTCACTTTTTTCCTCAAGTAATTCTTATTCCTTGTTTGTTTGATGGAAGTTTTTTGTTTGTTTGTTTTTGCTTTTTTAATTTGTTTTTATGCATTTAGTGCATCTTCCTGCTCAAAATGAAATGAAAATAAAATTTATTCTATTCCTAATATAAAAAAATTTGTTCCTAATTTTTTTGCAAGGTTACATTTGTTTCCTAACATGACTTTTCAGCCAACTTGGCACGTGTAAAATATCTTTTTCCCACATGAGGGCATCAGAGTTGTGCTAACACAATATGGGGAAGACATTGTTATGTTATTTAGATTCTTGTTTTCAGAACATTGTACACGTAACGATCCTTCACAATTATCTTATTAGTCCTAAATAATTATTTATGCATTTCTAAATAACTTCTGTTTTATTGCAAAATGGTGTGAACAACAAGATCTCCTTTGGTCAAATTCTGTTGACAGAACTCATGGGTTTATAATAATTAGATTCTAAGCTACTGTTTGATTTACATGATATCCAGTAACAATAACAGACTTTAACCGGAATATTGATCTCATAAAATAATTACATAACTAAGTGTCTGAAACTCACTGTTTAAGTCTCACAACCAATGGAAGCAATTGACAGGGAAATGATCCTAACCCATATAATGGCTTTTATTCCACTGTTTTGTTCCTGTCAGCTGTTTCACTGAACAAGTGGGAAGTTAGTTATAGTTGGGGAAAAGAGTAATAGAGAGGGAAACAGTTCTGTTTTCAAAATGTTTTGTTAAAGGTACTGTAGCTAATAATAGCAATGTGACAAATACTAACAGCATTGTCTGTGTCTGGTTCTGTCCTTGCTCCAGGCAGGAGATGACATCTGGCTAGCTCGGGTCAACACAGCCACGGAAGTTCCCATTCCGGGAGGCACGCAGGCTATTACCTGCTGGGTCGGCTTCTCAGCAGCTGGACCAATAGTGTCGTGACAGCAATGGCATCAGAAAAAAGGCTGGCTCTCAGCTTTGCAGGTTAAAAGATGTTTATTCAGGCCAGCTGCGGAAGTCCACAGCTGGTCCAACCTCAGTCCAGTGAGGCCAGAGAGAGCAGAGCTGAAGAGCTGAGAAGCTGAGCTGAAGAGAGTTTGAATCTCCCTCCTCCACCTTATAAGCGGGGGAGGGGTTCAGAGGGGGTTACAACAAGACAACAAATCAGGGGATCCAGGGGGTAAGAAGGTGTGCCCACCCCCAAGCCTCTGACCAACCACCTCCAGAGGAAAAGAATTCCCCCCAGGGGACCTATCACCTGAAGCCCTCTCCCTGAGATTTCACAATCTGGGAGTGACAGACAAGCTGCCCCAGAGAGGGAGGAGTGGGGCAGAGGGGATGTTACAAGTCAGGTGAGGAGTGGGAGAACTGATATAAAACACCTTATTACACAGACAACACAAAAGGAATATAACATTGGGGATACAGTGAAATGAACCATAACATAAACTTCTTATAAAAACCTAATAAAACAGTTCTGCACCACTACAATTGTCCAATTCATAAATGTTAGAAAATAACTGCAAAGGATCAGACACAGTGAACCATTGTAAGAGCATGATAATCTATCTCATATTTATCTAAACTCTGGTTCACTAAGTTTTTCATGGTCCTTTTAATTTTTTAAGTTTTCATGTTATTGTTCTACCTAATCTTGCTGACTTCCTATTCAGTCCAGCAAGTCTTTTAATTGATCAAGTTTAGTGTTGTTGTCAGTGTAGTTACACATGAATTCTAGACAAAATTAATTATTTTTCAGACCCTAGTCAATGTTCATATTAAGGAATGTTTTAATTCTATTATTATTTTGTAGAAAAGTTTAGAAGTGTCTTATATTACTTTTAAAATAATAGAGCTGTGTCCATTTACAAAGAGGTAAATATGATCCAGAAGATCCCTTCCCTTTGAGTAATTTTGATGTCTTTCTGCAAAAACTTTGTGCATAATTTAATCTTTTTATTGTATTTATTGTTTTGCTTCTTAAAATTATTTAATGCAACTGTGATGTATGGGGAGTAGGGGGAGGATTTGTTAGGATAGAAAAATATGAATAAGATTCCACTCATGAGAAATTGTTGAGTAGATTCAAAGTGTGTTTTCTCTGCCCTAAGCAAGCAAAGTTTGTCGTATTTTATTTCTTTACTGATTTTGCAATAAGAGTCAAGATATAATCTCTAACAGAGTGTAGAATAGCATCTTAGCAAAATCGTCAGCTCTTGCTACCACACTTACAAATCCCCTCAGGTTCCCACTACGGCAGACTCCTATTGATTTCTTTGTTTTCCACCTTCGCAAGTCATAGATTTTCCTGTCTATCTCTAAGGAAAGAATATAGTCAAACTAATTACATACTTAATTTGAAAAACCAAAATTGCAACAGGTAATGAAAAATGTGTTACATGAATAGAAACCTGTTTGCATGCTTTTTTTTTTTTTTTTTTTTTGACCTTATCAAAAGAATCCTAACAAGAGTTAATGAACTTTAACTCAGCTTAATCAAGATTAAATTATATAACTAGGAGAGTGAATAAATACACTTTTCACTTTAACTTGTTGAAGACAAAAACTGGCTGTTCATATTTGAAATTTCCTTCCTTTAATTTTCAGAAAGAATCCTAGGATTTGTATTTAATGAAAAGCTTAAAACACAGACTGACTAGAGTCTTACTTTTAGTTTGTTAGAACACACAAAGCTGATAAAATTCCCTCCTCTCAGTGTTTTCAAGCATTCAAGAAAAAATAATCAAATGCTAATGACATTTTCTGTGGTAGGGATGTACTGTCCATGTAAGATCATAACCTAAACTATGAGAATTGATAAACCCAAGAAAACACCTCCTGTACTTTGGAATACCCTGAAAAGGATATTTAGCTTGTTGTAAATATCAAGTGTAAACTACTACAGTGAAAATTCACAACTGGATTTTATTTTTAGTTTTTCATTTTAAGATTTATAACTGTGTTTGAAAACTGAGAAAATGCAGAAAATGTGCAGTGCAACTTCTAGAGAGAAGCCTAGATGGGATATATGAAAATTCCTTACAAGTAATTACAAAAAATGATACACGTTTGTATTTGGTAATTAAGATAGAGAAAGAATACTTCTATTCTTATTATTGAAAGATATCTGATTTTGCCATTTTCTTGAACTTGTCTGTATTCTGGCATAGCTTTCCTGGTGAGTCTTTGAGAGTGCAATAAAGACAGAAAAATATTTTAGTATGTGTTAGCACAGGAATAGACAGTTTAAACACTTCCTCTGTTTCTGAATTATTTGCAGTTTTCTTTCTACACCTCTAAAATATCTGAGACTTCAAAAGTGATGTGTGGGCTGCAGCAGGGATAAACTAAAATGCAGTAAATGCTGTCACTCAAAAAAGTTGGTTATGATTAGACTGAGATGTGGGACTCTGAAAATACTGATTGTGTGCAGTGGGTTCTTGTTCATAGTGTACCATTTAAAAAATGAGTTTTCTGCGTACTTTGAGTTACCCTAGCTGGAACTTCCATTCCAACCACTTATATAAGGAGAGTTTAGCCATTTTGTAAAAAGACTAACAAAGTGTGTTCCAGAAACCTCAGCAATACAAAACAAACAAACAAGCAAACAAAAACCAACAAAACCCACCCCCCCCCCCCAGAACCAAAAAAAACCCCCAAACCAAACCAAACCAAACCAAACCAAACCAAAACAAAAAAACCCCACAAAAACAATAAACCACCAAACCAAACAAACCACACCCACAAACAAAAAACCCAAACCACCACCAACAAATATAACAAAAAAACCCCACAGGATCTGCTTTTCTGTGCTATTAGGGGAAATCATCCTTGTGTCTACTTGCTGCTGTTTTGTGAAATTAACCTTGTATCTTACAGTTGTTTTTTATGCATTTTGCAGCCACCATCCTATATGATTGTACGACAGAAATTTCCTCTGTCCTAGTACAAAGTATTTCAGTTGTAATTTTCTGTAGAGCTGGCCACAATGGCAATTTAAAATTATATACAGTGTTTATACATTTTATTTTGCTTTCCAGACTTCAAAGATTAGAGAGTTAGTATCTATTCAAGACTGCTTTTCCTTAAACTCCTAACTCTCAAATAAGTTGTGCAATGTATTTTCACAACACCTATAATAATGTCTTAAATACTGAGGTGCAGAATGCTGAGGCCAAAAGTGTTACTACAACTATTTTACATTCCCATTCTGCTCCTTAAATAATTTACTTTGATTGCTTAGCAGTTAAAGGAGACTAAATTTTGTTACAGCCTGATTCTCTACGCAGTGGTTAGGTTTCACTGACTTCACTACTGCAAGAACATCAAGTTACCCTATGTTTTCTGACTGATCATCCTGTGTTAAACCTGAGTGGGTAAAAAAAGGAAGACAGCTGGTCTGTGCAAATCTAAATATGCTTTTCTTTTTTTCCCTAAAGCTCAAAGTCCAACACTTTGCTTGTTCCAAGTCTGTCAAGGTACAATTTGTCTGTCTTCCATACATACAGCTTTACAAAGAAGTGATTCTTTCCTGTGAGACTTAAAATTGCCTGTTAAGCAGGACTTGTTTCAGAAGGCCAGAAAGTAGAAATACGTGTAAAGAACAGGGAAGTTTTACTCTTGAGTTTGTTCTTAGCTGTCCCAAGAAACCTGAGAAAATTCATGAATACTCTTGAATGGAGTTAACAATGAACCAAACAGTTCCCTGACGGTCCTTACACAAGATGTATTGCACAAATCTATGGTACTTTGAAAGGTTCCTTTGTCTTTCCTTCCAAATCAAGACCAGATCCATAACAGGATGCCTCAGAGAGGCTTTTTTAGTCCAATCTCTTTTTCCTTGTGCCTGAATTTCTGCTCTGGAAAGCAACGTTTTATAGCCCAGATATGTTCAGTTAAATCTATTAATTCACATTGAACTGTTTTCCTCATAAATTTGGGTCTCCCTTTTCCTATCTAAAACTCAGCATGAAGGAAGATTGATTCTTTGGGACTTGATTCTTTTGAAGTGATTTGCCACACCTTTGTATCTGCTCACAATGTGCCCACATTAGAGTTGCTTTCAATAATCTTCCTTCTACAACTGTGTGATTAAGGACTGATGTATCATTTTTTTTTTATTTATGTAAATAATTACCTGAAAAGACTACCTCAATTTTTTTTTTTTAAATTAGTTACACAAGAGTTCTTGTATTGCTCTTCCTTTCTTGCTCTTTTTCTCTCTCCCTCTTCCTCTTTGCTTTTCTCTCTCTTTCTGCTTGAATAAATAAACCCATGAAGGTGAAGTGTAAATTACACCATATTCAGTGATATAAACAAACAACAAAGTCATTTGTACAATTTTTTTCTGACATTTTTTGGAGGAATTTTAATGTGTCACCTATACAGTCTCCTGTGAGGTAGCTATCAAATAAACAGCTTTTATAGGAAATCCTTAATTGGGATCCTATAATGTGACTGCCTTCTTCACTGTCTTTGAGCTGCAGAAAGTTGGACAGTTTATGCTGAAATATACCCATCTGCTAATTTTATTTGGAGCTTGCCACTGCCATTCTTTGGAAGTAACTAAACCTAACACTGACTGGGAAACTGTCTTCTTTTACCGCAAATGATAATAATGTTTTCTCTATTTTACTACAGTCTCTTGAGATTGTGACTGATTTGCATATTCTCTAACACTTAATTAACGATGTCACTTTCCCAGTGCCTTGAAAACAGTTTTCATTTTTTTCCTCGGCAGGCCTCCAACAATTACCTCCCACATTTTCTGCTGCCATCCTTTTTATTACTTTAATGACAAATAATTGGACAGATTCTGAGTAATGAGGGTGAGAGCCAAAGGACTGTTGCATAGGAGATGGCTGCTTGTTACAAGACACTTTTAGTGGTCTCTAAATCAGATAGACAAGTAGAGTAATGATCATCTTGCAGTAATGAGACACAATTAAGAATCGCTGCTGCAAATGACAGAGCAGTCCATTGAACAATAACCTCCCTCTTCCTTTTTTCCAAAGAAGATCGAAGCTTAATTATAGCATCGCCATTTGCAATGCTATAGTCAAAGTTGTGTCAGCATTTCCATTATAAACCTGCTACTTTCAAGGGTTTACAACTCCCATGGAAAAAAAAAAAAAAATCTGCTTTGAGCAGGGAATTTCCTTACAAAGCCTTTCAGTTTGCTATTTAGTTTTTTATAATTTACTTATTTATTTCATGGAATGGATCAGCTCCATGCCTCTTCTAAATAGGCAGAGCTTCACTGGTGTGACTGAAGCTGGAATAATTTACATTTGCTGAGGCTTTTTTTCAAGTGCTGTATGACTCCAAATGTACCAATGCATAGAAACCTGTCACTGAAGCTGAGGAGCAGCAAATGCTGCTTTTGACAGCAGCATTTTTTGAGGTTTCTTAACATTTCAGACATCAACAGAATAACATAGAACTGTGACAAACAAGTCTGGGAAGTTTCTGAGGTACACTGAAGGCAATTTCTTGTCACAATTACTCAATGAGCCAGGTAGGAAAGAATCTCTCCTAGACTTGTTATTTGTGAATAGAAGAGCACTCTTGGCACATGTAAAGTGCCTGTTTTGGCCACAGTGGCCTTGGCTCACAAAATACCTGGGTTTAGAATTTTTGGTGTAATGATAAAAAAGTTCAGTAGAATTTCTAGCCAGTATTCTAAGAGAGCAAACTCTGTGTTACTCAGGGAGCCAGTTAACAGTGTCCCCTGGGAATCTGATTTTGGTGTCCTGGTTTAGGGCAAATTTGGAAAAAAAAAACCCTGAATGGGCTCCCTTTGGGGGGCAAACCCAAACAGCCCCTCCTCCCAACCAGTCTGGTAAAGAACTTCCTTGGAGAAAAGTGGAAAAAATTGTTTTATTTAGCAAACAATGTGCATACAAGTACAAAGAATGAATAATATGAAACAATAAAACTTCTCGTTCTGGAGTGAGATGGCAAATTGAGAAAGTCCTTGCCGTGGATGGAGCTCGGCTCTCTCTCAGTCTCTCCTCAGTCCCAGTCCCTCCGGCGCTGCTGGAGAATGCCGAGGTCCAGGCCCCAGTGGGCCGCAGGTGCAGCCCCCAGTGCTCCCCTGGGTTTTCAGTCCAGAGCAGGTTTAAACAGTTCCAAGAAAAGGAAAAAAAACCAGTCCAGGGAACTTCTCTGCCCTAGCTAGCTGAAACTAACTAAAAGTAAAAAGATCTCTGTCCTGCAGTCTGTCTGTGTTTCAGTCAAACACCCCGTCCGCAGAAGAATGTGGAGGAGTCAGGCAGTTTTCTCAAAACAGACTCTGTGCTTCTCCTTGCTCTTAGAACCAGTCTTAAAGGCACAGAACTCAATATACAGCACAAACAGAACAGGCGATTGGGGATACAAGCATCTTAAAGTCACCCTAGGTCACCCTAGGATCAGGCCTCTGATAAATTACATGTCATGGGTTGGCACAGTTTAGTTTTTAGTTATGGAGACAGGTGGAATGTATTTCCTGGTCATGACCTGGGAAATGCTTTAGAAAGGACAGGGACCGATCAGGTTAGTTTGGATGCTGGTATCTGTTTTGACCACTGGGAATGTCAAATGCAACTTTGGGAAGTACCCATATATAAAACCCCTGATTTCCTGCAGGTCAGCCCTTGTCCTCTTGCTTGGCTGAACTGGTAACGTTGAGTTCGGCCTGCTGCTCCTGCCCCTTTTGGGGGGAGCTGGCCTGAGGCCTAGCCAGATTCCATCGGATCCTGGCGGGATGGTGGGGGGGAGAGAGGTTACAGCTTTAGAACAACTACTTTCTCCAAAGTTCCTCAGAGCAGGGAGGGATCTCTGATGGGCCCCTGATAAGAGCTATGGGCACCATTTAGGCCAAGGATGCCCCGATTTACACTGAGGGGGTGCACAAAAAAGGCATTTATGATCCTGCCTGTTTTTCTTGATTCCGGACTGCCCGAGTGCTCTGATCCCTGATGTTTCTGTGTGAATTCTTCCCTCCCTCACCAGCGTGGCCTTGTACATCTAACACCATGAGCTGCAGCAAGAGAGAAAAAGACTGGGCAGATATAACCCTTTCCTAGCAAAATTAAGCTTCCAAGGCTTAATCCTTCCCTAAGAAAGAAAAGAAAGAGATAGAGTGAACATAGAGAAGACACATCATGAAGTCAGTGGAGAAAGAGTGAAAAAACTATTGGAACAGTGGGCTGAGGAGTTTGTCACTCCCTCCTTATTGAGCCATAGAAATGAACTTTATCTGTAGATTATCCCTTTAAATCATGGAAATGTATGCATTTGGGGAGATGATTGTTTAGATTTGTGTGTGGATTTGAGCAAAGGTGTTTGTGATGGACTAAGTGATATTAATCCCATGAGATGCTTGAACAGAGATAGGGATGAGAAGTCCTCTGCACCAGTGAAGAAGTGAGAAGATATGTCTGTGCCTTCAGATGAAGAATCCTTTGCTTTTGGAGTTACTAATCTTTAAAAGCTGACACCCCAGTATGCAAAAGTCTAAGACCCATGACCCATAAGCAGCTTGGGAAACTGCTAATGGGAAGGGTCATGAAACCAGGTTTCCCTGGGCAGCAGTTTTTGTTACAGTTAAAACCCACAAGTTTCTCAGTTGTCAGTGGGATCCATGACTCTAAGAGAGACTCTTCTCCTAAAGAATTGATGAAAGATTATTTTCAAATGGTAAAATTGACTGAAAATCACAGATTTTATCTCTTTATGTTGTTCCTAACTGTAGGAAAGTTAACGGTTTGTAGGGGGAGGGAAGAGTGTTTTTTGAAGTTTCATTCTGTTTTGTTTCAGTTTTTCCCCAGCTTTCTTTTTCCATTCTTTTAGTGTGTGTTAATAAAATTATTTGTTCATTTTTAAGCTTGAGACTGCTTTGCTTTTCTCCTAATCTCTCCCACAGAAAGAGAATAAACACTAAGACCACTACACTAAATTTGGCACCAGAATTTGGCAATGTAAAACCACTACAGATGGTTATGGGGTCCATGAGTACAGGTCAGTCTTTAAGAACTGCTTCTTAAAAGTGCAGGAGCAAGAAATCTCACTATGCAAATCGGGGAGTAGATCAGCTTGGCTGAACAGGAAACTGCTCTTAAAGCAAAAAAATACTGTATGATCTCCAGAAGTGAGGTCAGTTTTGCAGGACAGAGTGGAAGCTCCTAAAGCAGGGAGCAAACATGAAAGAACAAAGTTCAGCTAGAGCTGAAACTGGCCAGTGCTGTTTCAGACAACAAGAAAGACAAGTAGGTCAATAGCAACAAATGACTAAGGAAAATACTGGACCAAGAGAGGATAAAGAAAAAATGAAGGCATTAAATGCTTTTTTTTTCTTCAGTCTTTAATATTAAAAGTAGACCTTGGACTCCTCATTCCTCTGAGTCAGAGGACTTTGTGAGACTGCCATGAGATTCCACTGCCATGAAATGGCAGTGACATTCCATCTGTGAACATTGAAATTGTAAGGAATAAGTTAGATCAGTTGAATGTTCATAAGTCTATAGGGTCTGGTAGGATTAATCTGAGAGTACTGAATGAGTCTGTAGATGTTAACCAGGAACATCTCTCAAAGATCTTGGGATACTCTGGAGGTTTTCACTTACTGGAAGCCAGCTGATATAACTGCAATTTATGGATATGAAGGGCATGAAGAAAGTCCCTTTGAAAAGTTAGTTTAACTGCAGTATGTGGAAATTTTAGGGAAAGGTCATACTAGGTACTGTTCAAATGCATTTAGAGATTAAAGCGATCATCAGACACAGTCAAGACAGGTTCAACAAAGTCCTCTTTAATTAATTCTCTACCCCACTGTGATAAGGTCACCTACACAGTGGACGAACGAGAGGTGATGATGTAGTTTTTCTGGAGTTTAAGAAGGCTTTTGATACTGTCCCTCTCAGTATCCTTCTGGACAAGTTATATAGTTGTGAGATAAGCAGGTACACAGTGTACTGTGTAAAGAACTGGCTGAATGGCAGGGCTTCAGAGGTTGTAGTTCATGGGGCTAAAATTGGCTGGTGAGAAGTCACTAGCCATGTTCCTCAGTGTTAAATTCTTGGGCCAGTTCTGTTCAATGATTTCATAAATTATCTGGATGAAGAGGTTGAATACACATTAGCAAGTCTCCTGATGATACCAAACTGAGGGACAGGAGCTGGCAGAGGGATCTCGATAGATTGAAACCCTGGGAAATCATCAGTGGCATGAAATTTAACAAGAACAAATACAGGTTCTGTCCCTGGGATGCAGTAAAGCAGGGCACAAGTGTAAGCTGGGAGAGCAGTGTGTGTAGAGCAGCCCTGCAGAAAGGGATCTGGGGGTGCCGGTCGGCAGCAGCTCAGGGTGAGTCAGCAGCGTGTGCCCGGGCAGCCAGGAGGGCAAACCCCATCCCAGGCTGCACCAGACACAGCAGCACCAGCTGTGGTTGGGATCATCCTGCTGGGTTCAGCTGCGGTGCTGCCTCGCCCTGAGTCCTGTGGGCAGTGCTGGGCTCCACATGTTGAGAAGGGTGGGAAGGTCCTTGAATGGTCCAGAGGAGGACAGCAGAGCTGGTGGAAGGGCTGGAAGGCACATCCTGTGAGGATCAGCTGAGGGCTCTGGGTTTGTCCGGTTTGGAGAGATGGAGGCTGAGGGGCGACCTCATTGCTATGTACAGCTTTCCCAATACTTTTCCAGATGAGTTTTGAAGGTCTCCATGGATGAACTATGCACCAGTTCTCTAGACAACCTGTTGCTGTATTCAGTTGACTTCTCAGTAAAAGAATATCTCGTTGTGTGAGGAAGTACCAGCTGTATTTCAGTTTGTGTCCTTTTCCTTCAATCCTGTCACTGTGTCCCACTGGAAAGATGCTGTCTCTGTCTTCTTTGTATCTTCCCTTCAGCTATTTGAAAATCTTAATAAGATACACCCCCTGAGTATTCTCCAGGCTAGACAGCCCCTGCTTTATGAGTCTTTCCTCCAATGTGTGATGCTCCAGTCTATTCACAGCCCTTTTCTACACTCTGTAGAAGTTCAATGTCTCTCTTCTAGTACTGAGCTCTAAACTGAGCATGGTACTCCAGCAATGGCCTCACCAGAGATGAGGAGTGGGGAATAATTGTCTCCATTGACCTGTTGGAAAGAATTATGCAACCTAGTCCAGCACATCCCTGGTGTTCTTTGCTGCATGGGCAGGTTAACTCTTGTTTAACTTGTTGTCTGTGATTGTCTGCCACTGTACACTGCAGTGGGTTGCTCCTCCCTACTGGCAGGATTTTACATTTTGTTAAAAGAGTTTTCTGTCAGTCCATTTGTCCAGTCTGATGAGGTCCTTCTGGATAGTAGAATTCATGGTCCTCTGGCATATCATCCACTCCTCACAGTTTTGTGTCATTGGCAAACTTGCTGAGGGTACCTTCTGTCCCATCATCCAGATCTTTAATAAAGATATCAAACAGAATTGGAAGCAATACTGACCCAGTCATACTGTAGTAGTTACTGGTCTCCATCAAGACTTCATGCTCTGATCACCAACCTTTGGACACAGTTGTTTGGCCAGTTTTCTATCTACCTCTCTGCCTGCTCATTCAGCTGATGCTTCATTACTTCTCTGTGAGAATTTTATGACAGAGTACTGAAGTCTAAGTAGAAAATATATGGTTCCCTCCCTTTGTCTACCAAAGCAATAATTTAAACATAAAAAAATTATGACACAATCACAGGATGATTAATGGTTGGAAGAGGATAACCTTTGGAGGTTATCTGGACCAAACCTCTACTTAAGCAGAACTGTATAGAAATGTATAGGTTGTCCATGAGAGTGTCCAGAAGGATTTTGAGTAACTCTAGCAACAGACTCCAAAACCTCCCTGGGAAACCTGTGCCAGTGCTCAGTTACTATAACAGTAAAAGTGTATTTCCTGGTATTCTGAAAGAACCATCAATGTTTCAGTCTGTGCCCATATATCCTGTCACTGGACAGCTTTGTATTCTTTGCACCTCCCCTTCAGGTTTTTTCACATATTGGTGGGTTAATTTAGATAATGTCCATTGATCATTCTTCCCATCCAGCTGTCATTTCATAGTAGAACTTTATCAAGCGGGTCAAGGATGAAATTTTCTCTATGAATATATTCTAACTATTACTGATTAACACCTTCTTGTTCACGTGCCTGGAAATGGTTTCCAGGATTAGCTGTTTCATAACATTCCCATGGGTTAAGGGGAGGCTGAGTAGCTCATGTTTCCCTGGATCTCTCTTGCCATTCTTGAAGACAGGAGGGACCTTTGCTTTTCTCAAGTCTTCAGGCATCCTTACCAGTTGCCATGATTGTTGAAAGATTATTGAGAGTGACCTCAAAGCAGCATCAGTCAGCTTCTCTAGTTCTTATGAGTACCACCACCCAATCCCATGGGTTTAGGCATGTCCAGTATATCTAGTCTTAAGTGCTTCCTAACCTGATCTTACTGCACCAGGCACGAGTCTTCCTTGCTCCAAATTAACCCTTAGGTCTCTGAGTCTTGGAACTCCTGAAAAGTGGTTTTGATAGTGAAGACTAGCATGAAGAAGGTATCCAGTACCTCAGCATTTTTCCATGTATTGTGTCACCAGGTCACCTGGAGAGAATTGGCCTAACATCTTCCTAACCTTCCTTTTGTTTCCTATATACTTATATAAGCCCTTCTCATTTTGTCTTTGACATCCTAACAAATTCAATTCCATTTGAGCTTGGGCTTTTTTACTTCATCTCTATTTCTCCCAGGTTACTTCTTGTTCCTTCCACCCTCTGTATGCTTCCTTTCTGTGTCTGAGTTTGGCCAGGGCATGATTGGTTCATCTGTACAGATATCCTGGCATTTTTGCCAGACTTCATTCATTCCTAGTTGGAATGGACTGCTCTTGGGCTTACAGAAAGTAAGCTTTGAATATTATCCTGCTTCCTTGGGATTCTCTTAATTGCATGGTCTTATGCCAGGGAATTCTTCCAAGCAGATCCTCAGAGAGACCCAAACCTTTTATACTGAAGTACAGGGTCGCAGTCTTGCTTTTCACTCTTTTCCCTGCCTTAGGGATCCTAAACCCTGCTGTCTCACAGTTCCCATAATTAAGGCTGCCTTTGACCTTCACATCACCAATGACATGTGCCTCCTGGTTGACGAAGTGCAGCAGAACATCTTTCCTCATCAGCTCTCCTATCACTTGGAGCAGGAAGTGATCATGAATGTTCTTCAGGAATCTTTTAGACTGATATTGTCCTGCTGTCCCCAGCAGTAGAGCAGTGATTGAAGTCACCTAGGAGGACTAGGTCCTGTGAGTATGAGACTACTACTGTCTGCAGAAGGCCTGATTCACTTCCTGGTGAGGAAACCTACAGTAGACATCTGCTATAATGTCACTTCTGCCATACTGTCTTTAATACTAAACTAGAAGCTCCCATTTGGTTACTCATTCACCCCTAGGCAGAGCTCCATGCTCTGTAGTTGGTCTGTCACATAAGAGACAGCCCCTCTCTTTTTCTTCCCATCCTGGCCTTCTTAAAAAGCCTGTATCACTCCATTTCAAGACTAGAGTGATGGAAAACATTCCATAATCTCAGTAAGACTACAGCTGTGCAGATGCACACAGTCTTTATTTGTTGTGTTTATTCGCCATACCATATGCATTAGTATATTGACACTTCAGAGAGGCATCACAGCATGTTAAATGGCTGGAGAGAGTTTGGGAGACTTTTCCCTATGGATGCTTTGTAGGGGCTTCCTTGGCAACATGCAAAAAGCCCTAGTTTTTTTAATATTTTATCCTTTGCCGTCACATCATGCTATGAACATTGCTTAAAGAACTATTTGTTGCTCCATCTCTCCCTCACTGTCATTCTTAGTTTAAAGCCATCTTTATGACATCCATCAATGCACTGGTGACAATAGTTTTGCCCAGCTGGTCACAGAACCTAAACTCCTGTCACCAGCACCAATTCTGCAGCTAGTTATTAATTTGTCCTACAAGTGCCCATCTCCTTAGGACAGTCAAGCATGACTGTGTTCCTAACATTGCTAAATAAAATGTACTTCTCCAAAATATTAGTTAACAACATAAATTTCTTTTTGTTCCTCTATGAGATTAATGCATTCTATTTGGATGCTAGAGATGATACCTTATTTGGAACTCCCTGTAAGAGGTGGGACTGGAAGACACAGTTTTTAGATATGGGTATTCATATTGCTATAGACAGTTCTGGTGCTTGTTTCCTCTTTTGTGCCCTCTTCAGGTATATATTTTAAAATGACACTATACATGTCAAATGTGAATCATAAAATCATGGAATCACCAGATTAGAATCATAGAATGGCCTGGGCTGGGAGATAATTTTGTTTAATTTAAGATAATTTAAGATAATTTTGTTCCAAAAACACTCCTGCCATGGGCAGGGATATCTTCCATGACACCAGATTTCTCAGAGCTCCATCCAGCCTGGCCTTAAACACTTCCAAGGATGGGGCAACTTGTCTGGGCAACCTGTTCCACTGCCCACCACCCTCACAGCAAAAAAATCTTACAATCAACTTTTTAAATATAGGTCAGCTCTTTTAGATCAAGGGGAAATGGCATAAAATGTTTTTCCTTTTTTCCCAATAGCGGCTTGGTACGCAATAGGGAATGTTTCTTCTTTATTTTACAATCTGTGAGGAAAATGGTTGCCTGTGATGCACTTTCATGGCTCCTTTAACATCTAAAATGTCAAACTTGAATCATTCTAAGTGTGACGTGATGCAAATGTTGTTGGAAGGAAACGATGGGCTATGTTTGGTCTGTGTGGACTGTGTTCATTGACAGTGAAGCATTTTCAAAAATGAGTTTGCCTCAGCAGCTATGCAATGTTTAGGTCTTCAACAGTTAGAGAATACATCAATTTGATCGATAAAGTCTGAGAATGAAAGGGACTTATTCAGCATATACTGACTCATTTACAGGTAAAATAAGACTGACTTCATTTTTAGCTACTATCACATAGGGGAAAAGGTCATTAGAATAAAAAACAACAACAGCAAGAAAAAAACACCACCACCATCATTAAAACAAACAAACAAAAACAAAACCAAAAACAACCCAAAAAACCCTGCCACAACTTTGAGATATTTGAGAGATTTCTTCAAAATCTAGAGCATTAGACACATAGCTAAGATTATGCTGAGCAGACACTCCTTAAAACTTGGTCTATCCTTGCCATGACATTTTCACAGGCAGTACATCTGTATGTATGCACATATGCATTAAAACGTAGCTAGAATTTGTTTAAAAAATGGCTAGAATTTTCATAGCAGGTTCTTTCTTATTGTAATGCTTCAATGCCTTTCTGATAAGATCTACCCAACCTGCCTCCCAGACTCCTAAGTCGACTAGCAAAGTCTGTGGGAGTCATGCAAGTTAGGGATCACTTAAGTTAGAGATATACAGCCCACAGTAAAGCCCAGATGTGAAACACCTAACAGTGATGAAGGAGCTAGCTGATGTCAGATGAAAAGAAAAAGAAAGAGAAAGAAAAAAAGAAAAAGACTACAAAAAAAAAAACAAAAAGAAAAAGAAAAAGAAAAAGAAAAGGAAAAAGAAAAGGAAAAA
>JANEHK010000039.1:4954987-5065727 GCA_025960845.1 Tachycineta bicolor
CCTCCTTCCCCCGCCCCCCCCTCCCCCCCCTATGTAAGCAACCAGCTGCAGCCTTTGGGGGGGGGGGAGTGTTTGTTTGTTTGTCTTTGTTTTGATTTTTTTCCCTAAATCTGAGGGTTTTTTTCTTATCAGTTTCTGGATTTGATAACTTTTATTTTGCTTTCTATTTTTATTGTGTTTCCATGTATCTATTTGACGTGCATCAGAGATAAAGATATAAAACAACTCAGTGTTACTCTTGAGATTCTGACTTCAGGAACCAGCCAGTTAGGCAACTGGGGCTACTAAGATGGCTTTTGTAATGCTTTGAGAAATGCATTCTTTGCTGCTCAGGAGGATTGAACCACCAACATAATTTCAAGTAAATAAGCCATTTACAAATGTCCCATGTGGACTGCTTTGGATTAGAGATGAATTACAGTAAAAATTAGAGATGAATTACAGTAAAAAACTGAGATTTCTGAACTAGCAGTATGGGGTTATGGTGGAAATTGATGTTTATACAATCTCATCTGTATAATCTGTGAGGTTTTAGGGAGACTTGCCACGTATAAAAATATACATAGAATACATTTTAAAGCTTTTGTGTATCTAGTTAAAACTATTCTCCAGCCTTAAAAAATTTCTCCATATCTAGTCTTTCTCAGGAAAAACAAACAAACAAACAAACAAACAAAAAAAACCCCACAAAAAAACACCGCTAAGAATTGCAAAGAAGCTCTTTGAGATTAGCTCAGCTGGTTAGAGAATGGTGCTAATCACACCAAGCTTGTGGGTTCTATTCACACACTCACTAAAGAGTTGGATTTGATTACCCTTATGGGTCCCTTCTAACTTAGAACTTTTTCTGATTTTGTGATTCCTCCTCCCTCTCCTACCACTCCATTTACTGTTCTTCATTGACAGACAAGAAACTGCCAAATTCATCACCTGCTGATACTTCTTCCAAGTCTGATCCAGCAGCATTATTGCTCTGGGCTGCTGCTTGTTTCCAGAGCTCATGCACTGTTATTGTGTATTATTTGGGTTTATATTGTATTTCATTTTTATACTGGGTTTTGTAATGGTTTCTTCTGTACCCCCCTGTTCCCCATGTATCACCCCAAAATTTGTCCCTGCTCCTTTTCCCCACCCATTCTCCCACACTGGAATGTAATCCAACACTGTTCCACGCCCACCTTATCCCTGATTGGGTAGTGGCTTGTCCCCGCCTCTAGCCCCTCCCACGGATATAAGCCAGAAAAAACACACTGTATCCTTCTTGGTTTGAGGACAGGGACCGGGCTCTAGACCCAGGTGGGGGCAGGACCACAGGAGAAAGACTGAATTAAGCCCTGATTTCCACCCGTATCAAGTGCAGACCCTTACTTGGCCATCGGTGGGCACCTGCTCTCTCTAAAGGAAAAGGTTCACAGTACTCCTGGGATTTTTGGGGTCCTGAGGAAAAAATCCATCCAGCTGTGGTTTGTCTCTTGAGCTAGCCAGGGCTCTGAGAGAGAGACTGCCACAATGCACTACAGGGTATATCTGTCAGCCTAGAAGATGTACCTTAGAAGGCCAGTGTGGCATGGGAGGGTAAAGTATATGTGTAGAAAAGCAGGAGATAACTGGGAGTAAAGTATACAGGGTGGCTTGAATGTGTTCATTTAACTGGCTGGATGTCAGGAATTGGATCTTAGAATGGGTAGGTATGATTGGATAAGCAACAAAAAAAATCTCCCAAACTCAAGAAGGTTGAAAAAAATCCCTTACATCTTTTTGTATACATCTTTTATTTCATATAGCTGGAGTAATGCCAACACATGTTATAGGTGTCTTTTTAAAAATCTTGTCTACCCTTTTTATATAATTTAATCTTTGTGAATATTAAGAGTTGAATCAAATAATATCTTCCTTATATTTTTCTGTTCTACTCTTTCTAGTTACTTAAAATGGAAATATATTTTCACACATACTAACTAGATCTTAAACTTCTTCTATTTAGTAAAATAAATATTTATTAACATCTAGCTTATACAAGTTTTGATTCTTCCATTGGTCCTAAATTTACATAACTTTTAGAGTTAAATTTAAAGCAAGATGGCAGAAAATATTTTCTAAACCCTTCTTGCTACTGGTGTAAAGATAATAGTGCACATCCTAACTTTACAAAGAATTTTATTAGCTCTGAAGTTTCTGCAAAAGCTTGATGCTGACCAGAAACTAGGTCACACAATTGTTCTTGAATAAAGATTCACTTTTGATGTACATCAGCAGCAGCCTTTCTGTGTCAGGAGTCCTGCAGTTTGAGGTCTTTGCAAATTGAGCTTCATGCCACAGACATTTCTTTTTCTTTTATTGAAATTCTTCCATCTCACTTCAGTTTCGTGACTGATGTGTCTCATTCATACCATGAGGTCAGTCTCTGTTGTTTATTTATTTAAATAGATTTTCCCATGGATTCTCCTTAAGTTGAGAACTATGTTTATGACTTCTGCAAAGTTAACACTTGAGATGTGTTATGTATTTCAAGAGGGAGACTGTTGCCGGTGGGAGTGGAAACTTTAGGCAAGGATTATTAGAGGAGCCCTCCTGTTGAGTCACAAGATGCCAAAAGGACCCCTTACTTTCTAAACTCCTTCTCAGAGCTATTGGGTGCAGCTGGATCCAATCTTAACCTCAAAACTTCAGTGGTTTAGGTTTAAGAAATTAGAGAGATGTGATTGAACCTTTGTACAACTTTGCCCTGTAGAAATAATAATGGAAAATTAGATATATTTCTGAAAAAACAAATTATTTATTATGATAAATGATAAGCTAAAAGTATCTTGATCAGAATTATTTACTGTACAGTATAGAAATTAAAATTAATAGGATAGGATAGGATAGGATAGGATAGGATAGGATAGGATAGTGCACTACATAGAACTCATCATGTTGAAGCAATTGTATTAAGGCTAGCAAAGGCAAACAATTATTAAAGCAGAGATTGATGGAACTCACCCATACCAATTGGGAGCAAAATCTCTTTCTCTCAGCCCTGAGGAGTAACACTGCCCACCCAAAGGAGAAATCTTCTCTGGGAGATTAGGGACAGGCGGTCGGAAGATATCGCGTTGTACAGGTAGACAGAACCCCTCTCTCAACACTTAGTTGTTTAGTGTCCTTGATAAGCTAAGCAACACGTAGTTTGTAACGTAAGCAGACGGAAGTGATGTAGTAAGCAGAAGTTTTATAACCCCATGTAACCAGTTAATAAATGCCATTTGCCATCCACCACATTGGTGTCTGTGAGCTAATGGACTGAGCAGCCTGGTTGTGGCTGACGTGTCGTTCCTGGAACCAGGTCGCTACGCCCCAGCTGAGGCAGCAATCTTCATACAGACTTCAAGAAAGGATATGTTGGAAGAACCTAACTTTACAAAAGTGGAACTTGACTTGTACAGTATAAAGTGTTTGTCCATCATATGTCTTCTGGTCAGCATAGCATTTTTTCAATAAGGATTTACCATACCTTTCCCATCTTTGTCTCACTATGAGGGTGTTAGCTTTGGAGTTGATGAGCCAGACTGGTTTTAGCATAATTCAATACCAAACTCAGCAGGACAGCCCCCTTTCAGTCCATCACTTAGACCTTTGCAAATAGGTCATTGCCTGAATTGCTTGACCACATTCCAGGGCAGAACATCCTGCTACAAGATCACTTAACATTAATATGACCTAAGTTGTGAAGAAGCCCTTTTTTTCAAGCTTTCTATTACTAAGAGGGAAGGAAATATTTTTTGTTTTATTTTCCTGGCTGCTTAAACTGACTGTCTTAGCAAATACAGAATGAAATATGTAACTCATTTGATCAGATACCCCTTAGTATGGATATGAATTATGAATCAATGAAAGAAATTGTCACTTGGGATAAATTTAATAATAGAATCCTTTTGATTTTAAGAATAATACATGCATACCTCACACACAAACACAAATAATTTTTTTCTGAATAAGTCTTTTTTACTTCAATGCAAATAATCTCATCAGTTTTTGAGGGCTTCCATCTAATAAAGCTCCTCCTCAAATCACTCAACCTGGGCATAAATGTATCAACACTTGGCTAACACTGTCTGTCTCAGCATCTTTGAATACATAAGCTATTACAAATCCTGAATTATTTATTTTGTTAAAAGTCAATTTTTTTTTCTTTGTTTTGTCTGTTGTTCTGAGATTAGGAACTTAAGCTTTGAATCACAACTATCATCCTGAGCTTTTAGCATGGTTAAGGAACAGAAAACACAGTTGAACACACTTACACATCAACAGAAATGTTTTAGTAAGCTGTATGCCTGCTTTGCTGAAGTATAAGCTGTTCCATGTCTTGCAAGACCTATAATAAATCCGCAGTTGACTATGGATGTGTATTAGATCCACTTCATATTAACACTGAAACAAGAACTTGAACTCTTATCTACCCACTGATTTTATTCAATCAAGTCTTAATATTAAGACTTTGGTAAAACTAAAGAAAATCCCAGCAGTGTGAATGCTGGGATTATTATTTTGTGTGTTCAGGTGAAAAATATCTCCATGCCTGTAGAAACGTTATAGTCTTGTACGAAGAACAGAGAATATATTTTGTTTCTTCCTCCTGATTTGGAAAAATAGACAAAATTCTGTTACTTTCTGCAGTTTATTGGTTAAGAGCAATTCTGTGACTCGTTTTGTACTGAAACTTAATATGGGGGACAGCTCTAGATATGAAGCACTCCAGATACTACTTTGTGCCCCAGGGATCTGGGGGATCTTGTCTCTCTTGAACTGTTCTTCTCAGGATGGTCCTGTTCTGTGACCTCACACTGCATAGGAAGAGTACTTCTGAGAGCTAGGAAAAGCTAAGGGTATAGGCAAACATAGTAGTGGACACAAAGAATTGGATCCTGCCATGGGCAAAAGGTGTGTATAGAAAGAGCCCTTTCAAGCCACATTTTAAGCAGTTATTTCTGTATCTAAGCTTACAAAGGAAATCTGGCTACTTGGCAGGGTCAAAATCTATGACTACTTGTGGAATTAGAACGGTAACCACTGTATTTTGGTGATTCTGCAAATTCATAACCTTCTGTTATTACCATTTGGTAAATAGAAGAAAAGTTGTGCCTCTTTAAGACTCCAAAATAATGAGGTAAGACCTATGGAGAATGAAAAACAAACAAACAAACAAACAAACAAACAAAAGAGTGAAGAGGGTGACTAAGGAGACTTTGATTTCTGTTTGTGTGACAAAAATGTAGTCTCATTGAATTATATTGTTATTGAGAACTTGGGTATTCAAAAATGTTGTCATCCCTCCTAAGTAATAAAAGAAAAAGAAAGTTGCCTCAATATGTATCCACAGAAATGTCACCTGTGTTGTATGATTACTTTGTAAAGAAGACCAAGTGGGAACAACAGTGAACTGATCCCAGCTGACAGGTGAACCTCCACCCAATCTCTCACTCATTCCCTGCAGGAAGATGGGCAAGAAAATAAGAAGAAAAAACCTCAAAAACCCACATGAAATTGTGGGTCAAGATAAAGACAGTTTATGAAGTGATGTGAAGCTCCACATGCAAGCAAAGCAAAATAAGGAATTAATTCACTACTGCCCATGCGTAGGCAGATGTTTAGCTGCCTCATGGAAAGCAAGGCCTCAGTATATGTAACAAGTATTTGGGAAGAAAAATGCTGTAACCCAAAGGACATATTTCACTCTTCCTCCTTTCCCTGAGTTTTTCCTGCTGAGCACAACATTGTATGGCATGGGATATCCCTTTTGTCTGCTGAATTCATCTCTCTCCACTGTGTCCTCACCTATGTCCTCATGCAGCTCCAGGCTAATCCCTTCAGGCAAGAGCTGGAAAATGAAAAGGCATTGGTGCTGTGAAAGAACTGTTCAGCTGTACCTAAAACACTGATATGTTATCAGCTTCTGTTGGGAGGAAATGTTGAAATTATAGTTATGGTAATACTGTGTTCTGAGAATGTAGCAGAATCTAGCAATGGATAGAATTAGGTAAAATATTGCATGAGCTAAATGATATACTGAATGCATACAAATTCACTTCGATGGGAGGGAGGGTTTTTGTCATGTGGCTTCTATCTGCTTTGTAAATTAAGGTTGAAAGGAAAGGAAGGAGAGGGAGAAGGTTTTGTGTATCAGACACTATAAAAATAATACAGGAGGAAGGTCAGCAACTAGCCTATTCTGCATCTTAATAGCAAAGTCATGAAAATCTTGTTCATTTGAAGTAATGACAAGCACTTAAGTGTGCTAACAATAGAGGAGAACTAACTTGCACCATGTACTGTAGCTTCCTAGTAAGGTTAACAAACTACATTAACCATTCATTCATCTGTAGCTCATAATTAATCACTCCTTGAAAATTACATTGTATAATAAATGAGGACAGACATGATTCATTAAAACTTCTAATTAATTCTATTTAATACTATTTCATAGTTCATTGGTAAGTGCTGAGAGAAGGATTATGCTATAAGATACTTGATACATTGCTGACAAAGAAGTAAATAGGGCAAACATAATGCAGCAAGAATATTTGCCAATGTAAATACTGCTTGTTTATCTCTAATGGTGTTGCATCTATACTTTGTGTCAGTTAACATTTTCACTGCCAATTTAGGTTTTCATGAACCTATGACTCTGCTGTAGGGATGAATCATAGGCTCAAACCTTTAGCCTCTTCAGAGCGATTATATGGCCTCCTTCCCTGTCAAATCCTGTTGGAAAAGAAGTGTAAGAACAACATTTTACTCATGGTGTGACCAACCTCTTTATTGTATCACGAACATTCCAATATAACATTTTCAGCTAAATGATAACAATTTGGTGGTTAATATGCAGAGGTGAAAAATGCTCTATTTAAGTGCTTACAAAGGTCAAAATAGTGATGAAGCACAGCTATGAAATCAATTTTTTATAGGAGCTCAATTCTACTTATATGCTTACTTTTCAATTATTTCAAGAATACAAAATTCCATCAGAGTAGCAGAAAGGGTTCCGCCATGGCTTTGCTCTGGTGTTTTCAAGAAACATGTTGCTGTTGCCATTTAACAAAAATGGGCCCTTGTCATCAGTTCTCACCTCAAGACTAAAATGGAAGTCTCCTTTTGCCTACAAGAACTCCAGTTATAATATCACTCGATGGAAACACAAAAGACAGCAAGTTTCCAAAGGATTTTCTGAGCAAGTTTAAATATGTAGATATAAGTTACAATAAAAAAGGAGAAAATTGTGTGTGAGGGGGTTGCTGCATAAAATCTTTCCATCCCAACTTACCTGATATAATAAGTTCCTTAATTAACCTCAGTTGGTCCTATGACAAAAGTTCTCTAACTTTACTATTGAGTGCACCTATCGCTTTTGACTTAATGCAAAGGACCTTCGGCAAACTTCTTTTCAGTATTTTTACATCCTTTGCTATTGTTTTTGTAGACGTCTCCATTTCTTTTAGCTTTTATCAGTTTAAGGAGATTGAAGTAATTAAGGAAATTCAAAGCACTTAAATTAGTTGTCTCAGAATGTTGAAATAATTCATTTCCTAACTAACGCTTTTTTTCACAATTGGTAGAAAATTTCATTTCTGTGGCAAAACTTCTTTAAAAAATGTTTTCTTTTAAAATTCATATCTACATAGTACCACCAAAATGGTATGTGGCAAATGGCAAAATGGGGTTAATATGAACAAACTCTGTTTAACAAAAAGTCAAGCTAGTAAAAAAAAAAAAATCCCAATAAACTGGAAAGCTAATTGAATTACATTTGAACCATTCAACTATTTTTATTCAGGAAAAAAACAAAAAACAAAAAACAACAACAACAAAAACACCAAAAAAACCAAACCCAAACCAAATAAACCAAAACCACAAAACCAACAACCAAGAAACCACCCCCAAGCCCCACTAGTCCAGCCTAGTCCCTGTCTACCAGCCATCAATTCTGCATCTTACGAGAGCCTCCATCTTAAACTGACCTAGTGGCAAACTAACTAGCAACTACCAAAGTTTTCCACTCTTTCATCAAAGAGTTTGGCTTGTGTGGTGCAGGCTTGAGACCATGCTTACTGCAACTATTATTGAGTACCTACCAGGTTCTTTGACTGCAGATCAATGAAAAGTGCTCAGGAAATTTTAGAAAATAAGTCTATATGCTCAAATAATTTATAATTCTATGATTTATTGCTATTCATATGACATATTTATGATGTATTTTACATTATTGATTGCTTGATCTCCAGATATGCAAATATTTTACAGGCTTTAAAAAGTGTTGATGAACTTTTGATCTTTTTGTAGAGATAATTAGGCAGAATAGGGCTGTAGTAGACCTGGAAGTCTGAAAACTCTCCTCTTTGAAGAACTTTGTTAGCTGATACATCTGCAAAAATGGAGGGGTTCTCAGCCAACAATGCCAATAATTAAAAGCACCATGTTAGTCCAATATTATTTCTATTGTTTTCTTCATGCAATTTACAAGTTTAACTTTGGTTTATACCAAATTAAGATTTATACCGAATTAAGATTAAACTAAGGCACATGATTCTGCAGATTCATGTTGCTTCTGTTTTATGACAAATATTTTATAACTGTATTTGAAAGTATAAAAATTGCAGTGGCCCATTGAAAAACACTGGGACAAAAGTTTTTGTTTTGTTAGTCAGTATTTTTTAAATTGTATTGTATGGATTTACCTTATTGTAGCTGATTGCTTTTACCTCACTGCATTCAACTATGCCTAACTGCTGTCAACAAACTTAGTTTACAAACTTAGAATACAAACTTAGTCTAATAAGTATGAACCAAATGGATGAAAATTGCTGATCTAATAAAACAAAGAAGCACCTGTTCTGCAAGGCACTGTTTATACTTGCATTGACTTGAAGATTCCCTTTAGAACACAGAAAGATATTTGGCTTTTTTTCCAGGTATCTCTCCCTCTTACAATAAAAACCCAATAAAATTTATTATTGCAAAAGGAGACCTGATATATGAACTATGAAATCACTGATTTATAGAACTAGTGGGATAAAGGATGCATTAATGACACACATTTTCAGTCAATATATTTCATGCTATGCATTTATATAACATGAATATAAATAACAAAAATTAAACACCATAGGGTTGGTGGTGGTTTGTTTTTTTTTTTTTTTTTCCCCATATATTTATTAATTTAATATCAGGAACTAGAAAATATCTATCAGTTTCCTGAAGACATGGATTGTGATGAATTAAATATCTCATCCACAATAGATGTGGAATTCAGTCTTTAGTTAGCAATTTGGTCTTGTAATAATTCATTGCTGGGAGCAGAAGACTTGATTCTATTCTGCTCAGCATCTGCACATCCACATTCATGGCGTGAGTGGAGTCACACAGTGAATTAGGTCAGGGAACATCTCCAGATGAAAATTTACTGTCAGCCTGATCACATTTCTGCAGTGGTCTGTTGTACAACTGCTAGTGAAGGTGCAAGAGAGAAGTGAAAAAGAACGGCCTTGTAGAGGAAGCAGTGTGTGCATACTATTTCTACTGCTCTTAGTAAGACTTGTGTTATATTAAATTGGAATAGAGACCAGAGATGAAGGCTTAGATCTTAAAAGAGGTTTATCTATCTGTCAGCACATCAGCTTTCCAAGTCCTTGGACTTTGGGAATCAGCTCAGGGTGAATCAGACTCTAGTAAGTCATCTAAATACCAAAACTTTTATCTGCTTAATCTTTGAGACAGGTAGATTTGTAATTGGTCATTAAAGACTTTTTTCTCCCAAATCGAATTTAACTGTCTTCACGTTGAATATTTTTTTACACTAAATTACTTCAATTCCCATGGTACTTTTGTTTGGCCCTTGGGCAATACAGAATAACATTGTATTCAACAATGAGAGAAAAAAACCTCTCCAGATAGAGCTTTGAAGAGAAAAATGTCTCCAAAATAGCACATAAGTAGTAAAAAGTCACTGAATAATGTCTTGTAGCTGCTGCATGATTACCATAAAGTGCTGATGACAGACTTACTTTATAAGGATTCTGGAGCAGTGGAATATCTTCCTACTGAAGATTTCCCTTGCAGGTTATATACTTATTTGCATGAAGACTACACTGCCACTGATGTATGGCAGAAAACTTCAGAATTTTTTTCCTCTGTAATGAATCTCAGTAAATGGATTTGAGCTGCTCCCAGTAACCAGATTTAAAAATAAAATAAAGAAGTGCAGGTTTTGTTGTTCTGACATTTACAGCATAATCTATCTGTAAAAATAATTGCATTTCAAAGCATTGGATACCTTGAAAATAGAAATCTGGGGAATGTAGACTCAGTTTAGTTGAGATCACTTTTTTCTTTTTTCCCCGGGAAGGAAAATAGCAACCTAATCACTCTGTAGGAGAAATCCACATTGCATTGTGCGTTCCTTGAAGAAAATAGATTGAAAAGAGGAGTCACTCAATACTTATGCTGAGGAAACATCTTTGTGAGGAAATTTTGCATTGCTTTGGATGGGAACAGCTGACAGGAGAGGAGAGACACTACAGACTATCATCTAACTTTTATAGATGACATTTCTGGTGGGTTAGGGTCACCTTGGGTTTAACCAGAAAACAGATTTCTTAAAAATAATGAAATTGGGTTTTTTGTTATTTAGTCATTCTTCCTGTTGCATTAATCTTATGTTCCATTCTATCTTTCATCCACTTACATTAGGAGAAACAGACATGTCACCGAATGTTAAGGTCTCTAGAGGAAATGTAGAAAAAAATATTAGTATGTTTGTCTCAAATTCTAGGAGAAGGTCCACTTCCTCATTTAAGTTATGCAAATTGTACAATTGACTTTGGTCAAAAATCTGTATTTTTGCTATACCTGATAACAATTGAAGCAAAATAATTCATCTCTTAAAGGCAGAACTTACTGCTTAATAATGCTATGAAAGTCTGACAAAAGAGGTCTGCCTGTAAGCACAAGAAAATTTTGAGGATATTTATGATGATATTAGGTGTTTTCTGTAGGATACCAGTAGGATATCTCCAGTTAGCCACTTAATTAAGGAAAATTACTTGTCGGGTAATATAAATCCTTTTAATGATGAAAAGATGATGACAAAAATCACAAGGGATTATACTGAGTAATAATCACATAGAAATCATAATAGCGTTTTCATAACAGGCACGCATACTTCATCTGCAGCCACATTCTGAAAAGAAGCGTACCTTGCCCCTCCTTGCTTCCAGCTTAATTTCTGTGTCAATGCCTGGGGACTTGCATCCCTCAACCATGTTTTAGAAAGAAGGCTCAAGTTTGGAGAGTTTGAAGCATGTATGTGTGGTGCTTAGGGATGTGACTTGGTGGTGGAGCTGGCAGTGTTAGGTTTATGGTTAGACTCAATGATCTCAAGGACTTTTTCCAACCTAATTGATTCTGTGGTTCTGTAAACTTGTCTAGATTGTACCGCAACAATTTCACTAGGTATATTAATATATTTTATTAAATGGAACTGTAGTTCCATTTTTCCATACCATCTCCATGTACTGCATGTTAGAGCTGCTGTCTTGGCCAGGACAGTTCCTGTGCTTTCGCTCTGGGATGATTTGGGTGTATCCGCTGTGTCATCTATGGGCTATGACACAAAGCTTTGTTACGGCTCTGAACTACGATATCAATAGCTATCATTCTGATTTCTTCATGGTATGCTCTCTTCTGAATGTAGGGCTTGTGATAATTATGCTTCAGTGTGTCCCAATATATTGTCTGAGATTGAGTCCTGTTATGCATTTGTATTCTGCACTGTAAGAAGGATGTACATTTGACAAGTCATATAAATATTTCTCTCAAACATTAGTTTGCTAAACATATACAAGTAATAGAGAATGACAATCCCATTCAATGGAGTCCTTAACTAAACAGGCTATTGTGACGCCCTGTTGGAACGTTCAGCCCCCAGTGAGAAGTTAAGGATTGAATCCCAGCATGAGCAACAGAAGGAAAGTTGTGTGGATGGTCCTCTTCCTTTAACTTAGTGGAGTAAGAGAAAAATCTTAGATGATAGTGCTTGGGCTGGTAGGAGAAAAGGAAAAAATATATAAATAGGGAGAAAATCTGTGAAGGTTCAGCTTTTAGGAGTATATTGAAAAGCCTTAGTCTGAGCTATAAGAAAATCTGGAGTCCTCACAACTGAGGTACTTCACAAGCTTTTCAAAGAAATAGATTTGAGTCTCCTGCCTCCTTGTCTCACAGGAACAATGTACTTCTGGGAATAACATCAGTAATACTTCCTGGGGGCCTTCTAAACTCTCTGCCATCCATCATGGCTGAATATTAAATTGGACTACCATGACTTGACTTTCAATGTAGGTTGCTGGACACCTTCTGAAAATACAGAATGTTCCTGTCAGGTTGAACATCAGAAATTAAGGCATGTAAAATCAACAGCTGATATAAAATCTTGTCCTCTTTATTCTAGATGACTCAGTTTCGCACATATCTCCTGGCAGCCTAGGTATTTTGTTTAAATTAAGGATTAATGGGATATTGGATCTTTATATTGTTGAATAACTCATCTTCTATGGGTCACTAATGTTGAATGTTTTTGTGCTGGTATAGCTAAGATCACCTAGAAACAACTTGGCATAAATGTGTCACCTAACTTCATTATGTATTTATTTTCTCTAAGACTTCTTTTCGTGTCATCAGAACCCCTTTTACACCTACTATAAACAGAACTTTTGAACTCAAAATACAGAAATGGATTTAATTAAGAATAAATCAAGATAGTCAGATTGTCATCCAGTAGTGTTCATCATTAAGAGACCAAATTAGACACATTAATAAAAAAATCTCTCTCTCTCTTTCTTTTGCTTTTGTTTATTCCCTGTCTACTACTGATGCTTCAAGGAGAGTGAGATGAATGAATCAGGTCACAGAAGATATTTTTCACAAGTTCTCTCCAGGACCAAATATGTGTAACAGTGGAAATACTCGATTGCTTTCCATTTTTTTTTTTCCTGCAGATACTAGTTTCTCATATTGCTTTCTGTAAGCTTAAAACAACATCAATTTTTAAGGACTTGAAAATGCTTTTATATTTAAAATCAAATAAGCAAAGAATGTGTATACTTGGTTCTTGAAGTGTACTGGCTATAAAGACACCCAAAAAACATAGTAAAATAAAAAGGTGGAGGGTGAGAAAATCTGAGTGATGAAAATGAGTAATTGCTTGGCAGCAAGTCTGCAGGGAGAGACCTGACACTGTACTACACATATTTTCTGAATAATGAGAGAAATCTCAGTGCTGTGCAATCACTGCCTATTGGGTCAGAAATTTCACATTAGTGGGTTCATCAGAGCAGACAGGTGTCATAAAGACATTCTTTCCTGAAGTAAACATACCTTTTTCTTCATTGAACTGTCATCTCTTAGTTTGGATAATGGGTACAGAATAAAATCTTATGAGATCTATTAGAGGGATATCTGAAATTTGATTTCCATGATTTTACTATTGATTTATTCAAAGAAGGAAATTACATAAACAGATATATCTACAGGCATGAGTAAAGCTCATACATGTTGAGTTTCTTTATGAGACCAGACGACCGCCGATGGCAAAAGGAAAAGAGTCTGCTCTCTCTCACTGGGGAATATTTTCTGTATTCTGGAGTCCTGCCCTTCCTTGGCTCTTTCCTGGTCTTTCCCAGTGGCTCACCAGTGCCAGAAAGAACAAGGCCTTCCTGTGCCAGGGCTTTTTCCCCAGGGGGCAGGGCCCAGAGGCGGGGACAAGACACTGCCCAGTCAGGGATAAAGTGGGAGGGGAAGAGATAGATTACAGGGTGAGGTTACATTTCAGTGTGGGAGATGGGCACTGCTGGGCAAGGACAGACCACATGGTACAGAGAAAAAACATGACAAATCCGATGAAACACAATATAAACAAAATTAATGCATTACAACACATACATATAATTCCACTTAGACTAGACAAAAGTCTGTGCTTGTGTTGTTAATGATATATGGCATTTTGTCAGAAGGTAGGAACATCTGACTTTTCCAGATCTATCGTCTATCTTGCCTAGACTACCTTTATGCAGGTGGAATTTTCTTTTAATTTTTCTTTGTTTGTTTGTTTGCTTATTTTCTTCTGTGTCTGATTTTTTTCTATTTAACTCTTTAGTTGAAGAAAAGCAAGGATTCAACTTTTCCTGTAATTTCATTTTCAGGAAGTACACAAACTAAATAAATCTAATCTGTTTGTCATTTGTTCTTGCTGGTGTAGGAAATATCTAGGAAGAACTTACAGAAAGAGAAAGTTTTTATTCTCTGTTGGATTAAATTTATCCTTGGCAGTACCTTCTGTCTCATTTATTCTTCACATGGTATCCTCTTGCCAATATTTTCTGTTCTCACTATGTTTACATTGTAGTTACAGAAATCCATAACACAAACTAATCAGGGATATCAAAATGAAAGAAAAGATGAGAGGCAAGATAAAACCTGCCATCTGGGTGTTCAGGCACTGAAATAGTTTGATTAAAACTTTGTTTTTACTATTATCCCTGGAAGAGTCATAATTATTTATTTGCAAATGAATGCCGTAGCAAGTAGCAAAAATTGCTTTTCCTTGGCTAGAGAAATAAAGATGGTTTCTTAGCAAATGAACCTCATTAGGTGCTTTCAAGCAATGTATAGTGCAGTATCTGTCCCAGCCTTGCTGTCAAAATGAATTGGAAAACCTATTATTAGCATGTTCCTGATAGCAACAAGTTCCTCTTGAGATGTTTTGGCTTGGGGAATTTTCCATTATATTTTCTCTTTAGTGGAAGATAAAGGGGAGATGGGGGAGCAGAAGACAATGTCCATGTCAGTTCCTTTTTGACATATCTGCCCCTAATGAATTTAAGTGGCTGGATAAATTCCATCAACTTGTAGTAGAAAACAAAGCTGTTAAAATAGTGAAAACAAATTTGTGGGGTATATATTTCCTGGGTGGTTCTCTTCAGAAATGTGAGCTTACAATGTGCTCTAAGCAAGGTGAAAAGGAACTCAGCCACAGAATATTAAAAAAAAAAAAAAAAAATTCAAACTCAAAGTGATTTATAGCGAAAATTTTGCTTTCTCCTTGACGTGTTTTAAAAGGAAAATATAATTCTGTTGAGCAGAATTAACCCTGTTCCTCTTACTTGTCTTGCAATATGAAATGTGTTACTCCCAACCTCATAGAAATAATTGAAGGGAAAAAACTTGGGCAGACAATTTCTGGTTCAGTACCTTGATTTTACTTAAACCCTATCTTGAAACAAGAGTTTTGGTTAATAAACTAAAATGAAGTTTTGGTATGTTTCACAGATAACTGTTTAATACCTACTAGAATTCTTTGAAAATCTCCCCATTGAGCATCTAGTGTTCTACAACAAATGCAGGATTATCACAATGAAGGAAAGAACCCATCAATACCAGCAACAAAAGCAAAATAAAACCCAAGGTGTAAGAACTTTTCTTTCAAGTTCTTCTCTGTAAGAGAAAAGATGGATGAAAAGTAAAGCCTATTGAGAAGATAATATTATGGAGGGTCAGCCTCCTCTCTTTCTTTCAGTTTGCCCTCTCTACAGAAGAGACACTTTGTGTGATGTGGCAGAAATGAGTGGGTCAGGAGTGCTACCATATGCAGCAATATAGATAGTGGAGGAGTTCAGGGGAGTTATCAGCTAGCAGAGAATTTATGGTAGGGGATCAAGGCTGAAGTGTTAAGACATATGTTTTCCAGGGGCAATAGGGGCCTACACCATACAGCTGTGGAAAAATTAACTGAAAAGCAGTCTACAGTGCAGGACTGGATAGGGATAAACCTATCTATAGAAACAGGACAAACAGCAGCATCCACATGGGAGGCATGATTCTGTTGAGTAGCTCTTGCCTCTAATATCTCTGAGACATAGGCTTGTTGATGAGCATGATCTGACGCATGTATATTTATTGTGCCTAGCAATATTGCCTTATAAGTGAGCTTAGCAAGGCTTTGATTGAAGGCAGAAATCTTTCCTTTCTGCTTGCTTTCTCCATATAACATTGCACTGCCTAAAATCCCTAGTTCTGATGGGAAGGCCTGAATTATTCATCAGCCAGTTGATGGCAGGTGATGAGATCTTTTCACACTACAGCCCTGTCACTAGGTGTTTATTGCTCTGTTTCACCAGCAGCCCTGCTATTACTGTGCAGCCAGAGGAGCCCCACATAGAGACACGACATGTATCAGTAAGGATAGCTCTTTAAAGACTCTGTTTTGCCTGGGAGGTCATCTGAAGGTTCTTACGAACAAATTATTTCTTAATTTCCGCTGACTGAGTAGATAGCCTTAATGATCTGTCACCTAGCAATAGGCTGCCTGTTCAAACATGAAGAATGGCATACTGATGGCTTATAACTAGAATCAGTTCATTTTAGCTAGTCTCTTGTCAAGCATGTTTCCAAGATACATATATTATTTACATATTCATGAGACTTTACAGACATTGACACCATGAGGTGGCCTGTCTGATAATGTGGTACGAGTTTATGCTGTGTCCTGAGGCACTTTAAGTCTATTAAGTGAATCAAATCTGCTCACTTCTGTTCTTCCTAGGTGGTGTTCTTGGACTAAAGGAGTGGAGCTGCAATCAACATTTGTGTACAGTACCTTACTTTTTTTCCCATCCACCTACTTCTTTTCCATGTTGAAGTTAATTTCATTTTATAGAGAGGCATTAAGCTGAGGGAAATTGCCATTTACAAAGTCAGAGAATCATTTTCTTATGTTACTGTTGTTCAGAAATGTAGTCTCGACTCTTTGTCTGCAGGCAGAGAAAATGACAGACTCAAGAAAAAGTGCCTTTAAAACTTCTTTTTTTTTTTTTTTTTTTTTTTTTTTTTTTTTTTTAACTCTACTGAGATATTGATCTTTGACCTTATTTCTGGTGTGGAAAGGTGTGGAAAAATAACAGTGTGAGTGGGGTGGAGGATGTGGGGTCAAGAGACAGAGAAGAGGAGAATCTTCCACAATAAAGGAGCCATGGGCTATGGATTTCTCTTGTCAGTGTGAACCTCCACTATCTTGATCATGTCTCTACTAATGTGTAATTAAATTTAACAGAAATAAAGTTAAAACATGCCACCTAATAGAAATTAAAGCACAAGCAACAGTAGAAATTGGAATGTGTCTTGGGCTACTTCCAGAGTTTAAAACAAAAAGACCCCAAATAATCTGCTAGACATGATGATTTCCTTTATTTTAGAAATCTGTACTTTTTTTTTTTATTTTTTTTTTATTTTTTTTTTTTACTTTTTTTTTCTTTTTTTTTCCCCAGAGAATCCAGAATTTAGGAAAGTAAAGAAAGAGTAAAAGAGACAAACTGCTATTTTCCTCCATTATTCAAAAGATGGAAGTCCTAAGAAGCAACTAGTATTCTCACTTCTCTCTATCAATTACTGGCACTACATTTGGAAGAGATCAGAGGAAGAGATAGAAAGCTAAATAGAAACTGATATTGTAGCACATTATTTTCGTAAATTTAAGTGGTAATTCTTGTAAAAATTGGTTAGCCACACAAGGCAATAATTCTGTGAGGGTTAAACTGCAGCCTTATATGTAGCATTAACAGCAAGACAAATAGCAAGCTATTTATTGTAACTTCTTAATGAGAGGTCTCCATGGACAAGGCTTACAAAGAGAGAAGGATCTGTATTGGAGAAGCCATGTAGGAGGCACCTGGGTAAATGAAAACAGTGCTAATGCTGCATGTCCCCCAAATATAAGAGAACTCTTTAACAAATGCAATCGGATTCACTAAGGAAATTTCACTTTTGCACATGAATGAGGATTTTACATAGACATGTTGATGGCCTCTGTGGAATTACAAGATTTAATTCCAAAGTGAAGGACAGTTTTAGAACTTTCATGCTGTAACCAATCAAAATTTGACAAAGTCCAAGAGAAAAAATGTCATTGAAATATTTGTGTTGTTTGGTGTGGATTTTTTTTCTTTTTTGTTAAGGATTTGAACTTGTTTCTTTTTCCTTTGCCAAGTAATTTTAACTATTGTAAAACATGCATCATATGTTTCCTTTCAGAGCACTGACTCCATAAAATTCCTAGATAAAGTTATGTGCTTTCATTATGTGCTTTCACCCTGATTGCTTGTGAACAAAAAAATCCTACTTGTGAAAAAATTTGTATTAATTTTCCTATGAAGTGCATCCCCTTTAATGAAAAGTGGTGACAGAGAAAGGTGAGCTCAGTTAATGGGTAGCAGGGGCTGTATGTAGTTTCTTGAAGTTTTAGAGAATATTTATTGTAGGATGAAAAGGAGACAAATTTCTTTCTATGTCACCTTTTTTCCTATGAAAATGGTACAGGCTAGAATTCATTATGAACCTTATTCCATAAACTTCAAATTGTGTTTCACATCCCCCGCGGGCCACTAACGCCCCGCAGTGAGGATTTGTGGAAAGCTTTCCATGGATGTATTGAGCTCGTATAGCTTTAGCAGAATGTGGTCTTAGTCACAACCTCTATAGTCAGAGGATGATGATGTTGAAAAGACTGCTATAACAGTGCATATTGACAAGGTGCTGTAAAAGAACTTGTATTTATTTCTAATCTGAAGTTTGGAGGCCAAAGAAACAGTGACTGTCACCAGTGATACAAATTGTTTCGCTTTGAAAGTGGGTGGAAAAATATCTCTGGTTTCTCCTGAAAACATATTTCTTTTTGATTTTTAAATTCTCCATATTTAATCTTATAAAATACTATGTGCCTTTTACCTTACTGGATTAAACAGAGATTAAATACAGATTTTATGTAGCTGTCCTGAATAAATCAGGCCTTTTCAATACGGCTTTGATCTAGTTTGAGGCCTTTGAAACCTAACTTGGTTGAAATGTCAATGTATTCATGGTGTAATGCAGTGAGGAACATGGAAGCTTCTAATACTATCTTTGAGAGTTTATTACAGAAATGGTGCTTGACAAGAGCTACACATTATAGAAGAATTGTTAATTTTGAAATTAGCTCTTGTAGATCTGTTTAAGAAAGTTTATAGGGGGGGGAAGTGCTCTCAAAATAATCTGAAATGAGGTCTGCTGTGAAGATACAGCAGAAAGGCTGATGAGGAAATATGTCAGTTATACCTGCTTTAATCTATTTGTTACCAGGAAAGACAAAAACTGTGCACAGATTAATGAAGCGTTTTAGTCAGACAGATACTGATGAACTTGTGCCTGCTTCTCTACACTTTGTTGCTACAGAACCAGAGAGATGTGAAATTACCAAAGAACCTACACCCGGCAAGGAGTTCCTCTGATACTGAATTAGAAAATATAACAGAACATTTAGGAAATGAGGTCCCAGCTTTCTGATCACATGTAATGCATGAAAGGCTGCTTTTTCTTGTGTGTACTTTGCTAATGTGTGTGGTATTGGTACATTAAGTAAACTGTTGAGTATGACAGAACATATGAAGTGAAATTCACTCTCCCCCATGAAGCCTGACTAATCAGATATTAAGTGGGGAAGTTTTCGGGTATTTTTCTCCTCCTAGCCTGCCATCAGGATGTACACAGTTTCCAAAAGAGCTGTTTCAGATTATAAAATAGGAATTGCATGTGCACCAAAGCTATTTCACACTAGTGTATGGGGTCCTGTTTTGGGTTTATGTGGCTAGTTTTTGGTAGACGGGGTGCTACAAAGGTGACTTCTGTGAGTAGCTGCTGGAACCTTCTCCCATGTCCAGTGGAGCCAACACCAGCTGGCTCCAGGATGGACCCCAAATTGTTTAAGTCTGAGCCAATCAGGAATGACAGCAACATTCCATCTATGATAATGTATTTCAGAAGAAAAAAAAAAAAAAGTTATTTAGCAGATGTAATTGCATCTAGGGAATATGGAAGTGAGAATATGTGATTGTAAGAGGAACAACTCTGCAGGCACCAAGGTCAGTGGAGAAGGAGGGGGAGGGGGTGCTTCAGGCACTAGAGCTGAGATTCCCCAGCAGCCCATAGTGCAGACAGCCCATGGTGAAGCAGCTGTGCCCCTAAAACCCGTGGAGGCTCATGCGGATGCAGAGATCCACCTGCAGCCTGTGGAGGAGCAGCCTGAGAGGAGGAGGCTGTGAACCCATGTTCTGGAGCAGGCTCCTGACAGGGACCTGCAGACTAGAAGAGAGAGGAGCCCATGCTGGAGCAGGTTTCCTGACAGGACTTGGGATCTCTCTGAGGGACTCATACTGGAGCAACCTGTCCTTGAATGACTGCACCCTCTGGAAAAGTGACCTGCACTGTAGCAGTTCATGGAGAACAGTTGCCCATGGGATGGAATTCATGCTAGGGTAGTTCACGGAGAACTGTCTCCTATGGGAGGGACACCCTTCTGGAGAAGGGGAAGGATTGTTCTCTCTGAGCAGCAGCAGGAGCAACTTGTGATGAACTAACCATAACCCCCATTCACTGACTCCCTGTGCAACTGCAGGAAGGAGACAGAGATAGGAGTGGAGAAGGTGTTTTTTAAGACTTCTCATTATCCTGCCCTGATTTTTTTACTAGTAAATTGAATTAATTTCCCTAAGCTGAATCTGTTTTGCCCATGGATAGTGAGTAAGCTCTCCTGGTCCTCATCTCAACTTATGAACCCTTCATCATATTTTCTCTCCCCTGTTCAGTTGTAGATGGGAGTGATAGAGAAGCTTTGGTGGGTGCCTGGCATCCAGCCATGGTCAGCCCACCACAGGCCTTAAGATTCTGAACCTGACTAAAATTTTAAATTCAGTGTCCTTAAAAAAACCCACCTCTGTAATGTCCAATCTGTGAGCATTTTTTCTCCACTACCTATTCCTTGATAGCGTGTATGAGATAGAGAACACCCTTCCAGCTTTGCCACCCACGAGAGGCACAGTTTGAAGCTGTTCTCTTGCCACAGCTGTCAGGGCCTATGAGACAAGTAAATAACAGAGCATGATTAAACTAGGAATAATGTTTAGAAAGAAATGAGAGAACTTTCCAAATGTGGGTGAAATTCAGCATAAGATAAGAAGATGATGTATGTTTTGCTACATAAGTAGTTTCTAAAGCATATGTAAGGAATTCTTTAATGTAAAGGTATCAAAAGTATGATCAAAGGTATGGTCATATAGAGAAATAACATCTCTCCTAGTTATTGATTCTGTAAGGTGCAATGCATTCTCATTTTCCTGATGACCAGTGAGAATATATAATGGATGCTGAGAATTAGGATATTTCCCAGTCTTTCTGACTGAATGATCCAATGAACCTACTCTTGTCTGCTTTTCCTATACTATGATTTTACACAATGTTACCCCATTTCTAGAAATCTGAGAAAGCTTTAAAATGCAAACTTTCTGTTTGGAACTTGTAAGAATGTTTTTCTACCTTCTTTTGTATTCTATGATTGCAAAAGGTTGTATTTTAACATGATTGGTGTTTCCTTGTATAGAAATATTAAATTACTTCTATTTTTTTTTCCTGTTCCAATTGTTTAATGCTATTTGACACCTTTTTAATGATTTCTGTTTCAGTGGAAAAAAACCCATAAAATACACAATATTCAAGAAAAAAAGTTTGGCCAATGTTTTCTTTCTATGACTGACTATAAACTAGAGATAACAGCTTGTAAATGGTGCTTTGGAAGGCAGTTTCTGCTGTAATGGGATTTTCATGCAGCAGATGGAATTCCTAGAAAAACCTTGTGTGTCTGTTGGAGAATTTTTGTTTTGAAAATCCCAGGTCTTTTTCAGTTCAGCTGTGTCCAGAAGACCCCACACTAGGATCTAGTCGATGTATGGAAAGCAGAAAAAACTGTATGCTATTGCCATTTGTCAATTAAAAGATTGCATCTCTAAAACATAAAATGAGATTTTGGGGGCAGAGGAAAACTTGAATTTTTAATTTTTTTCTGGATGTCCTTTATGTATTCTGTGAACTAGGTAGGCAGCAGAGTTGAATTTCACACCACAGATGCACCAAAACTGAGAGGCACTAAGGCAGACAAAGGAGCTTGATGGGAAAAGAATTTTCAGAGGATCTCATATCTGTGTTGAACACTTTCCTGAAGCAGAGGTTTGTGTGGTAGGAATGTGAAAAATGGTTGAAAAGAGAGAAAGCTGGGTTTTCTACTGCTTCCCAAAGTGCAGGGAAAGCAGATGTAAAAAAATCCAGTTTCAGTAAAAAATATTTTTTATTGCTCTTGATCAGTCTGTGTCTGCTGTCTGCTTTCTCCTAGTGGAAGACAAACTAGAAGGTGAGACAAAACCCACATTAGGCGTATATAGGAGCAGGGTGTTTGGATAGTGAGACTGGCTTTTCTTAGCAGTAGGTGAAAATTCTGAATGTCATTTGTTAGATCACAAGAATCTATATTATTGCAAATTCTCAGCTCTGCCATACTCAAAGTTAAAACATTACAAGTGATACTCATTGGACTTGTGAATTTGTGAATGGCAGATTAATGTTAATGGAACGGAGAAATTGTTGCTTTCTATAAGTAATGTGCTTGGCAGGGAAACAAAAAATCTCAGCAAAGCCTCCCTGAGTCCTCAAACCAAGAATGCAGGTGTGAAAAAAAAGATTAGTTTTCAACACAGCTGCATTTAATGCATTTTGTACTAATTGAGAAGCCCTTTCCTGTCTCACGTTCCTCAATAGTCTACCAATAGTCTACTGCAACCCATATCCCTGCACTGGACAAGGTCAAGAATTGTATGGCTGTATGGTAACCATCTGGGAAAACCATCTGTACAAAAAACACCAACTTTTTCTCTTTTTCACCTTTCATCCTGAAAATGGCAAAGGGTACAGAGTTTTGTTACATCAAGACAGATGATTTTTAAGGTCAGCAATATCTTATGTGTAGACAGTGGTGAAGTATTTGTTAAGCCCATTTTAGCTGTACAAAGATGTGACTATAACTTTTCCTGCTGCACTTATACACTGTTATCCTGAGGGATAGAAAAGATGGTGAGCTCCAAAAACAGAAGAGCCAAGACTTGGAAATGCAGTAATTTTAAAGTAAACTGTAATGTGACCAGAGTTTTTTCAAGCTGTAATAAGAAATGTAGCAATATCTCTGTGGCAAACCCTTGTCAATATAACAAGTACATGTCCACATGTATATCTTGATAATAAAAATAGTTTTGATATACATTGTCCACTGTTTTGTTTTTGTTCTGTGTAGACAAAAATGTCCTTGAAGTGTAATATTTAAGAGCCATTAGTCAAATAAAGATACCAATTTATTTGACCAATAGTCAATTAAAGATAGACAGTCTCTTTTCTTGTTTCTTTGTTTGAATTTTTATTTGTTTTTGTTTTGTTTTGTTTTGCCACAGGGACAGTTTTCAATTTTTTCAAAGTCTTTATTTGATTATAATTCCATTTTTTCTCACACACAAAACCTTGGAATCCTTCAGTGTTACTCTTTCAGCTCAGTTCAGAATGCACATTGCTTATATTTTTGTTTTTAATCCCTAAATTAATAATAATTTTAGAATGTATTTTCTATAACACTTCCTGCTACCATCCTGATGCTTCTTAAAGACCTATTCAGAACTGAAAAGTAATTGCTTAAGTGGCTCTGTCCCTCCAGATCTTCAACTGCTCTGGCAATTTCAGCCCTGCTTTCACCAAGGCAGAGTATCTTTGATCAAGATGACAGGTACATTTCTAACTTTGAATTAGATTCTGATAACTGGAAAAAGAACAGGGATATTCTCAGAATCTGGGCTATGTTCATCGTTTGTCTTTTGAGAATGTCATTAGATTACTTACATATAGGAGTCAGGTGACTCTTCCCTAAGAAATTTTATGAAGGTAGTAATTTTCTAACATCAGTTACAGGCAAAATAATAGTTACAGACAAAATAATATTTCCTCTGCTTGACTAACTAAATGTTTATATGTATCAGCAGGAGAGAGCAGCTTTTGACTGCAGCCAGAATTCTGAGAGCTACCCTTCTTGAAGAGGTTCATGGAGAACTTATTTCTGTGTTTATGTTATCTACTCACATGTACATGAGGGCATTTAAATTCATCACACAGCACTACATCTACACCTTTATACTCCTTTGCACAATTTTCATGTATCATCTTGGTTTAATGCTACTTGCTTTTCATTGGAGGGGTCAAGTAAGACTTTTGACTTCTGAACATCACGCAGTTTTATGTTTTGGGAACTGTTAGGCAGCAAAAATTTTCAGTCATGCTGACCATATCCTACAGGGTCCACATGTCTCATATGTGACATATTTTGAACTGAGGAGCCCCTGATATTTCTATAGCATTATTTTTAAGACTTCCTGTTACATTTCTCCTTTTATCTTCCAGGGGATTTACAACTTTGTTCTTGGTTTGTTTGTCTCAAAACAGAGGGTGGAGTTTTAAATTTATAGCCCCCTGTGAAATTCTGTCATTTCCCTTCTCTGAGATTCTGTGCTTCTCATTGTTTGGTCTTTAAAGAAGAATTTATCCAGGTTGTCACCTTTTCATTATATTATGCAAAGTACATATTCCTAAAGTTTCTGTGACAGATTTTCGTAGTTAAAATCTGCGTGACTAATGGGTCAACATCTGAACCTCTTTGAATAACAGACCGTTATGTGGTAGTTTTTCTTTAAAGGAGTATTAATTGTTTGTAGATAGAGATGATAATAATGTTTCATGTTATTTTGTTTACAGGAGGCTTTGGCTTTATAGGACTTTCATCTTTTCTTTCTTTTGGCTTTTATTCAAGTTAGTTTTGTATATTCTTGACAGTTTGTGTTTATCCCTCTAGATCCCAAAACCTTAATGAAATACATCCTTCTTATTTTGATCTCTTCATGCTGGACCCACTCACAACATCTTTTGTTCTATATTATGTTCGCTAGAACATAAGATTTGATTGTGTTTGATGATCAGAAGGTTGGAGCACCTCTCCTATGAAGACAGGATCAGAGAGCTGGGGTGGTTCAGCCTGGAGAAAGCTCTGTGGATACCTTACAGTACCTACAGGGCCTACAAGAGAGCTGGGGAGGTTCACAGGAGTGATAGAAAAGGGAGTTATGACTTTAGATTGAAAGAGGTATGGAATAAATATTAGGAAGAAAATTTTAAATATGAGGATGATGAGACACTGGAACAGGTTGCCCAGAGAAATTATGGATGCCTCATCCCTGTAAGAGTTGAGGACTGGATTGGATGGGGCTTTGAACAGCTTGGTCTAGGTGCAAGGTGTTCCTCCCAAGGACAGCATGTTTTAACTAGATAATCATTAAGGCCCCTTCCAAACCAAACTATCCTATAATTCTAGGATTCTGTAGTTAAATTATTTTATGTCTATACTCTGCTGACTAAGAACTGACTCTAGAACTGATTTGAGGCAGCCTTCGGGGGAATTTAAAGCCATTCATTTCATATGAGATACCATTCTTGCATTGCTAGAAATGAGTAGAAGAATAATAAAGACTTGATCTTCTAAAAAGGATTGGAGCTTGCTCAGCTGGACTGAAAAGTTTCCACTTTTTCTTTGCCAGTTTAGCCTCTTTTATTCCATGAAAATTCTTCAGTATGTAAGCAGTACATGTTTCTGCTGTTACCGAGATAGTTTTCATTCTGCAGTCCTCTTCTGACATGCCCTTGACTATACTGTTCCAAGAAAGAATTTAAAATATTTTGGTTTTCAGTCAAGTGGATGTGTGGATACATTTGAGTCGTGTGGAAATGGCAATTGGCCTCTACTGCAAAAGCAAGAATGCATTGTCCAACTCCTTTACAGGTATAAAAGAGTCAAGGAGATTTTTCCTCTTTGGTGATAGATCAAAAGCTGTCATCAGAAAATAAATAAAAAATGTTGATTTTAGTTTTACTCCCTCCCTCCCTCTTCCCCAGCTCCCTAAACTTGTTAGTCCATCTAAAAAGCTTCCATTTACAAGCAGAGCCAAAAGGGGAAGAGTCAAATTATTAGGATTTGTATACCCTAACTAAATTTGTAGTAGTGTGTTTAAGATCCCATACCTCACCTTTAAATTATAATATACCTGAGTCAAGGACTAGGAAGAAAACATCTGTTACTCTGGTTTTTCTGAGTTTTTTTTATTAGCCTTTTGAATTTCATAATGGAGTCAGATCTTTTAGTTACTGTACAATATTAGAGCAGTTTTCTACCTTTCCCACAGATGTAACATAAACAAGTCCTTTGTTTTTCATTCTCTGTCCTTTGTTTGCATATTTCTAACCTGAAAACAGCTGTAACTAACAATTGGTCTGCCCACTGGAGGCAGGCCTTTGCTGTTCTTGGCATACCTTCTGCTGTGAAAACCGACAATGGTCCTGCTTATGCCTCACAGAAGGTACGGCTGTTCCTACAGTCGTGGGGTGTGTCACATAACTTTGGCATCCCTCATTCTCCGACGGGACAGGCAATTGTAGAACACGCTCACAGTACACGCAAGCGTGTTCTTCAAAAACAAAAACAGGGAATGCAGCGTGAAACCTTGCACAGTCGGTTGGCAAAGGCTTTGTACACCATCAATCACCTTATGGTGCCACAGAACTCAAATAATCCTGTCATTTTGAACCATCATCTCTCGTTGCAGGCTTTGGACGGTGTGCAACAGCCTCGAGCAAAGGCACGGGTCCGAAATTTAGTCACCAAGCAATGGGAGGGACCCTATAACCTTATCGCTATGGGGCGTGGGTATGCGTGTGTGTCCACGGACACTGGGACACGCTGGCTACCTTCAAAGTGTGTCCGTCCTGACCTGCGACCACAGAGGCAGAATTCAGCTGACAGGCACGGTGGAAGCCGTGATCAACTTGAAAGTCACCAAGTGGGTGAATCCTTGAGTGATCACTCTGATGATTCCTCCACAGACAGTGATTGAATTTGTATATATTCCCTTTGTAAATTTGTTCATTTTTCTTTTTCTGTTTTTTCTTTCTTTAAAGTTAAAAGGGTGAAATGTTACCCTGTTTTTTCTGAGTTTTTTTTTATTAGCCTTTTGAATTTCATAATGGAGTCAGATCTTTTAGTTACTGTACAATATTAGAGCAGTTTTCTACCTCTCCCACAGATGTAACATAAACAAATCCTTTGTTTTTCATTCTCTGTCCTTTGCATATTTCTAACCTGAAAACAACTGTAGCTGACAATTGGTCTGGCCACTGAGGCTGAGGGGTGGAAACCCCCAAAAGCCAATCTTCTGCTAGACCCAGAAATATATAAAAAGTAAAGAATAAACAAAGGGGTTCTCTTCCTCCTCTCTCCGCTCTCTCAGCAGTGAGCTGGGATCGGAAGGACCTCTGCTTTGCAAAAATATCTTGTCTGTGTGTGACTGCTTTGTGTGTCTCAGTGACAAACATCTTTTATTATTTCAGTATGCCAGCATCATGTGTAGTAATTTGTTTATTGATGATAACATATCATTTGGTCTTGCAGAATTTGTTTTAAAATGAAGATAGGTATTAATCTTAAAGCTTTATTCATTATTTTAATATTCACTTTATTTTAAAAAAAGTTGTGTAAGTATGGATATTCTTTGATTTTACTAATGAAGTGTATAGCTCATTTTCAGTGCCTCGTTGAAGTAAATTATAATGCTTGCAAGAATTATAATTGAAAGAATATTTGATGTCTTAAAAACTGGGTTTAGATGCCTAAGTAAATTTGGTGAACCATGCATTCTCAAAATACTTTTTTTCCTACCTTTCTAAATTATATGAGTTTTTTCTTGCTTGATAGATATCACAAAAGAGGCAAAAGTGATAAAACACTGATTAAACTTCAGAGAAAGACGTAGTGAATTAATAAGCATGATCAATATTTTAAATAGGTGGGTATTCCATACACTTAAAAATAGTGTTTCACAACAATCTGGAAAGTGTTGCTAAATTAAAATAACATGTATCCTAAATATTAATATTCTTCCTTTCTGGAAACAAATCTGTTATGAGAACCCTGAGATAAAAAGGCACAAGGAGACAAGAGGTGAATGTGCACTGCTGAGAATATGTATTTTGACATAGGCTTTTAAAATGGCCAACTGGTCTTTCAAAGAGATATGTTGCATCTGAACTTCATTAGGACTTGATGCTGGGTTGGGGGTATAGATATGGAACTTTTTTGAGTTTTACAGACCAAATCTTTAATCATTTATATTTCTAACACTGAAATGTTTTCTTTAACATTTAATATTAAATAACTTAAGATGGTATTCTACTAGAAGGTGGACACAATCTGGATCAACGTTGCTCTCTGATCTTTTAAACATAGCTGAGACTTAGTGGAAGAATCCCTGGAGTACTCATGAGCTGAATTTTCTTTTTCTCTACTCAGGTTTCTCTGTGCCATGTGAATGTCAAAGCTCTGGCTTTACTTTTTCAAGCTGCTAATTCTACGCAACTTCCTGTTTATACGCATGATGTTCAAATTAGATTTTTGAAATACATTTGTAGAAGAATGCAGAATCTCAGGACTGTAGAGTTAGAAATCATTACTTCTTCCTATCAACAGCTATTGCAGGTAGAGGAGCACTTCCACTACTTCTAGTCAAACAAATCAATACAGCATGAAGAAAAACAAACATATTTGTATTTGTGTGGGCTTGTTACCCGGTGTGGGTTAAGTATGGTTAAATCAGAAATGCATGGCATGTATATGTGTGCTGGAGCCAAGTGGTGCTAACAGAATCTGTCCCACCTTTTCTGCTTCTGCTTCTTTCCATCTACCTTGCTTCTAAGTACAGCCTGCCTAGTTACCTACCTTGACCATATAAAGATGTTGCTCTGTTTCACCAGAGCTTGTTCATTAAAAAAGAAATATATATATATATGTGTGTGTGTGTATGTGTATGTATGTGTGTGTATATATATGTATATCACATATATATGTATATATATGTATATCACATGTATATGTATATATATGTATATCACTCTCCAGTATTGGGATAAAAGTATGATGAGGCTGAAGTAATGTATCTGATCATTTTTTCACTGGAAGAATTTACTTATAAACTACTGACTGATTTCTTGGATTCTGTTTTGCTCTTCTTCACCATACCTATATGCCCACAAATCTGATGTAGCTCTGAATTCTGTGGTGAATTATAATGTGGATCATGTGTTGTCAGAGGCAGAGATTTTAATTCTCATTTTGGGATCAGGGTTGGGAGTGTCTGTTTTTGGATGCCTATTTGTATACTCCTAACAGAGAACACTAACAAAACTGGGACACTTTTGGTGACCTACATCATGATGATTACCTGTTTCGTTATTGTTTGCTCTCAACCAAAGAAAATAAAATATGTGTCAGCAGTAAAAAAAATTGGAACTAGGGCAATCTACAAACCCTCTGCATCAAAACTAGATCAGAATGGATATTTTCCAGAGAAAAATGAGATATAAATATGTAAACGAAAGGTAATTAAAAGTTTTACATTTTTACTCAGAATTATTAGCAGATCAAATTACCTCTTCATTCAGCTCTGTGTAAATTGCACCCTTGGGAAAAGGAGACACTGCAGATAAATAACTTTTATCTTCCTGGAAAGAATTTGAAAAAGATACTAGTATTTACTTAGCTGATTCTAAATTTTCCTTTCAGTAGACTTGGCAAGAAACTGAGCAATCAGAACAGGAACTTCAAATGTTTCAGCAAAATCTGAAAGAACTTTCATACAAAGGGAGGAAGAACTTTATATTTGGCCTGGCAAATATTTTTGCTTCCTGTGTGGAGGCTTTAATCTTAGCTCAAAGAGGGATCAATATATGTCATGACATGTTATTGTAATTGGATGTTTTCACTGTAGTTTATTGCAAATAAAAATTTAGATATGTTCCATTGATATTTGCTTTTGAGGGATTTGAATTTGAGAGATGAATGTGCACTTTCTACATCCAAGGTTACAGTCTTAATTTAGCAGCACCCTTTTCTGCTGTTTTGATCTGTGAATGTCTGAAAAATTTGGATTGAAATAAATGAGTTGATTTTCACATCAATTTAACATGTAATATCACTTTAGACTTGAATCTCAATGTAGTTCTTCAGTGAACAGATTCACATTTAAATCAACACCTATTTTAGGATTTGTCCACTACATCCTCCTGTCTCAAAAAGGGCTTTTCAGTCTCTTTATATCCCTGGGGACTAGTCAGCTGAAATACCACAACCAGAGAAATTTTGTTGGAAATTGTGCAGGTATGATTTCAGAACTCCATTCTCTAGCAAAAGTTTTCTGTATTGGAACTGAAATACCTTCATAGAAATACCTTCATTTATTTACCCAAAGACTTTATCTGGGTAAAGGAATGAAAAAAAAAAAAAAAAACCAACATGAGAAGGTTGTTAATTGCATTCAGAACTGGGATTGTCAGGGATAAAGTTATTAAATTAACTGCCTTCATTTAACTGCCTTTTGGGAGCTGCATTTCTTTATTTTTGGCTAAAACAGTGTTGATGATACACTAATCTTTGGGCTATTGCTGAAGAGTGCTTTCACAACAACGTTTCCTCTCTCTCTGCCCCTTCATCCCCTGAATGTCAGGAGATTTGGGGTGGACAAGAGTTCAGTATGGGCCACATCTGGAACAAAATGGCCAATAGGATATCCCATGACACCTGGAACAAAATGGCCAGGAAAGGGCATGGCTGAGTCACCATTCCTGATATATTTAAAATACACATACATTTGGCATTTAGCAAGATGGTTTCATGTTGGCTTTGGCTTCATTAAGTTTACAGTTAGAATCAATGATATTAAAGGTCTTTTCCAACCTGAATTACTCTATGGTTATACAAATTCATGCCTAACAATAAAAGTTCAAGCAAAGGATTAGGAAGGAGAAACATTTGTGGCTGTGACATTTGTCTTCTCAAGTAACCCTTAAGTGTGCTGAGTATCTTCTTTCCAGTGTCTTTCCAGTGGATACCTGTCTGCCCATGAGAAGTCGTGAAATAACCCCTCTTGTTATGCTCGAATACGCTACTTTTACTTTTCCTTTTAAACTGTCTTCCTTTTGATACTTTTCACCTTCTTCTATTTATCTCCAAAGCCCAAAGAGATGGGAATGTGTGAAAGGCAGGGGAAGACTCACCATGGTTCTTTTCACCACTCAAAGGGAAGCTTGAGGAACTCAAGGTATGGGCTGCAACTGGGAGTGGCAATGGGCAACACTTAAACTGGATATTGCTGAAAAGTAGAATGATTGTGGGGCAGTATTTGTTGTTGTAAAGTGGCAAAGAGAGGAGCGGTGGACCTTCACAATGTGTGTGAATTGTCTGCTTTTTGCCAGTATTGAGATGATATTGCTTTCATTTTGGTATGAGGAATTGTTGTTGTTGTTGTTGACGATGCAATTGTAGTTTATGAAGATTGTCTGATGAATGTATATTTTAATAACAGTTCTTAAATATGTGCTCACAGTGGTTGGGATGGAAACAAGGTGTTTATGTGGCAGAGTTTTGACAGTAACACATGGTGTTAGCATGGACATACCTAGTGCAAGCTCTCTCCGACTAGTGCACTGTAAGACATGGCTGAACTGGGGAACACATGTAACAAGATTTAGACAAATATATAGGTCCTTTAAATCTTAAGGTTAAACCAGATACTCTACATCTTAAACTGCCATTGTCAGCAAAACAAACAATGCAGTAGAGTTCTAAATAACATAAAATAGAAAAAATAATAGCATTACATAAATCAGTAGATCTTTTTTCTTGGTAGTAAATGCCATAAGTAATTTTTATGTTGCTTTGTGGTGGATGTATGCTAGCATAAATAATTATTGAAAGGGATATAGATTCATATATTATAATAGATTATAATTGCTGGCACACAAAAAGCACACATTGATGTTTAACCAACTACAGAAATCATGGGTTCTGTTGACTGTGTTTCATGAAAGCTTATCCAGAAAATGATTGTATCATGGAGTGTCCTTTTTCTTCTGTCTGGAAAACCATTTAGTATCTTCATTGTTCCAGCATCAGGAATATTTCTTAGGAATTGTGATATATGACCTAAAGTTAATTCATGTTAGGAAATGTGATATGTAATTAATTCACGGTGAAATGTAGTGATATGCAATATATAATTGATCTGCATTCAGTCTGATTTAAGATCTGTAAACCTAAAGTGTGTTTTGGGTTAACTGAGACTAAAACTGCACGAAAGGGATACGGGGGTTGGGAAAAGAAAGAATTTCTGCCAGGAAAAGCCTCAAGACAGCCAACACCCAGAGATGGGCGTGCTAATGATCAAATGATTTAGAAAAGATTGGTATCTTATCTGTTCCGGTCCAATTTAACATTTCCAAACCTTCTCCGGACCCGGCAATCATATCATTGTTCCACTCCAAGAAATCTATTCAACTGACCCCAGACCTGAACGTGAATACCTAATGAAGCTACCACGAGGCAAGAGCTCTATGGCCACCGTCCACTCTCAGCGCAAAGCTGTATAAAAAACCACTGGTGCTGGGCACAATTTATGGACAGAGGGGGTTACGGAGCAATGGGGTCTGTTACCACGTTCACCCGGTGCCAAAACCCCGGGGTTCAACACTGTTCCTTTTAATTGTGGCTGTGGGAGACTAAATTTAAGTCTCGAAATAAAATTCTAAATTTTGATTTACTGAATTTGGCTTGTCGATTTATTACAGAAATAAATATTGATAACTTCTTAAGCACAATAAATAAAGTTTTAGGTTGATTATTATGAGTCATAAAAAGAAACTCTTTCTTGATAAGGTTGCTGAAGTAGTTATTATTCTCTTTTGTCTCATGTTTTTCTTTTTAGTGATGTTACTACTCTCCAGAAGTTCTTTTGTAAAACTTTTTCTGTTTTACTATTTTTAAACAAGGAAAGAAGACTGGAAGTAGAAGACAAGAAGTAAAAGGCCAGAATTAATTTAATAAAATATTTAAGATTACACCCTTTTGGTCAACAATAAGCCAACCAGTAAAATAGCATCAAATGGAGCTTACAATAGCTAAATTGCTTTAGTAGTAGTATACCAACAGGGATGAAAGATGAAAAAGACAAATTCTTTTGTAAGTCTAATAAAGGAGCAGTCTTTCTATTCTAATAAAATTATTTTAGACAAACTGCTTCTAGTTCTTAGTAAGCATGTATTTCTTGACCCTGTATATTCATAGGACACAGACACCATATATATGCAAATAATCTCCTGAGTTGGAGAAAACAAAGCCAAACCAATCCTTTGATGGACTGTGGAAGAGATTGTGAAGGGCCTGCCACTGAATCCGGAATGTCACAGTTGTCACTTCTATGACATCAACAATCAAATCCCATTTGCCATCATTAAGACCAGACTGACAGAATATTTAAGTTTTCTGGAGAAAAAAGTTTGTTTAGTCTGTGTTTGATTTGGTGAGTCAATGTATGGATATACTTAGAAATGTTTTATTTCTCACATAAAAAATATTATATGTGGTTGGAAAGTCAGCCATTGCTGAGTAATGTGTTAAATCCATCACATAAACAGTTTATGATGAAGACTAGGAGAAAGATTGCTCATGCAGCTAATGGAGTTTGGTAAGCTGGATAGACATCTTAATGTGTTTTGGTGTTTTATTATTATTATTATTATTATTATTATTACTACTACTACTACTATTATTTTGCTTGTTGTTTTTTTGTTTGTTTGTTTTGTTTTGTTTTTAATTTATTTAGTAAATGGATGAGTAGTCAATCCACAAAATTTAGAGAAGTCCTGTTAAGTACAAATGGTGGGTAGTGTGGTATTTTGCATTAAGTGAAGGCAATTAAGGATATAATTAAAGATGAAGGCATACAAATAGTACAATATGGAAATTGTAAGGCAAGGAACAAGTAATAGGAGTAAGAATTTTCTCTTGGATTTAAAATAACAACTAGTACAGAAAGATCCCAGGTTGTTGACTAAGCTCAATCAAACTGCTTTGCAATGAAGCAGAACAAGTAGATATAATGAAAGGAGTAGTTAATTTATTGGTGAAACATGAAAATATATAAAGAGTGAAGGAATTGAATAATGCTGAGTGATTTGGTCAAATTCATCATAGTAAAAAGAAAAGTTGAATAGGACTAAGTTCTTTAGCATTATCTAAACTGCTTTATAAGAGGGCCTTAATGCTGTATTCACTACACTGTCCTCTATAAATATGCAATAAGTTTTGGTATTAACACATTATATGGAGAATTTCTTTGTGTAGATCATGGTTATGGACACTTCTGAATCGTAAGTTTTCTCTGCTAACAATCATGTCCATCTTTTTTAGCCATTGTAGAAATAGAAAGTTCGATATGAAAGTCTGAAGCCAATAGCAAAACTCACCTTGTTTTCAGTTGGGATTGTTTACAGTTAGGGGTTTATCAAAGTGTTTACTTTGAATTTGTCTTCCACCTTTGAATGTCTGCCTCTAAGTGACTTCTTAAATGTCTAAATCCAAAGGAGACACAGAAATTTGTTTTCTTTTGTTTCTGAGTGACAACATTTCTGCAGCTGGCCCTGAACTAATGGACATGAGAAGGAGCTGTAGGCACTCTGTGTGTCTTACTGTTAAACCCATGTTTTCCAATATACTTGACAGTCTGATAATGAAAATGTTTTCTGCCTTATGAAAGTCTTAAACTGCTGAGTCTGAGAAAAACACCTGTATTTTGTTGTTTCTTAAAGACTGAAATTGATTTGAGGACTGGATTATCATTACCAATTATTTGTATTGGATTGTCTGCATCTATGTAAGTATATATTGCTTTCAATCCTCTCCCCCATGACTTCCTGTTACAATATAAAGTTTTTTAAATTACTTTAAGTTGATTAGCTGCTGAGTCTTGTCCTTCATATTCTCACTCCCTTGCTTTCCCTTCCCCTTTTCCTTAAAGGGAAAAAAAAAAAAAAAAAAAAAAAAAAAAAAAAAAAAAAAAAAGTCAGGCAGCTGAGAAAAACTGCTTTTCAAAAAAACGTAAAGAATATGTATCTCCTCTAGTTCCAGACTGCACTAGGGAGGAAATAATCTTACTTGTTCTTCACCATAAAGAAGAAGAAACTAATAGCACAATATTTCATCTTTCACTGATGTAATGGGAAGAACGCCCTTAGAGTGCCTTTTATTTTTAAATGAGATCATTAATCCATAAGCACAATGTAAATTTTGAAGTTACACTATGGAAATCATCTCTGTTTGGGCCTTTATCAACCTGATTCTCATTTAGGCACCGTCCTTGAAAATTTGTGTCTTTTCTGACTCCATGAAAACATCAAAAGGATCTTAATCTAATAAGTGTATGATGCACTGTGGTGGGTTGACTTTGGCCTTGAGTTGCCCACCAAGACACTCTATCAGTCTCCTTCTTAGGAGGGCAGGCAGTTTTTTCCATAATCAGAAATGCTCACTCCACCCCATCCCTGCTTCATCCCCAGCCTTCCTCTTAGCTATTATTGTTGAGTGAAAGCCATATAGTATGGAATATTTCTAATATCCCTGTGATCAGTTTTAGTCAGCTCTCCTGGCTATGTCCCTTCCTAAGTTCTTGCCCATCCTAGACTACTGACCCTTGGAGGGTGAGGAGATTGTTAGTGAGACATTGCTCATGCTTGCCAGCACTGCTCAGCAGTATCCAAAACACTGGTGTGTTATCAAAATTTTTTCAGCTACCAATGTGCAAGACAGCAGTATGAGGGCTGCTGTGTGGAAAATTAGCTTCACCCCAGCCAGAGCCAATATATGCACAGATAGAAAAAAAAGTCTGCAGCCTGTCACACATTCACATTTTTTGTGAACTTGCTTTAACCTACTTGAACAAGAATAACTGAGGAAACACTCGTGTCCTACTTGATAGTTGCCCCAGCCTTTGGTCTTCCACTAATGCTAGTATAACTAGGATCTTCCTTAATTGACCAACATGGTAGATTTTTTTGAGTGTGGTAGGTATTTTGAACTTTTCTAGAGAATGCCATTCTCTGCTTACATCAAAAAAAAAGATGAGGACTTTTGACTATTAGGCTGCCTTTTTAGCCAATACAACTTGCAGTTTTTTGTTAACTAAAATTAGCAGAAATTGTAAAGACTTTAGACTTGGTTGTCTCAGATTACGGGATGCTGCCAATTACACTCTCAGTTTATGTAAGTTTCTTATATCTATAAGAAAATCTTAATAGGACTTTATTGTGAAATTCCTTCACATGTAAAACTCAAATGGAAAAGAAATATCTTACTTGAAACTTTCCAGGTTCCTGAAAATGGTACAGTTGACACTGGGCAGAAAGTGTGAGGCACTCCCAACTGTACCTGTGTCTGTGCCTCATAGATCCTCCTTTGCTTCAGCTGTGTGGAGTTTTCTGATCTTAGCTGGAACTGTAAATGAGTCTAGGTTTACATCTGTCTTGTTTATCAATCAAGTCAGCTGTTTGCTGTGACAGCTGCTCTCTCCTTCAGGAATGTTTCCTATTCAGAGTAAGAAATAAATTGTGTTGTGTGCACATATATTAAATTTTAAAAACTATCTAGATTTTATAATCTTGATAGTTTTACTTATTTAAGCAAATATTCATTAAGTCAGACAATTGCAAAATAGTGGGCAGCATTTGATTACTTAAGCAGAGGTATGCAAGCTTTAGAGGTAGCCTTATACAAGAGGTAGTCTTATAGTTACCCCTGACCTGAATTATCACTACAATTAATGTTCACACAATAAATTACTTAAGCTACCCACAGGTCAGAGAATTGCTCACTTTACTATCTATTCAATTCTTCTTGCACATCAGTGCTCTAATAATGATTATAATTTTAAAAGTTATAAAAATACTTTTATGGAAACCAAGCAAGGGAAAACAATACAAAAGCTAGCAGCAATTCACCACATCTATTTCCCAAAGCCACTTAAAAATAGAGATGATTTTGGAAAAATCTTTCATATCAGAGCTTGGGCTCTGGATGTATAAGATTATTTTTCAACAACATAAGGTGCATATGTGCCTTTTCATTGCATGAAGAAAGTCTGCCTGCTGGCAAATGAATCGTATTATAAAAATTGATTGTATCCCAAAAGGGAAAAATGTTATTGAAGATCCAATGGCCTAGGATGATACACCATTGATCATTGTAAGAAATACTTCCAGAAACTGTTTTTAATCTTTCCACCAGAGCATTAGCAATTATTCTTTAGCCCATGGTGAGTAATGACTTGAGTTTCCCAGTTTCCCAATCGATAAAACATTTACCCTACTGCTACAAATGTGCTCTTCGCTTAGACAAGCAGAATTTTTCTTCCAATTACTCTTTTTTTTTTTTTTTTTTTTTTTTTTTTTTTTTAGTATGACCTCATAAAATGTTTTTGAACATATTTCAAGGTTTTTTAAAGAAAAGGAACAATACTTCCCTTCCATGTACTTTACCTTCATTTCTGCATTGTGTTTTGAGAAATAAATCACTAACTTGCACAGGATTCTGGCTCTTCTTGGGTTGTTTAGTGGATGCTGTCCTATTTCCTCAAAATTTGAAGTAATGGATGTAACTAAACTGCCACTTATGCTTTTAGCTTAAAAAATACCAATTAAAAATATTAAAAAAAAAGACAATAACTTCCTTCCAAAAGAATTTCTTATTTTTAAAATAAATATGTAAATTGCCTTCAACATATTCTATGCACACATGCAAAATAAAAAACCTGTAATATTGTGGCTAATAGGGAACAATCACCAAGCACCATGCTAATAGGCTAATGAATAACTTTGCAGAAAGTCAGATCTGTTGAGATATAAGGGTAGATGCTCATAAATACTCTTTGATGATTGGAAAATGAATTTTCAATCAAGTTTTTCTTCCCCTATGATTGCATATTATCTCTCTCTGTATGAAACATACACAGACACCTAACGTAAAAAGTTCATAGCCATTATTTCATATTCTATATGCCCACCACTTGGAACAAGGTGCGGTATTTTACTGCATTTATTACAAGCTTCAACTCTCATATTTGTACACTGAACTCTGAGATCTTAAAAGGATCTAGTTACTTATGTGCTTCAGTGGATTTAATGGAGAGATGAAATTTCAAACCATAAACTTCCCTGTGGAAAGGAAGGTAAACAAATAATCCAGTCTGTGCATACTCTGGGAGTTGTGTTTGTTCTTAACCAGAGCAAATAGCAAGAGGAGACCTGAGGGAAGAGTTGGAGGATGAAAGGTAAACAGATTGTACAGATGTATTGGCAATTCAAAATAGAAATCCAAATGCTTGGCTACAGTGGGACAGAGTAGACTCTACAGACTTCATAGATTTAAATTATCTAGAGGTTCACTCTAAGAAATTAGTATTACATAGGTCATGTTAATTTCAGAAAAAGTAGACTATTGATTTATGATTTTACATTTAGAGACAGACAAATTATAGCAAACACTTTAAACAAATAGCTGGTTGGAACTAAAATCTGGGGTAAAGTGACCTAGGTGAGTAGGAAAGATAAACTGGAACTACAAATGTCTCTCCCCCTCACCATTCTCAAGTTTTCATGTGCTGAACTGGGACAGGTACAGGGAGTATAGTGACCATACTTTACTGCTGGGAACCAGTCAGCCAACCGTTTCAGAAATGTCCCTTCTATAAACCGCCTGTGTGATAAAGAAGGAACTGCACGAATGTAGCATGAATAGGACAATATGCAGTATTTTGTCCTTCTTACATCTTACTACTATTATTATTATTATTATTATTATTATTATTATTATTTACATCAAAAGTGAAGTGCTGATGCTTTACACTATGGAGCTGATGCATTTTCTTAGAACAAGCAGTAATATGTCAAAAAACAAAAAGCCTGAAAACACATTGCTATCCAAAATATAATATTGAAGGTTGAACAATTTATAAATCTTTTTCTAGGCAAATCATTTTCCTCCATGGTAAAAATTAACTTCATGTGATTTCTGCTGATTTAATAAGTAATCTGGCCAAGCTCCAAAGCAGAATTGTCTGAGAGTTAAAGACAATATGAAATTAGGATGCTTTCATAGCTTGTGCTGGAGTACTGATTGTTTATCCTGGTTGCCATGAATCCTGGGACTCCGTAAGGAGGTCAGGGTTGCTCACCCAGTCTGGTTCCCTGTGCTTTGATTAGTATGGTGATGGATGCACAATTCACATACCTGCTCCCCTGATCAAGGTAATGTGTACAAGTCTAAAAATAGTTCCTCATGCCATGTTTTTATCTACCTTGCTGAATCTCAGATTCTAGGCCTCTTACCTGTGTCTGTGAAATTGATATGCTAGAAATCTGTTTTTTTTTAAATTCTAATACCTATGGACACTACTATTCTCACAGCTAGCATGCTAATCTATCTTTGCAACATTTCCAGCAGAGGAATTCTGTTTATTAGACTTAGTCTAGAAATTGCTGTAGTCCAGTTATGGTCCTGGGCAATGATACAAGATTTTAAGTCTACTATGCTGCTCTTTTTTATCATGGTTTGACACCAGCTGGCAAAAAAAGTACTACACAGTTATGAATTCACTTCCCAGCCATGCACTGGTGGGATAGGAAAAACAATTGGAAAAAGGTAAACCCCAATGTTTGAGATTACAGTCTTAACAATTGAATTAAAGCTACTACTACTACTACTACTAAAAAAAAAAAAAGAGAGAGAGAGAGAGAGAGAGAGAGAGAGAGAGAGAGGAATACTACCCAAGAGAAACAGGTGATTCACAAGTCAATTGCTCAGCACCCGCTGAACAATGCCTAGCCTGTCTCCCAGCAATGACCTGTACCTCTCTGCCAGCTCTCCCCAGCTTATACACTGGGGCATGGTGTTCTGTGGAATTAAATGTCACTTTGGCCAGTTTGGGTCAGCTGTCCTGCCTGAGCTTCCTCCCAGTTTCTTGTGCACCTGCTGGCTAGCATAGCATGGAAACTGCAAAATCCTTATACTACTGAGCAGCAACTAAAATATCAATGTGTTATCAACATTATTTTTGTACTTAATCCAAAGAAAGCTCTGTACCAGGTAGTGGAAAGAAAATTAACTCCATCCCAGCCTAAACCAGGACATTCTGTACCCTTAAATAGCAATAAACGTAGCAGACAGACTGAAGGTTCTACTGTGATATTATTTTAATGGAACTAAACAATCAAAATAATGTTTGGGTGTGGCATTCTTTGAATTTTGTTTTGGGAGACTTTTTTTTTTTTTTTTTTTTTTGTTGTAGAACACAACAAGAATCAACTCCTATCATACCAAAGTATAGGGAGCCCTATAATTAGAGAAAATAATCTTAATTTCATTTTTCTTTTTGTTTTGAGTTGTACCGGTATCATTGTTTGTAGTTGTACCAGTATCATTATTTTTAGTTACACTGGTATCATTATTTGTAGTTGTATTATGTGTTGTCATTTAGCTCAAGATGAAGAATGTAGAGTTATTTACAGTTTGTACTTCAAAACCCAGAGAAAGCTTGTATTTAATGCTCATAAATTTCCTCAGCAAATCGTACCAATGGGAAGTATCATCTGGTATAGGCCAAGGTCAAACGTTGCTTTGTAAAAGCTCTTTGCTTTTGCTCGTATTGACTCAGAATACATACCAGTAAAGGATAAGTGTCAGCACTTGTTCTCATTCCTTGTTGCCCTGAGGAATGAACACAGATTTAAGAAGTCCCAAATGGTCTTCAGGATGACGGGAATGTGCTGAGCTACCTATTCCCCAGAGAAGAAACAGACAATGTTTGGAACCCTATTCTCTGGACGTTTGAACTGCATATTTTGGTTCATTCAGAAGATACCCTGAAGTGTGACAACCTTGTGCTTCTTCAAAAGAAAGAATGAATTTTTTGTTTTGTTTTGTTTTGTTTTGTTTGTTTGTTTTGTTTTTAATGTAGATGAGTATGAAGATATGTGACATAAAATTTTCACAGAAGTGAAAATGGACAGCTAAAACACAGCTTCTGAGAACAATATATCCAGTCTAAATTATATATTTTATTCATTGAACACAGTTTTTAAAGGCAGCCATCTGCTTAGAGAGGCAAAATCTGTTTTCATGGAAAAATTCTTCAATATTACCTACAAATGATATACAGAGATATATTCAGATGTGAATCCGGCCTCCATTTAATTTTTGCTGCAGTGGTAATAGCCTTAGTGAGGCTGATGTCTGGATCTTACACTTCATCAATGCCCCTGTCATTTTTCTATTTTTTGCAAGTAAGAATTTGGACACAGTGAGAAGCATCAGGGGAGAGACTGGAACCCAAATGGTCTCGAAAAGTCCGAACATTGGCCTTTAGATGGCAGTGTGTACCTGTTGAATAGGAACTATGTCACAGGGTAAGTCTGTGAGGCAGAAACAATTTTCTAAGGTGGAACTGTGACGAGGTTGTATTTTTGGACTAAAATGAAGTGGAGATCCTACCTAAGATCCCACCTTATCTGAATTTCATTGTTGTCTGGCTGCCCCTGGTAAAAATTTAGTAAACAAGCAGGAGGAAATTGGTACACTTACATTTTTTCTTCTAAGTTTGAGGAACATATATTGAAACTTTTTATTTGGATTTAGCAGAGAAAACCTAGCTTAATAGTTGCTTGTATTACATTTTTATCTCTCCCTACTCCTTCATGTAAAGATGATATAAAGAGTTCAAGTAAGTTAATATTATAGTTACATGTGATATGAAACCAAGATATCCTGCACCAAATTCTACCTTTGGACAGACAAAGCCATCTGGGAGGTAGATTCATAAATACGTATAAACCCAGGGATTATCATGTGCCCTTAGCACAAAAGACTTAGTCTAATATAGAGTCTGTTTGTGCTTTGAGCAGGAGAAAGAAGAGCTAATTTTTTGTGTCTTCAAAGAGTCATTGGTACTGTCACTTTTAATATACACTGTATTTGTGCTGTGTGTAAATCTACTACCTATTTTGTTTAGCTTGCAATTGTATTACATTCACAATGTAAAGGCCAATTGTATTTTTTAACAGCTGAGGTTTTCTTGCATTCTGTGTTGTCACAAACAATGGATAGAGTGGAGGTAAGATCTTCAAAAGAAAAAGAAAAAAATTGATCAGTAAATTTTTACTTCACATATACTTAGTGAATTTCTATTAAATCTTTGGGGGAATATTTGAATATTTGTGCGAAATTTCTCAACTTCTGTAAAACAAAGTGAACAGATATTTAGAATTCTATTTTAAATATACCAGTTTTTAAAAATGAAGCCTTAAATTCATAAATATATATAAATTCCACTTTAAAAATAATGAGATTCTCAGGGTCAAAAGGTGTAATTTATTTCTAAATGATCTTTGGAATGCATATACTCCAGATATGAATTTCTAGTCATGCTTATCAAAGAATAGTCCACGAATTGCTGATGTGACCAAAAAGAGTATCTTCAAATCATTAACAAATATGTGAGAATTCATGATTGTACAAATGTTTATTGACAGTGCACAAGGGTAATCTTAAAACTCACCAGCGGCTAGCAGATAACTTCAGCAGATAAGAACTCACATGACCCCATTTTTCCCCTGAACTTTATCTTGTTCAAATAAAAGAAGCTACATTGCTTACAAATGCTTTATACCTTATATCCTGTAGCTGTGATGATCTAAGGATTACAGATACCATGTACAGACCAGTCTGCGCAGCTCATACTGTGCCAATTTTTGTGCAATCATTATCCAACCAAGAATATTTGTTGGCAAATATATTTACTTTAATACTAATTTGACTTTTATACAGGCAAGAAAAAAAAAAAATCTATTCCTGTTTTAATCACTTGAATAGTGAACTCCCCATTGCTAAAGTGGTGAAAGATTAATCATTAAATTACTGAGGGATTTATCTTACTCTCACAAACACTGAGAAAAACACTGGTGAATTTAGGGAAACCTGCAACTTTATGATTTTTTGTAAATTAGGCCATCTATTTTGATTTATTAATAATAGATTCCAGGGCAGTGGCCTGCAATATGATCTATGCCAACCAGAATTTATAACCCTTTAACATTCTCCATATACAATTAAACTCTCCCTAGACTTCTCTTTGCTGTCTGACATTCTGCCTTGGGTATTTACCTATTATGTGTGTCTTTGGAAGTGGATGTGTTTTATAGGGCCTATCATCATAGCTATGTTAAGAACAAGTAGCAGTAACTGTAATGCACCTGCCCATATAGCAAGATACAGAAGTGCTTAGAATCTCAGGAATTGGATAATCTCTTCTACAGCAGTCAGTGAGAATCAGTAGATGTGGGTTTTTTTCCAACATTATGCTTCAGTTCAAGAACTTTTGATGTCAGTACGTGTCCGTCTACACTGCAAGTAAAATTAAAGGATTATGAATATATCTGGTTCAAATTACTTACTCTCCAAAACTATTTAGGGCAGTTTTCCAGAACTGAGTTTAAACAGCAGCTGAAAACCCAGGGTGGCCTACATGGTAGTCTAACGCTTAATTCACACTTCAAGTACAAGTTTTTTTAGAAAGTTGTGTTTAGCTCTTTTCAATATCTTTCTGCAAAGGTTAAAGTTTGTACTATGTCTTTTGCTTGTGTTATGATTTATTTTCGGTTTTGGTTTTGTTTTTTTTTTTTGGTTAGTGATTATTATTATTGTTAGTTTATCATTGATGTAATCTGTTCTAAATTGATGTAGAAACAGTACGTGTGGTTGCTGCTTCCTCTGCACAAAGTCATAATTGAATCTTTCAGCAGCTCTCTCTCATTGCACTACGGGGAACTGCAAGGATTTCTTTTAAAAATAGATGGTCAGAAACAAAATGATGTCAAGTGAGACCAACACTGTATCTGGGAACTTTTTATTGGTAACGAAAAAAAAAGTTACCCTACTAAAGAGGGCTCATGAAGACAGAGGAAGAAAAATGGGAGACAGAGAGTGAGAGGAGACAGAGTTTCCAGAAGGCACTCCCCGCGGAGGTCAGGGAACGCTGTCAGTGTCCTGAGGCAGGGCTGTGCATGGCTCCTGTGGCCTCGGGCTGCCGGACACAAGGTCAGGGGATTGGGCAGGAGGTCCAGCAGCCTGGACAGGGTTTCGTCGAGGATGGGCGGTGGGCTGGTTCGGAGGCACGTTGGGTTGGACACAGGGACAGCAATGTTGGGACGAAGCAGGCAGGGCGCTGGTCAGGGACACAGGGAGGCAGGACAGAAAGGAGGGCAGGAGGGCCAAAAGGCAGGCTGGGGCTAGGGCAGAGGGAGCAAAAACAGGCTAGGACCAGGGCAAGAAGCAAACCTCAGCAAGTTTGAGCCAAAGCAAAACCACAAGACTCAAAAAACTTCAACTCACAAGCATGTCTCAGGAAAGGCCCCCTGCCTGAATCACCAAACATCAAAAGCAAAAGCACAGTCTCAATAAAGCCCCAAGCCCAAAGACCATACTCAAAAAGCAAGTTTTGAAAAGCTACCCAGGCTTGTGACACAGTTGCTTTTTGTGCCCCTGGCTCTTCCCAAAGCCTGTCTGCTGACAGAAGACCATTGGCCCAGTCCAGTCTTTCGCCATCTGGTTGGAGAAACCCCTCTGGGGAGTTCAGTGTCTCCCACCCATGGGAGGTGTTGCCAGAAGTTCTCACAGAGATAAGACTTCTTCCATTTGACTCCTCCACGTGGCACACATGCACCCCTTATTCACATGCCTTTGACAACCATCATTGAAGCAAATCAAAATTAGACTGGATCCTCACAAGGTCTCTCTGAGTAAATACAAAATTATAAGGTTCATTTAGTTTGGCCAATAGTTATATTTTTCAGTAATATCTTTGACATAATGTTTAAAATATCCCAGTAATGAGGCAAGCTGTAAACATTTTTACTAATTCATCATAAAAATACCCAAAAAACCCCACCACCCCTAACATCCAAATATCATGTTATTGACACACCTTGAGCTACATATGTATGCTTTGCAATTATGTGTAAGTCTACCCTACAACCCTTGAAAACAAACTAAGCCAGAGCTACTGGCAGTCTAATTGATTTTGAGAAGTTAAAGTGAGAAAAAGCTCTGCAGAGGGCTCTAGAAATCCAGAATAGGGTCTGATTAATTTAGTTCTTACTAAACAATAATTACTTACTAGATTTTACTGCCCTCTGTCTTTTCTTGTTCCTCTGACACAGCTCAAAAGTGCCACAAACTTAAATACGGATCTTTGCTCATTGCCATGCAAACACACCCTCTTGGCTGATGGACACACAACAGTTTTACAGTCTTTGTAGAAAAGAGAAAAGTGTGTAATTTGAAAGCAAGTATTCTGTTACTTTTAATTGACAGCAATTAGTCCTCATGGAGTACTACCTGTTTCAGTGTGAATCCAAATAGAAACAAGCACAACAAAGGGAACTAGGTTAAAAAGGCAATTGGCCATAATTTGCTGGCATCTAATGTGGTATTAGCTCCTAATCTTTGGGGTTCTTTTGGAGTGTGATCCACGTGGTAGCTGGAAAGCTGCTTTTGATACCTATGATGTATATGGCAGGCACCTTGCCTCCTGCCATTCCAGAGAATCAAGCTTAACTCTTCTCACCATGACTTTGTGCCAGGTTGCAGAATGCTGTTGCTACGTTGCATCAGCTAAACAGAAGAGAAGGGCTATGCTGGTGGGAGAAATATTTCCTTCTGCAAGTTTATACACTTCAGTACAGTGGAGCTCCAAACAGCTTCTGAGAGACAAAAATCTCCAAAACCTATGGATGAAGATCTTGGATCTCCCCAGCTTCTGAAATATATTCCAATCAAGTGCATACAGAATGTGTCAGTTCTTTGTTTTTCCAAAACTGAACATGCTTAGACCCATATTTTATCTTTAATATTTGCATTAATGTTGTTTCATCTAAGAAAATTATTTAAAATACATGTAGGCCTGCCATATGGTATGTTAAATGATGCAAGTAATCTCATGTGATATTGAAAACTCAAAATTTATGTTACACAAACTTTGAGGGAGCCAGAAGCAATTAAAACTGTAGTTAAAATACATCTTTTAAATTCTCATCAAACATGGTGCCTCTCTTCTAACATAACTGCAAGTAGTTCTGACTCATACAACCACCATCACAGGTAAATAAAATATTGGTTTGGAATGAGGAGAGCTCAAAGCAAATTTAATCCTTGAAAGGGCTAGCTTCCTTCAGGTGGATTTTGCCACAATCTTTGAGTACACGAGGAACCTCAGACTATACAACTGTCTATTCACTTGGATCATAACTTTAATGAACTCTTGCTGGGTTGCAGGTTTCTCTTGCTTTTAATGATTACTACCTTCTGGTCCTCACCTGAAGTAACCAGGAACCTGAAGGAAGGGGTGTTTTGTAAATGTCTGAGTGACCCAGACATGCTCTGTTGTGCTCTTAGAGAAAAATAATTTGTGCTCCTGGCTTCGTTAAGGGGCAGAGTAGGTTAAATTATTGTCAAATTGAAATAGATAACTTTCTGACTTTGTTTCTTGCTCTACTATGTATGTTTATAGGACTTGCATCATATTTGAATGTTAAGTAAATATAAAAATATTATAAATATATTCTGCCTAGTTTTGCATTTACATTTACATACAATAAAGCCAATAGTTGATGAGAGAAGAGTTTGTGACAGGTTCTAATTTTTTTGTAACAAAATGCATATGAGTAGAGGTACTAAACTTCTGCTTCAATTTGCGAGGTCAGTGGGAATACTACCTCTTTGTCACTACATAATAATTTGAAAAACTTCCTGTGGACACACACTCATTCCAAGGAAAGACAAAAAGATGTCTACAAACTGTATGAAAATAGATAAAGCCAAGGTGAATCACATTTATGTATTTTCAGGAGATTATATCTTAAAAACTTTTTCTTTCTGCCAGCATTGTGCTATATTTACACAGAAACTATTCAGGCATATGTGTTTTCAAAGAAGTTGTAATTTCCTGTCAGACTTTTTACAAATCCTTTCTAACAGCTGTAGACGGAAAGCTAGCTACTCCTGCAATGAATGACCTTCAGTGTGTAGATCCCAGAGAGTAAACAAACATTTACTCTACAGAGGAAGCCCTGCTGTGAATGTAACATTAACATTACGTTCCTCTGTTGGTTTATTAGAAACTAATCTTATTTCTGCACTGCAGTTACGACTTCATGAAAATCAAAGCATTTTTGTGGTAGGCCAATCATGCTAAGACTTCAACATAAAAGACTGACGGTGTCAATAATGAAGATTATATTAGACAGAGGTTGACAAGACATAGCTTTTGTTTTTACATGCAATTTTTATTTAGACAGTATTTGTTTTACCTTTCAGAGCATTAGTTTCCATAAATTCCCTGTGTTTTAACTGCATAAGCAATATTTTTAAACATAGCTCTTACACAGGAGTGTACATTAAATATTTGTTCAGCTGATTAAAACAGTTCTACATTTATTTAATGTTTAAACAGTAAACAGTTTGTTGAGGATTGAAATGTGTTCTTACACATACACATACACATATTCAGGCCTCATTAAAAGGGTTCCTGTTGTGAGGGTGCTTTACGGAGTTGACACTAGGTATTACAGACCCTCCGAAAAATCTTCCTTTAGTAAGTGTTTTAACCTCCAGTCTTACTTCACTTTGTGAAGGGTAACACAGAACTTTCACATCAGTAGAAAAATTTACAATGTAAAGGGAAAGGGTCTCTTGTCTCAACAACACTGCAGATGTAGTTCAGCTCTACACAGCTGTGTCCTTTGCACTGTACCCTTTCCACCTGGTGTTTAAACAAGAATGAAACTGAAAAGTCATCTAGATTACTTGGAGGAGTTCTAAGTCTGGGTTTGATACTGGTTGTACACAAGAGATTAACAGTTTGGGAGCAAATGTTTCCTTTCACACGCCTTTGCTAAAGTGATGAAGAAAACATGATAACATGTATTGTTTGTTTGTTCAGAAATGTTTAAACTGCCATTTCAGTCTTAAAAACTAACATTATAAAAATCTTTCCATGATGTAAAGCATTTAGTTTGAAATGCTTTCTGGACTATGTATATGAAGTAAGCAAATACAAAGACTATTTACCTACCTGTTTTGAGTTTGTACAATCAACTCAGCCATGGAGAACATGAAGGTTTCTTTCATCCTGTCCACTCTAAGAAATAATAAAAAATATGCTTTATATCCAGTCTTCGAGTACTTTGTGATTAATACCCATCCATCTCCACAGTTTTGGTGGATTGCATAGTAAGGTTGATAGTGTCCTGGTGTCACACAAAGCACTAGCATTCCATATGTCTGACTATAAATCAGCTTTCTAGCTTCCTGCTATTTTGACTCCCTGTTGGTTCACCTATCAGGAACTAAAAGCAGTAAAACTTCATTTATATCCCTTAAATTAGCACTTGTCAATCAATTGCACTGTGTGAGTGGTATAATGATAGTGTTGCTATTGGTGAATTAAAGTTAAAAGATAACAAGAGCCTTGGCTCAATGTTTTCACTATTGCAGTCAGTTGGCCCTATCACAGAGTAATTTAGTTTGGATAGGACCTCTACTTGTTATTCAATCCAACCTCACTGAAGCTGATCCAGTTAAAGCAGGTTGCTCATGGTTTTGTACAGATGACCTTTGACGATCTCCAAGGATGGAAGTTCTACAATGTCTTCAGCATATGGTCCAGTATTTGACTCTGCTCATGCTGTAAAAATTTTGCTTATATGAAAAGTTACTATTTTCCTAATTTTTTTCTGCTGGACCTCTTTAATGAGTGATTGATTTTTGATGGTGTAAAGTGTTCAATTTCAAAAGTAAATTCCCTGCTAGAAGTTGCATTCAAACCCTTTATAAATTATTTTGTCAGGAAAAGTAGATATTCTTAGATATAAGTCCATCTGATACTTGGTTTTCAAAGCCTCAGCCCATGTTCTGGTTAGTCTTGTGGTCAGTGATGAAGGACAGTAGTTATGTCCCATGTGGTGTGGACAATTGTGAACAACAAGGGAATAAGTCAAGGTAAACATTGGCACGGAGTATCATTAATGGAATTACTCATAAAGAAGTTGCTAAATAGGAGCTACTTGTGTGCTAGATTATCTCTTCAGACTTGGGGTACAGACATACAGTGTTTTATAATTCTGAAGGACCAAGTGAGAACTATGATTTTGGACTCTATCTATCTATCTATCTATCTATCTATCTATCTATCTATCTATCTATCTATCTTATCGATCCATCCATCCATCCATCCATCCATCCATCCATCCATCCATCCATCCATCCATTCTACCTAACTAGCCTCTTTCTCTACCTAGCTATAATCTCCTAAAAATACTCTTTGCTTTTTGAATGAACAAGCGAACAATGTGTGCAAAGTCTAGTGTTTTTTGAAGAACACTGTAAAACTTACCTGCCTATGGTTTACAGGTGGGGGGGAAAAAAATCATCATTTACATCAATTCACGAAGAAGATTTAGCTCCAAGAAGCATGTCTTGAATAGCAGTTCTTAATGCATTAGTAACATCTCTAGATAAAATTCTATAGAATAATTCTATAGAATAATAAAGTGGGTTGGGTTGGAAGTGACCTTACAGTGGGAGGGACTTTGCCTCCACCAGTCCCCATACTTTTGTCTATCAACTTCAGAGGTGTGAGAGGAGAGGTTGTCATTGAAGACTGAGGCAAAAAGGTGAGTACCTCAGCTTTCTCCCCATCAGTTGTCATGACTTTGCTGGCTGTGGGAAATCCCATTGTGAGATACTCCACTCTGGGGGAGGAGCCAAGCATTCCTACCTGGATAAAAATCTGAGATTGGGAACACCACAGCAGCCTTTTCCACTAGATTCCCAGTGGAAGATCAGACCCTTCTACACCACTACTGGACCTTCAGAGGAAAACTACGCCCTTCTACAGGATCACTGCTTCAACAGAACCATATCTATCACTCCAGGAGGACTGCAGCCACTATTTAACCGGACGGCTACCAACAGTGTCAGGTTGTATTCTGACTGTCAGTGGTTTTTTTGTATTACTGCATTTTTATTTAAATTTTCCTCATAAATAAATGTTATTCCTATTCCCATATCTTTGCCTAAGAGCCCCTTAATTCCAAAATTATAATAATCCAGAGGGAGAGGGTTTATATTTTCCATTTCAAGGGAGGCTCCTGTCTTCCATAGCGGACACTTGTCTTTTCAAACCAAGACTCTTGCCTGATTTCTTGCTCTTGGGGATTGCCAGAGCCTGTTCTCTGTGGAAGACTACCTTAAAGATCTACCAGCTCTGTTCCACTGTTCCAGTGAACAGTCTTCCAGGGGATCCTATTGACTGTCTCCCTGAAGATCTGACAGTTTACTTTCCTGAGGTCTAGGGGTCTAACTTGAGCCATTACTTGACCCACAGCCCTCAATATGTGCAAACTCCACCAATGCAGGGTCACTGCAGCTTGGGTTGTCTCCAATCTAATGTCCCCACTTAGCTCACTTGTGTTGGTGACCAAGAGATTCAGTACCAATTTCTCAGGCAGGTCTGTCTACTGCCCACCAGTAGGTGGTAGGCAGGAATATTCATGGAGTTATCCTCCAAGTATTCCAGCAGTCTCCTGGGTTGCCGACAGCTCTGTGCGCTACTTTCCCAGCAGACACTGGAACTGTTGAAGTCCCCCAGCAGGATACAAGCCTTCAAGCCTGTGAGCAAGGTACCTCCTCTATATGGAGAAAGCCTCCTCTTGATCAGAGACCTGTACTGAATGCGAAGCATGAGGTTCCCTTTGTTGCCTCAGTCTCTTGATTCTTACAGGCTTTTGGCCAGGTCATAATTTTTCTTCTAGCAGCACAGTAGCTTCTAAATTTTGCTACCTATATATTCATGTAAATTCAGCTCTGGTCTCAGATATGTCACCTTCATAGAGATGCGCCCCTGGATTCCTTTCATATATTTCCCTGGTGTTTCCCTGTTGGCTTCTCTTAGCCGTGGAGTCCCGTGTTCATCTCCATAAGACTGAAGGTCTGCAGCAATGTGGCCCGTACAGCCCAGAGTCACCAGCTGAGGGCCCTTGCCGGCAGCCCGTCCAAGAAACCTTTGCATCTTATCCTACAGCTTTGCAGGGACAACTTGGATATTGTCCTCCTCCCCCATCACATCTAGAATATGCTGTCCCCTTTTAATAGCAAAAATGGTTTTTAACTGTAGCGTTTATGTTAGGCATTGGAATCATTCTTAAGAGTAAGATTAACCCATGTAAGGACTTACATTCCGTCCTCATATAAAAACCCAAAAGAATCCACAAAAAAATCCAATAAAAAATGTATGCAACCACCCATCCCAGAGTAAAACAAATAAAATCTGAGGCTGGAAAGTATAACTTTCTTTTACGTATCAGAAGATATGTAGCTGCTTCATTAATCTACTTTAGCTTTGTGCATGACTTTAAGTGTGTCATAGTTTTAACTTCAAAATAGGCAGAAACACTACTCAATGTAGTGGTTTTACGTTCACTAAATTTTGGTCTTGGTACTTACTCTTTTTGTGAGAGAGAGACTGGGAGAAAAACAAAGCAGGCTCAACCTTAAAATTAACAAATAGTTTATTAACATACACTAAAAGAATAGAAAAACAGAAAGTTGGAAAAAAACTAAAATGGAATGAAACTTCAAAAAAACAGTCTTCCCTCCCCTTACAAACTGTTCACTTTCTTACAACATAAAGCAACAAAACTTGTAATTTTCAGTCAGTTTCACTATCTGACAATAGTCTTTCATCAATTCATTAGGGAAAGAGTATCCTTTTGAGTCATGGATCCCCCATGACAACTTAGAACAGTTCTCTTGTGGGTTTTGAACTGTCACAAAAACAACCGCCCGGAGAAACCTGCCTTTGTGACCCTCCCAGGAGCAGGTTCCCAAGCTGCTGATGGGTCATGGGTCTTAGACTTTTGCATACTGGGGTGTCACTTTTTAAAGATGAATAACTCCAAAGCAAAGGATTCTTCACTTCAAGGTACAGAGATATCTTCTCACTTCTTCACTGGCACAGGGGGCTTCTCATCTTTATCTCTGTTCAAGCATCTTATAGGATATTACTTAGTTCATCACAAACACCTTTGCTTAAATCTACACGCAAGACAATCATCTCCCCAAATGCATATCTTTCCCATGATTTACAGGAATGACCTAAATATAGAGTTCATTTCCATGGCTCAAGTAAGAATAGAACAACCAACTCTTCAACCCTCTGTCTTAGCAGTCTTTTCACTCTTGCTACTGACTTCATGCTGTTGTTCTTTATGTTCACTTGTGGTGGTGTGCGTTTATTTATTGTAATTTATATTGAGTTTTCTGTAATGGTTTGTTCTTTGTACCCCCGTTTTGTTTTTAGTATTGGTTGTAACCTGTCTGCCCGGAGTTAGAGAAAGTCTGTTATATGTCAGTCATCTCTTCACCCTTTTATACCTAATTGTCAATCTCCTCTCTGTCCCCTTGGGCACCCTGTCTGTCACCCCAGGACCCTTCCCTGGATTCTAGAAAGCTCCAGGGAGGGGGTCGAGTGATAGGCTGGGGCCCTGGCAATCCCCTCTCTCCGTTTTTTGGTTGGCCCCCAGTTATTAAGTTCACACCCCCAGTTATACCCCTCATTATTGTAATTGGCTGACCGGTTGTCGCCACCCCGGTCCCCTCCCCTGTTTTTGAGCTCGTGCACACGTGCTCCCGGGGCTCTTCTGGGCAGGGGGCACAGAGTGCGGAGCTCCGTGCTCCCTCTCCCTGCAATAAACACCGTAATACCCTGCCTAGAGGAGTCGCCCTTTCTTTGGCCGCCGCGGTTGCGTTCTCCATTGATCCGCTCGTCGCTGGCACGGGGGAAATAAGAACCCACAGGGAGGAGGCGGCTCGCCCGACTTGCTGCCCCGACCTATCCACGTTGTTGCAGTGCATAAACCGAGCTGGTCTTTGATGAAAGACATTCACTATGTCTTTCCTTACTCTCTCAGAGAAGGGCCAAGCTCTGGAAGCTTCATGTTGCCAGGAAAGGGTTAAATCTGCTCAGAGTCTTTGTCTCTCACTCTCTGTAGCTCGTGGTATTAGATGTTCAAGGGCGAGCTGATTAGGAAAAACTCACACAGAAACATTAGAAATTGGAGCACTCAGGCAGTCCAGAAAAACAAACAAACAAACAAAAAAACCTCAGGCAAGATCATAAATGCCTTCTCAGCCCACCCCTCGGTGCTAATGGGGGTGGCCTCGGCCCAAACAGTGCCCATAGCTCCCATCAGGGGCCCAGCAGAGATCCCTCTCTGCTCCAAGGAAACTTGAAGAAAGCAGCTGCTACAAGACAGCAACTTCTCCTTCCCCGCCTTCACCCGGGAGCCGATGGAATCGGCCAGGCCTCAGGCCAGCTTCCCTCGCCAAAAAGGGGGGAGCAGCAGGCCCAGCTCGATGTTACCTCTCTCTCCCCAGCCAAAGGAAGAAAGAAAATGACCCACCTACAGGAAATCAAGGGGTTTTATATGGTACTTCCCAAAGTCGCAGCTAACAATTTCAGTGGTCAGAATAGATGTCAATATTCTAACTAACTCTCTGATAGGTCTCTGTCTCTTCTGAAGCAATTCCCAGGTCCTGACCTGGAGAATTATTTTACATTCTTTTATAACAAAAACTAAATTGTACTAACCCATGACAAAGTGATAAAACCAATTAATATATTTGAAAAGCCAACTGTAGGAATGATGCGCTAACTGTTAAATAAAATTGAAAAAGAGAGATTGAATGTTATCTTCCAGTTGCCCTTTCAATTCAGCAAAATTAGTGGAGGAAGGGTTTTATACCTTGCCAGTGTCTCTGCAGGAATCCTGATTTCTGCTTTGTTTAGTATAGGCCTAAGGGCAAGCCAGTGTTTGCTGCAATTTTCTGTAATAATAGCAAGACAATTTAGCAGTAATGGATAAGTAGGGAGAAAATGAAACAGTTTTCTGAGATATAGAAATGAAGCCAGAAAATACTTGGCCTCATCTTAGGCTTCAAATTCATTGTCAATTCATTAGTGTAATTTTGTCCTTCCATAAGCCTTTGAGTGATAAATTTTACTAATACATTTGAAATAACAGCTGTAAGAAGAATTCACATATTGGTGAGTAAAATTAAAGGATGAGGTAGAATGAATCCTCCATTTTCATCTGGTACATGAAGAATTATAAATGACTTGAAAAAATGACTCTTTCTACTTATTGTAAATAGATAATTCTAAAGGAAAACATTATAAAATTGCACTTACATTTATGAAAAAAACCCAAACCAAAACAAAAAAAAATTGGGGGCCTGATCAGAATATTTACTGACCCTTAATTTTATGTTCAACTGTCTTGTTTGGGGATGAATTTTAGGCAGATTTCTGTTTTCTGTTAGATCTAGAACCCACTTGAAAAACTGGCAATACAGTAAGGTCATTATTGGCTCAAATGTATTGTTTTGTATTAAGTCTTAAATAGTTGGCTGGTTTGGTTTTCTATGTAAACTGAAGCACAGTCTCAAAAAAATCCAGCTCAAGTGATCAAGTCAGCAGTATAGCACTTTATCACTAAACTCAACCTCTTTAGTTCTCTGAACAAAAGCTTAATTTTTTAAAAAAACCTATACATTGCAGTCACAGCAAACTAACAAAATCTTATTTGCTTTGAGAGACAAATTAATTTATTATGCTTGGGTGTGAGAATATCATAGAATATGCTATAGGGATCTCTGTTGTGGCCTAGTACTTACTTTCATTCTTAGACAGATGACATATATACACACCAGAGTCCTACAGGAATAAGAAAAATGGACATGATTTATGCTTTATTGGGTGGAAATATAATTTGGATCAAATTGTGCAAAAGACTTGTGTTCTATGGTACAAAATGTGGTAGTGAGATTTAAATTCTTAAATGGTGTGGTTAATTTGGAAGCTAGGCTGAGAGAGAAACATATTAAATATTCATAGGGAAAAATCTTCTATGAACATAAGGGGATGGGAACTGAGTAAAGAGACTTGCCCCCTCTAACTTTAGTCAAGAGCAATCCCTTACAGAAGTGGAAGTCAGTAGACAGCAAGAAAACTCCAAACATACAAATAAAGTAGATAAAACCTTCATCATGACTTACATCCTCTTGAGGTATCTTGAAAAAGATACACTCAGCTTTTCTCTTCGTACCTGTAAGAAGGGGATACCATAAAAAGAATAGGTGGTCTGAAAGTTGCTTTTTCTTATTTCCTGACACTCTCAATTAGGGAAAACTAAAGTTGACTAGTTAATAAAAACCCAAAGAAAACCAAACAAAATCAAAATCCAATGCAGAACTGTGGACTCATTAGTAGTTATTCTGAATTTATAGAAAGGGTTTTGATTGGCTGAAGCAACCTTACCCACGGGAGAAGCTGAGTTTGCATCCCTCTTAATAATATTTGATCAGGCACAAAAAAACAGCCAACCAACCAACAACCAACCCAAATCCAAAAACCTAAAAAAAACCCCCAAACAAACAACAACAACAACAACTCCACAAAACAAAAACAAAACTAAAACCACAAATGAACTTACTTTTTGGATTAATTTTCTTCCTAGCAATGGGCTTATTTGAAGAAGAAAAATAAGAAGTGAAGAAGAAAATAATAGTGAAAGGTAATTTTGCCAGTTTAAAATATTACTTTTGAAAATTAAGCTGTAGATAAGTAAAAGGGAAGAAATCCACAGCTTGTTACAGTGAGAATTTTTTTAATAAAAAGACAAAATTAGAAGTTGAAGAGCACATGAGAAATATGCAATGCAGTTGGGAGAACCAGTTTCTATTGCAAAGTTAGAAAGATATAAGCATTGGTCTCATAGGGTTATAGTGCTGAGTATGTCTTGTAGGGGATACACAGATTTCAGTGCTGGTGTACTCAAGAGAGATGAGACCCAGACTATGCTACACAGCAATAGCACAGTTGTCACTCTCAGTGGTTAGAAACAAACCAACTATCTGGACCACGTGAAGATTTGAAAAGTAGTTTGTCATTGGCTTGGTCATTTTGGTTTTGCTTGGACAGAATATAACTGAATATGTAAAACAATAATATTGTAACCCCTATGAAAGTTACCCTAATTTTGGAAGCTGTTTCTAATGACAAATGAAATTCTATAATGACTATATTGCTGTGATTGTAGAGGGTACCACTAATGAAATTAAATAAATGAGTGACCACTTTTACTCTCTCATTAGGAAGACACTGTGGGGCTTTGGATATTTTGTGAGGGTTGGTTTGGGTGGTTTTTTTGTTTTGTTTTGTTTTGGTTTTTGTTGTTGTTGTTGTTGTTGTTGTTTGGGTTTTTTGTTGTTGTTGTTGTTGTTGTTGTTTTCTATTTGTTTGTTGGGTTTTTTTAAATGTGTTTTAAGAATAGTAATTTTAATAGAATCAAAGTAACAGAGGTTAGTCTTGGAGCATCATTTATATGCTGCTTTTATTTGGAGAGGAATGGATCTGGGTAGATTGACTTACTAGCCTGCATCAGAAAATTCGACACCTGCTATGCATGTACACATACAGTCTGACAACATAAACCTAGGCTTGCATGTAAACCTCTAGGTTAAAACTAACTAAATAAAATTTTTCATGTATATATATATATATATATGTGTGTGTGTGTGTGTGTGTGTGTGTGTATAAGTATTAAAGCAGAGTAATAAGATGAAGTATTAGAAATACTCATGCATTCATGTGCATGAGTAAGAAGAAATCCATGCACACAGAGAGAACAGTGTGGTGGAAGTGACTGGCAACAAATATTAGAGATGCCTCAAGGAAGTCCAGTAGTGTCATGACTTGTTCCTGATGCAGGGGTACCAGGGGGAAGGCAGGACTTCTGTAGTTTAATTGGAAGGCAGAATATGTGAGAGGGTTCACAGACAACATTTGCCTGAGGTTGTCTCTGACAAGAACAAGATAAAAGCTAAAGCTCTGCCAAAAGGAGAGGACTTGTCACTTCACATAGCAGCAGCAGTGGAAAACTATCCCATGGTAAACTTTGGAATCCAAATACTGTTGAAAGGTACATGGGAATCAATCAATTATTGTTCACAAACTCAGCTACTTGGTAAATTGTAAAAAACTTGAAACATTTTGAAGTTGTTTTGATCAATTTTAGTGTGATACAAAGAAGTTGTGGTATTAAGCTACCATTGTTTTAATTCCCAGACTGGCAAGATCTGGGGATGTGCAGTTTGGAGGTACATACTTCCATTTCAGTGTGAGCATTGCCCAAGCTGCACCACAAAGGCCACATAGGTACTGGCTTGGACTATTATATAGAATTCTAGAGACTGAAGTGAGTCTAGTTTTACCTCCCCCTCTCCCTCCCCAAATCTTTAGGATTTATGCAGAACAAATAGAACAAATGCAATTGTGAGATTTTTTTTTTTTTTTTTTTTTTTTTTAGGGTTGTGGGGTTGTTGTTGTTGGTTTGTTTTTGTTTTTTGGGGTCTTCTGTGAGATCTTGCTCACTAGATGTCAGAGATAGGGCAAGCAAAATGTTAAGTTTCATTTGGTGATTATTTGCCTGTCCTGCAAGTCAAGAACAGAGCAAAAAAAGAAGGCAGGGGGTAGAGAAGCCCAAGATAAAATGATGTGTGTGAGCTCTAAGAACAGAGAATTGATGTGCTTACACTTGTTATAATAGTATGACTGAGGCAAATAGATAAAGCTGACTCTTTAGACAATGATGCCAAACAAGTCTTCTGAATCACCCTAGCAGTCCTAAAAATTCATTCTGCCGCCCTCCCATTACTTTTTCTATCTTTCAGTCTGATGCATGATGAAATGACATGCTAGAAACTGCTCTCCCTGTCTGAATCTCCAGCTCCTCCTGTGCCTGACTCTTCTCCTGCCTGCCATGCAGCCTTGCCAGCTAGCATGCTTCCTTCTCCTCCATCTCCTGCTCTTCCTCCACCAGGTGCCACCTGGCACAGTCACTGGCTGCATCATGCTGGGGAAGTTGGTGCTTGGGTTTCTCCTGCCCTTCTGTCTCCTCTTGCAGATGGTTACCTTTAGGGTGAGTGGTCTTCCTATAGGGGTGCTTTCTGAGTGCCTGTGGCTGGAGTTTGAGATGCAACTTCAGAGAGTACTAGGGACATGCAGCAGAGCAAGAAGACATTCAGGTGTTTATCTTTCACCAATTAGTGAGATAGAGCTGAAGTTTTATTCCACCCAAAGGAATATTTTACATAGGAACTTAAGTATGAAGACACACATGCAGTCACAAGCCATAGCAATGTGCAGTTGATTTACTGGATTCAAATTAGCGATAAAAAAATTACTAGATTCTTTTCTCATTGATTAACAGAATGAGTTAGTATCTAGTTCTACAGTGGATCAACTTTTAACTTTTAATAGAGCTTCATATAGAAAATGCTTAGAATTTCAAAATATTTCACAAAGACTTCTTAAGTACCTGCAAGTGTCAACATCTGTTTAGGAAATAATTACTAAAATGACAAAAGACGGGGGATTCATTTGGTGATCCTTAAATATGTATGACCGTTATTTCACCCTTTAATCACCCCTGCTTCTTTCACTTTATGGCCTAGTCCCTAGACTGTAGTTTTATTTCATGAGAGACCTTTTGTTCTTTTTGAAATTTTTTTCTTAAATTTGTTTAAAAGAAAAAAGAATAAACAACTGCTCAAAGCTAGAAAAAAGGTTTTGTTGAAATAACATGTTGGAGTCCAGGGCATTCCTTTGGCTGCCCTGGAGGGTCAGAGACCTGGACAGGGGAGTCTGGGACCCTGGCCCAGAGCCCAGAGGGACATTGGCTTTGATCCATGGGAAGCCATGGGAAAGGCTTCCTGCACTGCGGGAAGGATTGCAAGCCACAAGAGTGTGAAAGGTAGTAGTTTAGTTCATCATACGGTGAGAAAAGTGTAGGTTTGGGTTTCTAGTATGGAGGTGAATGGGAGCAAGATGGAGGATTTGGGGCATTGTCTTCTGCTTCTTCTTTCTTCTTCCCTCACTCCATTTTCCACAGTGACGGTGGCACAAAGTAGTTTAAAGAGATTGGGTCAAAGTAAGGATGACCGTTTTAGTATAAGTGATAAGTATTAGCAAATAATGATAAATAAAGAATATGTAGCAATTAGTATAAAACATAGCAACAGCCCAGTCCAAGAGGAGTCAACAGATGCCCAAGCAGCTGCACAGACCTTTGCTGGGCACTGAGAAAATTGTAAGATAAGAAACGATAAAGGAAGCGCACAACCTTAAAAAATCAGAACCTGAAGACTCCGTCTCTTTCTTGCATTTAGCTCAAAGCTTTGCAGAAGGCAAAAAGACTCTAAAACCACCTGAATCTCAAAACTAAAAACCAAGAATAATACATAGAGGGTGTTTTCTTTGCCAAAAAATGACTTTATTATACAGATTATCCTGATTATCTCCTGCACATTTGCAAAGCAAAAACCTTAATATTTTATATAAACAATATATTGAGTGATGTCTGATTATGTCCTTTGTCTTCACATATCAAGAGTGAGACAAGAGTGGTTAAGTCATTAATAGCATTCATTGACTGCTATACCCCTCCGGAGTAATTCCATTTCTCTTCACATATGAAGATAAATGCCGCAACTGAACTTGCCCATTAGATATAATATATAATATATGTATTCTTTTTCACATGCCACTCTTGAGGAATAGAATGGCTTGAAATGACAGGCACAGAAAATTAAAAGCTCTTTGAAGTAGGGGAATAATAGGTTTTGAAGAGAGTAAAAGTTTTGATGCGTTGACAATATTTCATCTGTGAAATAAGAGCAATTTTACTTTGACATAGTGAAAGGAAGAATATTTTTGTCTCTTATGTGTAAATATACACAGCTTGTATATACATTCAAGTGAAATTATTTGAGCTATGCTGATGGCTTTGAAGACAGACAGGGCTAATACTTGTTCAGTATTATGGGGCCTGATATACAATTTATCCAAGAATCCTCCAATAACTGCTGATGTCATCTCAAAACCTCTTTCAATAATATTTGAGCAGTGTTGGGAATCCAGAGAGGTTTCAGCTGACTGGAAGGTGATGAACATTGTCTTGATTTTCAAGAAGGGCAAGGAGGAGGGCCCTGGAAACTATAGGCCTGTCAGTCTTATTTCAGTTACTGGTAAAAAATTATGGAGAAGATTATTCTGTGGGCACTGAAAAACACCTGAAAGACACTGCGGTCATTGGTCACAGCTAGCACGGAGGAAAATCCTGCTTATCAATCCTGATTTTTTTGTAGGAAACAAAAAGTTAAGCCGTCTAGTTGATCAAGAGAAGCCTGGTGGTTGTTTTGGATTTCAGTAAAGGATTCAATACTGTCTCTTACAGGATCCCTCTGGTCAAAATGCACAACTGGATAAACACATCATGGAATGGGTGAGCAACTGGCTTGTGGGTCGGGGTTACAGTGAATGGAATGGGGTGACATCAGACTGGGGACCTGGCACTGGTGGGGTTCCAGAGTGCTCTGTCCTCAGCCCTCTGCTCTTCAATGTCTTCATTAACAACCTGGGGAAGATATGAGGAGTGGCTGTTATTTGGTCTATTCAGCCTGGAGAAGAAGATACTGAGGGGAGATTGCAATTACAACTTCCTGGTGAGACGAAGAGGAGGGGCAGACGTTGATCTCTTCTTTAGTGTTGACCAGTGACAGGACCTGAGGGAATGGCCTGAAGCTGTGACATGGGAGGTTTAGGTTAGAGTTAGAGAAGGAGTCTTCACCCAGAGGGTGGTTGGGCACTGGAACAGTTCGCCAGGGAAGTGGTCACAGCACCAGCCTGATAGAGTTCAAGAAGCATTTGGACAGTGCTCTCAGGCACAAGGTGCTGTGCAGGTGCTGTGCAGGGCCAGGAGCTGGACTCAATGATCTTTGTGAATCCCTTCCAACTCAGCATGTTATGTGATTCTGTGATACAGAACATGATATTGGCTGGTGTTCTTAGTGTGACAGTGATATTTGCTAACTCTGACCTCAAGATCTTTAATTTGCTGAAGGTGATCCTAAATACTTCACATGCTGCTTTAAAAAGTGCCTAGAAATACTTTGCTGGTTGGAGAAATGATACACATTCATAATTTTAAGATGTTAAGGAAAGTGGGATGTGTATCTGTCAAACGAAAATTTGACTATAATCAGAAGTTTCCTAAGAAAAATAAGTAGCTTATTTCTATCAATCAAAAAGGCTTCAGTACTGTGACTTTTAGGTTTATATTCGCAATGTATACAGCACCTCTAAATACTATCATATTGTTGTGAGACCTATGGAAGTATAGTAATGTCACAATTTTTAAGAATAATTGTATTTTTGTGTTTTAGATACCTGTTCTTAAGAAAACTCAATACTTCTTTTTTTCAGCCATATTTTCAAAATTTTCCCAAGCAATACATAACTATATATTTATAGCTACGTATTGCTTTGGAAAATATAAAAAATTAAAAGTTCTAAGTATTTAGAAGTTTAGTGTATTCCTATGCAGAAGTATAAACAGATCCTATAAATTTGTGTTTTATTTGCTGTCTGTGTTAGTCTGGCTCTTAATAAATAGGAGATATCAGCTGCTAAGCAGAAGGACTTGACTATTTTTATTTGAGGAAATGAAGCTACTTGTAAATAAAGAGTATAGCTTTTTCTTTGAGCTTATTGCTATGCTTTTGCTATCAGTCCTCTCCCTTCTCCTACTAGGAGGGCTAGGATATTTTGCAAAATATTGGCCACTTTTCACAGAATCACGGAATATTCAGGGTTGGAAGGGACCCACAAGGATCTTTGAGTCCAGCTCTTTAAGTGAATGGCTTGTACAAGGAAGTAGCCATGAACATGACTTTATTAGCACCATGCTCTACTTAATCAAAGCCTCTTTGCTGTATATATGTTAAAAAAAACATAAAGGATTTTATAATTAATATCATGAGAAGATTTCAGCTATTCAGCTACAGAAATATCCATATCTTGTCTACTCTTTAGGATGTAAATAATGAGCACACTTGATCCTCTGATTTAAATACACAAACTTGCAGAAATAGCTTAGGCATCTTTATTTAGTACTTTCCATTAATTATTCAAATTTTACTAATTGTATTTGGTCTAGTAATTATAAAATAATAATTCATCACTCCTAATTTATTTCACTTCAGAAATAGTATTTTAATTGTATAAACACATTGTGAAGTAGTTAAAAAAAAAAAAAAAAAACAAAAACGCCAAAGAATGCAAGTACACTCTTATGAATGAAGAAATTAAGGGTGACTTTTGAAATGTGGAAAAGCTGCAGTGTGCATAGCATTGACTACAAAGTGTATGGACCTCTCTCTGTCTTCACAGAAGCTCTGTTCTAATGGATCAGATGAAACCCTGGAGTTTTTCACCTAGCTAATACATGAAATATGCTGATAATACCATGCAAATTTTAGACCTCTTTTTTTCCTGCATGAAAAATGCATATTCCATGCATATGTTAGGCATGATAAAAGTCATCACTTTGGACAAACTTAAAATTCTTATTATAAATCTACTAATACCACACTACCCTTAAGATAAACACTTGCATCCTCAGATGGGTCTTGGCTTTGTTCTTGCTCAGTTTTAGATTTCTCCTATCAGGCATATAGTACTGAAAGTTCCCTCTTTTTTAATATGGAAATTCTGTCTTGAAAAAGAACATTTGAACTTTCATGGCAGCTGGGCAGGGAATGCTCCTACTCTGGCCTTTGGTCTGCACGCACAAACACAGATTAATGGATGGTGCAGATACCTTGTCTTCCTACAGGCAACTGAGAATGAAACATTAATTTAGTAGTCCCAACACAGGCTTTTTTGACAGCTAACCCTTGCTCCCACACCCACAACAGGTTATCTTTCTAGATTATGTAGCATTTGAGAAGATGCATAACTGTGACTAGGTTGATGGAAGAGAAAAATATTTTTGTCCAAACTAAGAAATATTTTTGTATTATCAGCACTTTTGTATGGTGAAGGTTTTTAACAAATATTTGTCTGAAAAAAATGGAAAGGAAGCTGAATTTTCTTGATACAGAAAATGTCTGTTTTTTTATAATGGTACATAATGGCAGCACAGAACAAAAAGAAGGACTAACCATCAGCTGGTCCTTATCATAATTATAGTCTGTACTTATTGAAGAAAAAGGAAAATTGTATTAAGACATTATTTCATTTGGCACTTCCATGGGCAAAAGGGACATTTCCTTGTATTGATTTTCAGATGCAGTTCCCTATTCAACACAATTTGCTTCCTGTAGTAATTGGTATGAAATCAATATTTTTTTTAATGTACATCTCAGCCCACATCGCAAATGAGCTTGTTTAAATAGACATTTGTTTAGGTATTACAAAGGATACGTAAACTCTTTGAAGGATTCTATATGGACAGGAATCAGAAATTACTCATTCCCTGAAATTCAAACTGGGATAAACGATCACAAAGAAAGAAAAGGAAAGTATAAGTTTATTATAAAATCATCCCAGTTTGTATTCCTAATAGATTTTGATGGAAAACTAAATGAATCATCTTATCTTTAATTTGTGAGGAGAAGATTGGAGCAGCTGCTAAGCTTTCCCCAGACACAATGTACATTTAGAGTGGTTGGACACTTCTGGTTGGTTTGCAGGCTGGCCTGTGGCTGTTATGCTCCCTACAATATGTATTTGCTCAAGGGGTCCAGTCATCATGCTAAATAAAATCATTCACTTTGGTCTGCAAATATTGACTCAAGCTGTTATGCTTTTATGTATTTCAGAGACTCACAATGTTTGAGAGCTCAGCAAGCAAACAAGAACAGGTACAGGAAGTTATTGTGATGTTTTAGATTCATGTTTGTTTTTCTACTGCTGATGTATGTTCTCCATTTTATGTGGCTTGTTGCTAATGACCTTGTAACATAGTTCACTGTGGCTGATAAGGCCAAAGGCTTTAATAGAATACAAATACATTTCACATTTCCACTTGAAGTGTTTAGTTTAATTGTGTTTTGAAATGTACTGTACCCTAAAGGTGTTCTCTCCTCTGTAATGTATCTTCTAGAAATAAAAGCTTGTGAAGAATAGAATGTACAATGGGGTAAGGTGTAATGGACGGTTTTCTATTCATTTGGAGCTGTGCCTGATAGCATCACTCAGCACAAATCTAAACAGTTTTGAGCTGTGGAGGAAAATTAAAAAGGGGTCCGAAATAATGACTTTTCTGAATGTCTGGTATATTCACTTTTCTGATGGAAGGAAGTAAGGAAAATGCTGAAAACACTCCTAAATTTCTTAATTTAGACTGAATTATGTCACTTCAGAAGTAACATGAGGCTAGTCTGAATTAAAATTAATCTTCAGAATTTATTGTTGAAGTCAGCATTGTGCAGTACTGATTTTGAAGAACAGTTGCTAAAAAGTATTACTTCAAAAAATTTGAAGTAGTTTAGAAAATACTGTATGCTTTAATATGCTGGGTAATTTTTTGAAAAATCAAGACATCATTTTGCTTTCTCATCAGTTGTTTGCAAGTAAATGGAAGTCACATTGCTGACCTTGGGAGAGCTGGCCAGAGATGGTAGGAGATGGAAGAGCTGGGATGCTTTGAAAAAAAAAAAATCCAACCAATCCTGACTTTAAGTTCCTGGTCTTGAAGTAAGATAATTTATCTCACTGGGGGTTATATTTATAGCAACATATTGTGTGAAAATAGGTTAAGGACATTTATCAGGTTTCTATTGGTATTGCTAACTTTCTTCTACTGATATATTGGGGTTGAAAAGTCGTCTTTTTTGTAACATCCAAGATAACATTTAGACATAAGTGAAGGAGTTTACATGCATTCAAAGGAAGAGTAGGCAAGTACTTAAACATGAGGTATCCTTGGGGATTACAAAAGGCACCGCTCACGTCAAGTTCAGGGAATCACCCAGCCTGAAATGGTTGGAAACCAGGGAAAAAATATTGTGTGTTTGCCCTGTTCTTACTCTTCTCTGAGTGTTTCTTTTAGATGCTACTCAAGACAGAATACAGGCCTACGTGTGTAAAAATACATGAGTGAATCCAAATTACTGAGTCCCATGGGAACTACCTGCGGAGTACCAGGCAGAAAAATACACATGCCAGTGTATTTTTGTTGAACATCCTAACTTGTGACACAAAAACTATGATTGAGAGAGAGTCCTGTGGGGATAGGGCTGCACTGAGTTAACTTCCAGTTCTATCTAGAAACTCCTCCTCCAAGTGTCTGCATCAATTCCCTCCAGTCTACTACGGAGGGCTCAAAAGTGTTGGCTGTGTCTGTGCGAACAGTATGGTGCAAAAAAACCCTATTTTCCCTCTCTTTCTTGTCTTTCTTTCTTTGATTCAAACCATCCATGTGGCAGGACCAATGTGGGGTCTAAGGACTGATTTTTTTTTTTTTTTTTTTTTTTTCTTCTTTCTTTTCCATCCTTATTTCTCTCCTCTCTGGCTTTGTTTTGGCAAAGTGTGTCTACCCCTTACTGCTTATTGAGGTTTGTTGTGAGGACTGAAGGCTTGTTGAAATGTGTTGTAAAATTTAAGGCCTTGTTAGCCCACACTTTTGAGACTAAATAGTGGACTAGTTGTTAGAATTCAGATGACTACACAGTAAAGCATAAGAGATCCCAGATGTATGGACTGTGTCTTGGTTTAGCCTGCTGAGAATTTAAAATTAATATCACACCCCATACTGAGTGCACTGTGAACAACCAATCCCTCCTAGAATAGTGCACTGTGAACAACCAATCCCTCCTAGTCCCCAAAATATGCAATAGAATCCTCTTGCATTTTTTAACATATGAAGAACAAAAGACAAATGTCTTCTGCCTTGACCTTATTATAACCATAGCATGACCTTTTCTAAGTCTAACCTTAAAAAGATTGACAGGCCTCTCTGAGAAGATTAGTGACAAATCCAGCATTCAGAGTCCTCTCAGAAGATCCAATTTCCTTAATTTAGCTGTTTAGATTACACATGGACACCAATAAATGAATAATCCAGGAAGCACCCATTTATTAAAGACATGACTGCAGAAAAATTGTATGTGAAAAGCAGCATGGCCAGTCAAGGGAAAGGGAAAAATCAAGGGAAAGGGAAAAGTCAAGGCAAGGGATTCTGCCCTTCTGCTCTGCTCTGGTATGACCTCACTTGGAGTGCTGCATTCGGCTCTGGGGTCTCCAGCACAGAAAGGACATCAACCTCTTGAGGCAAGTCCAGAGGAGGGTCACAAAAATGATTAGACAGATAGAGAGACTCTTCTACACAGTAAGGCTGAGAGAATTGTGATTATTCAGCTTGGAGAAGAGAATTGGGGTGACCCAATCGCAGCCTTCCAGTACCTGAAGGGAGCCTCCAAGAAAGGTGGAGAGAGACTCTTTACGAGAGCATGTAGGGGGGATGGCTTCAAACTGAATGAGAGCAAGTTTAGATTGGTTATTAGGGTGGTGAGGCACTGGAACAGGTTACCCCAGTGAAGCTGTGGGTGCCCCACGCCTAGAAGTGTTCAAGGTTGGATAGGGCTCTGAGCACCTGATTCTAGTGAAATTTGTCCCTACCCATGGCAGGGTTGGAATTCCATAATCCTTAAGGTTTCTTCCAACCCAAGTCATTCTGTGATGCAAGTAGAACAATGGGCTAATTGTATGTTCGTCTGTGATAAAAGTTGAGGTGCAATATCCAAGCAGAATTCAGCATTTTCATTTATATTATATTGGCTGATATGTGTCTAGCAAAGAGCTGAGACGTATACATGACCCCATAATTTTGTGACACAGCAAAAGGAAGTAGCTTAATTTCTGTAGTGAATGTGACCCCATTAAATCTTACATGTTCTAAAAGGTGAGCTTCTTGAAAATAAGAGAATGGGAATGGAGAAGTTGAGAGCAAAATAAGTGGGATCTTGTTTCTAAGATAATTCTAACTTATATTTCTAGTAGATTTTCCAGTAGAAAATGCAGAATTGTGTAATGGCTTAAGGAATAACATGTTGAAATAATCTAATCAGTGTAAATAGGTTGTCAATGAAAAACATCACGGTAACTCAAAGTTGTTCATTTGATTAAGTTTGACCCATAGGTGGAGGAGAAGCTTTATTGTGTAGAGTTTCTTTGAAATTTTTTTGTGCTAATTTTTTTGTGTTGTCAATATGTTAAGTGATATGCTTTTAAACTAAGCATTTTATCTGTGATTTTAAACTAAGCATTTTATCTGTGAAAATCTTGTTGTTTGTGAGAATATGTTGTATTGTTTATTCCATAGTTTTTAAAATTAGGAAAGAAAAGGCTAATTATTCTTTTAAAAACTAAGGAGCTGAACACTGACATTTTTAAATTCACATTTCAAATTATGGGAACAAAATTAGAAGTTATTTGCAGATGTCTAGTGAAAAAGAAAATCTATGGAATCATTGCTCTGAAAGCTTGCTTTGTAACTACAACACTTTATCTGGCCAAATCTCTGTTTACTAGACAGGAAAGTACATAATTGCCTAAAGTTCAGTGACAGAGGCTAGATCATTCAGATCTTTCCTTTTATGAACAGGCTGGTCTGTTCAAATATATGATTATAGCAACAGTTTCTTACCTGGGGATTTCCACTCAGTAAGTAAGAAACTTCTGATTCTTTCTGAAAAAGAACAGAAGACTGAGGATATGACTTTGCCCCTCAGTTTCTTAAACAGGACAATGGAAAGGACATAACTTTCCAATTAAATGTGTTAAAGGAGAAAGTTTTCTTACACTAAAACAAACAACTATCAGTACATAATGTAACTACAGACAAACAGTGCCATAGTAAATGGCTTCTGCAAGAACATAAAACAATTATTTACTTTATGTGTATCCTCAAACTAAGTTCAAGCTCTCTTAAATTTAAGTAGCAATTGCTATTACAAGAAAGTTTTTGCAGTTCTGAGACTCCTAGAAGAGGTAAAAGAGGCATAGGTCTTCAAAATCTTGTTGTAAAAACACATCTCCTCGTAGAGGGCTAAAGGCCTCAGTGTTTTGGTAAGATGTCAGTTGTGAACAGTAACTCACAATCTGCAGCAGAACCTGAGGATATAAGTGGGGATCACAAACTTTACCAGGTATAATCTAGCAAAATATTGAAAACTTAAACCAAACTCAAATTTGGGAGGTTATTCAGTGTAGATTTCTGTGAAAAACTGTTGGGTTTTTGTTTTGTTTTCCAGCAAATTCTGTTGATTGTTTACTGATATTCTGCATATATTTTAATGCACATTTCTAAATTTATGCATACCCTATTGTAATTAAACACCCTGTCTCTTCAAAAAATGCTCTTTCCCCATACATGCCTAAAGATGTGTACAATTGCTTTGCTTCAACCTGAAATTAATAAATATATATGAATATTTAAAAGTGAAGTAGAAGCACGTCTATAGGCATGAAAATGCATGACAGTTCTGTAGTGCCTTTTTTGAACTCTTGTTCTGGAGTAAAACAATTGTCTCTGCTGCAAGTAAGAGAGTGGTGGTAATGTGACTTTTCAAGTTTCCTGTTATAAGAACAGTGACATAATTTGTAAATATACAAGCTTGCAAACTACTCAGTTTCTAAATACAGGTTACTTGAGAAGATATGGCTTAAAAAAAGGGAAATAAATCTTACAGAAGATGCTTATCTGCACTCCTATCCCTATTTTTGCCCACCATACCCTTTTCTAGTCTGTCATGAGCTATCACAGAATCACAGGATGTGTAGGGTTGGAAGGGACCACAGAGCATCCTTTAGTCCAACCTCCCTGCTCAAGCAGGGTCATCCTAGAACAGCTGGCACAGGATAGTGTCCAAACAGTTCTTTTACATTTCTTCAGTGAGGGAGACTCCACACCTTCTGGTTAGGTGGAACTTCCTGTGCATCAGTTTGTGCCTGTTGTGTTTCACTCTATTGCTCAGCTCCACTGAGCAGAACCTAGATTCATCCTCAACACTGTTCCCTCAGATACTTACATTGACAAGATCACTCTCTCACCAGTCTGTTCTCAGGGCTGAAAAGTCCCGTCTTCCTCAGCCTTTCCTCATAAGAAATGTTTCTGTTCCTTAAAGTCTTCTTCATAGCCTTTTGGAGGCCTTCCTTCAAGAGCTCCTTGTTTCTCTTGTACTGAGGAGCTCAGAGCTGGACATAGAACTCCAGATGTGCCTCACCTGGGTTGAGTAGAGGGGCAGAATCACCTTCCTTATCCTGCTGACACTGCTCTTCCTAATGTATCTCAGGACACCGTTGGCCTTCTTGGCCACCAGGACACACTGCTGGCCCATGGACAGCTTGTTGTCCACCAGGAACCCCAGATCCTTCTCCTCAGAGCTGCTTTCAAGCAAATCAGACACCAGACTGTGCTGGTGCCTGGGGTTATTCCTTCCCAGTGTAGGACCCTGCATTTGCTTTTGTTGAATTTCAAATTGTTCTTAAATAGGCCTGTAGCATTTACATATAATTTATATATGAAAGCTGATTGAGATCTTTTCACCAAATGTAACGGCTGTAACAAGAACTTTACATAGCAGCAATATTTAATAGCCAGTAAGCATTTGGACTGTATGTTTTCCTTTCTTGATGAAGTCTGAAGGACATTACAAAGAGAAAGCTTTTGTTTGGAAGGATGGCTAAATCCTCAGTGGTACTGCTAATCTTTCCCAAATCTTAGTAATATTTTCACTGTGTGTCTGGGAGTAACTGCATTAGAAATGTGAAGGGCTGGCATCATTCTCCACCAGAAAATACCTGATTCATTCCCACAGTCTCCTGTACAAAAGCACAGAGCAGGAAGGAGATAATTTGAAGGGGGAGAACCTCTCCTCTGATACATCCTTTCCCAGCCATGGGTTTTCAGCCTATTTTCTCCCTCTGAATGTAAGGTATTGCTGCTATCTTTGTTCTAATGCTATAATATTTGTGTTGGGGCAATGACAGTCCTTGAACTTATTTATATTGTTGCCTTGAATCTATCAGCCTCAGTCTTACTCTAGCTTAAAGGCCAAGCCTAGGAAACAACAGCACTTGGATAAACAGAAACATTGCTTAATTTTACAGTTGAAGAAGCACTCTTCCTCCTTTCCCCCATGCACAAATGATAGACATTTCAAAAGGGAGAGTCTCTAATAAGCAGAATACAAAGTCAAGATGGCTAATAATTTGTAGTTGAGAATTGGTTTGGATCGACAGGACTGAAAAAGAAAATGGTCATGGAATCATTTAGGTATGAAAAGACCTCTAAGATCATTGGGTCCAATCATTATGTAGATACTGCAAAAGCTAAGTGAAGCTTTAACTATTAGTGTTAAAAAGGATAATGAAAAAGAAGAAAAAGAGAATGCAACCTGTGTAAGATCTCAAAGTTTGTAAACACCTTTTTTTTTTTTTTTTTTTTTTTTTTTTTTTTTTTTTTTTTTTTTTTAAGATACTGTTGATAACATAAAAGTGAACTCATTTTCCACTAGGAATTTGGTCCAGCATTCATCATGTGATGATGTTGCTGAACTAGAGTTGAAGTCTATAAACTGCTAATGAAGATAAGTCTTCTTTATTTAAAAGAAAGTAGGTTTTCATGGATGTCATGCAGACAGACAAGTCTGTTTCCTCTGTGTTGCAGGAAGCCCTGGTGTTCATGAGTACCAAGATAAATTTTTGAGTCCATAATCAGTGTTAGTTTACATTGTATTAATGGTAGGTGAGGTCTGGACTGTGCTTGTAAAGTGATCATTCAAACTGAAAGAATGTGATACTTTGTAGACCTCTTTTTAAAATTATTTGTCATGTACTTTAAAAAGGACTATTTGGAAATTTGTGATCTCCGTACTTTGACAAAAGAAATAATGGAAGTAATTTAATATGTACCTGGTCCAATTCTCCGAACTTGCATATTAAGAAAGAGAAGATGGGAAAATGCCTATGTCTGGAATTTTGAAAGGGGATGTGTAGGAATTCTCTGTCCTCATTCTTCCTTTTTTTTTTTTTTTTTTTTTTTTTTTTTTTTTTTTTTTTTTTGAGAGATTACTTGGAATTGCATTACTTTCAAGGAAGAATATGAAGAAGAAATTTTTCAGGGGTAATGAATTTTTTTTTTTTTTTTTCCTTTCTTTCCCCAATAGCTGCATTGCTGGCTGTGAAAGAAAGCATCTGTTCTGTTTCCAGTCATGACACCCTGGACAGGTTTTTTGGCTGAGCTGAACATTGGTCTCGTTGAATCGTTTGACTGACTGTGGGTAATAGATCCATGCAGTACCCCTGGGAAAAGTAATTACTGTGTGCAACGTGCATCTTTCAAGGAAATAACAAAGTGCTTCACAGTAAGGAGCATGGAATCAGTCAAGTCAGGAATAGACATGAGCTTTGAAGATAATATAAACTATGTTTTCTTGTTGACAAAATACTCAAAGGCTTTTGTTTATGCTTTTATTCTAAACAAGGCTTCCCAAACATAAATCAGTATGGCAGCATTTGATTCTCAAGAACTAACAAGGACTCAAACACTAAGTATAGTTTTCAGCACTTCATAACTACTCATTATGTTTATTTCCCAGTTTTCTTTGTTATTTGTTTCCTGTCTCCATTCAGAGCCAACACATTTTTGGCTTTCAGTTTGAAGCATGAAGCACTGCCAATCAGCAGGAAATATAATACAGATAAGATTCATATGAAGTCTTTTGAACTGCTAAAATCTCTGGATGGGAAATGGATGTTAAATTGTTTACATTTGGCACGAGAAGAAAAAAGTTCCATTTTTAAATTCAAAGCCTTTCCACCTTTGTAAATGAAAACAAATCACATGGGTCATATAGAGTTCCGCTTCTGTAAAATCTATCATAAGTCTGATAAAAGCTTTTGTAAATCAGCAATTTTATCTGTAGCTTGCTTGAAAGTCATTTTGCAGCTTAAAAGGAAATGGCCCTCTGCCCTGTGTCATTTAGAGAAGTACTGTATCAGTAACAATTCATGACACAGTAAGAACACTAAAATATTAAGAATGGTTTTATTGGTGTTTTAATATTTTTAAGGAAACATGCTATGTTTTTACATAACTTTAAATTTTTCATATTAGTCTTGTATTTTTAATTTATTGAGGATACATATCCAAAGCTTATTGCTCCAGGATCTGTTTCTACTTTGCTTTGTTTCATTTGCAAAGAATCTTTGTGGAAGGCACCTCCCACCTCCAAATTCTGTGGTTCTACAGATTTGCAGGGTGCAGATAAGGGATATAACCTGTCCCAGTTTTCTGAACATCAAGTAGTACTGGAACAAAAAGGTAATGTTGAAGTTAATGGGGTGCTTTTATATCAGTTCTCACATGCGTGCAGGATGTAGCAGACAGATTCTGGAGGGCAGTAGATCTCAAAAACGAAGCTGGGAACAGAATCTCCTTTGCATCAGTTAAGCATTGCTAATGAGTACTAATCATATGGCAAATCAGAGAGTGAGAAGCAGTCACAAAACTGCAGGCTGTTATGTGGAACCTCTTATATTTCAAAGCCAGCAGAACTGATAAAAAACTGACAAAGATGTTCGGGACATGCTTGCCAACATAAAGCATTTCAGCTATTGAATATCCTCTCCTGGATCTACAGGGAATGAAACCTATTTGGAGGAGTGACTTAACCTTAAAACCTTGTTACATTTTTGGGGTTGGATGGAACATGCTGTCTATGGTGGTTATGGTTGAATAGTCACAATTCTAATTCAGGGAGAAAAATCTCTTGAAATGATAATTAAGAGTTATGCAGTGGGCAGAAGCATTATTTCAGGGACAGGACTTAAGCTACTGCTTATGCTCTTGTCTTCTTTTTGATCAGTTATGCAGGAATTTTCATATGAAACATACTTCTTTCTGATGTCTTTCCAAATCAGAGGTCATAGAGCTACAAACTTTGTTGAATACTAATGAATCCTAAACCATCCTGCTGCATGTTCTAAAGGATGTTGTAGCCAAATGGCTGGGTATATATAAAATCCATACTTTTTCTTTCAAGGAAATTTTAGGCCAAATGTCTGAGTATTGATAAATATAGTTCATGTGTATATTGTGAAAATTTTACTTATCTCAGCTAGCATCTGCAACCTCATTGAATTTTATAACCATTTAGTGCTAACTGGGACAAAATTTAACTCTCTTTTGGAGAAAGAAACAGAAATATTGGTATCATATGAATGAATAGATATTTTTTCTGATTATTGCTTGAAGACACTTCATAAAAATACAATATATCATTCCAAAGTTTCTGAATAGTCATTATTTGGATTTTTGACACAACTTTCAACTAATATCATAGGTTGTTGGGAGAAAAGAGTTGAAAGAGAAGACTGGGGAGGAGAGGACAGATTTTGCTCGAGTGACCTTGCAGCTGGGGATACCAAGGCCTGAAGAAAATCAGTGTGGGAAACCATATATTAAACCTACTGCTGTTTATCCTCTATCTGTTTGGAGAAGTAGAATTTCTGTGAAGAGATAACATCGGTGTTTACAGAGACTTGTAGGCCCTATCCCAGACATGCTTGAGCTCCCCGTTGGGAGAGAGATCAAAGCAGAGACCATAAAAAGCACAGGGAGACCACAGCATGGTGCTAAAGACCCTGGATTAATGGGCACAGCAGCCCTGCTGCCCGCCAGGATGGACTGAGCCTGACAGTGCCTGTGCCCTCATTCTGTGTCTGCTGCCCAGCCTTGTTTCAGAATCCTCCAGATAGCGGGGTAATTGAGCAAATTTATTCTTTGCATTTCAGCTGCGGTTTTGTGGTTGTTTTGGTCACCTGCCTGTGTTGATTCATACATAAGTGTTTATGTAACCTTGTCCGTGTGTAATCTTTTCTTTAACTGTTGGATGGCTTTAACATTTGTAATTGTGTATGCAGAACTAGGAGCTAAATCACAATTCTGATTCTTTCCATTTGTTCTTGATGTGCCTGTAGCTTTCAGGGAAAACTTCCTGAAGGAAGGCTAGGGAAAACACAAGGAAACTGGTGAATGGCGTAAGGCACTTGCTGAAGACACAGAAGAAGCTGAGGTTCTCAATGCTTCTTTTATTTCATTCAACAATGCTAACACATGCCTTGGGGAAAACAGGGCTCTGAGACCAAAGGGGAAGTCTGGAATGAGGAAGACAATGTCAGCCCAGAGAGAGCACATGAAAATGTGGACTTTAGTCTGTGAGGGCTGTGGGTTGCACCCACAAATTCTGATGAAGCAGGCTAATGCCATTGCAAGGAAATCTTGATTATCTTTGAGAGGCTGTGGCAATTTGAAGAGATTTTTGCAACCTATAAAATAAAAAATCTCATTCTAATCATAAGCTGCATGCTACTTGGTGCCATTTTATCACCTCAGACTCATGTAAAGCATTTCCAGAAGCACAAAGGACAAAAAAAGTGATCAGCAGTATCAGCATATATTTATGAAGAAGAAGACACTCTTAACAAATCTGATAGCCTTCATGAGATGAAGAAAGTTGATTTTGTTTTTCTTGACTATACTAAGATCTTTGACACCCTTATAGACAAGCTAATTGTTAGCTTAGATTAGGTAAATAGTACATTAGGTACTAGTGTATAGTACATAGGTAGATTGAAAACTGGCTCAGTGGCAAAGAGTGCTGTGAGGCACAAAGTCCAGCTGGAAGCTGTCATTAGAAGTTTACCTCAGTGGACTGTACCAAAACTACTGCCGCAACTTCCTCATTAATGAACTCTGCACTGAGACAGAGTGTGCCCTCAGCAAGCTTGCAGACAATATAATACTGGGAGGAGTGCCTGATATGCCAGAGGGTTGTGCTGCCATCCAGAGGGATGAGACATGATGGAGAACTGAGCAAAAAATGAATCTTGTGCAGGTCTACAAGGGAAAATATTAAATCCTACCCCTGAGAAGCAACAGTCTTAGGCACCTGTACACACCCTCTCAGGAGACCTGTTGGATAGCAGCTATGCTGAGGAAGACCTGGGGTTTCTAGGGAAAAAAGAGACCAAAACAACAACAACAACAAAAAACTCCCTGATCATTAGCTGGTAATATATCATCCTATCAAAAATGACCAAGAGCATTCTGAGTTGCATTAAGCAGAACATTGCCAGCAGCTTGAAGAAAGTGATCGCTCACCTGTACTCAGTACTGATTAGGACACATCTGGAATGCTGGGTTCAGCACTGGGTGTCCCAGAGTTGAAGAATAAAGGAAATATTGCAGTGAATTTAGAAGAAATGCTTGATGTCCTGTAATACTTTTCTTCTTTAAAGTTCCCTATTTCAGACTGGAATCTTGTAATTTAGAATGTTTTCATTTGCCTCTTTAAGAGGTCAGTGTGGAGTTTTGGATTATAGATGAACATGTCTACCTTTCCTTCTCTAAAAAATAAATCCCATTTACTTTTGTATAAACAGGTAATTCACTCTTTTTTTTTTTTTTTTTTTTTTTTTTTTTAACTTCAGTGCTTCCTTATGATGCATAGAGGCACATGCTCAGTAAAGATTGGTAGCTGGCATCAAAATGCCAAGAAAAAACTTGGGAAGATTACTCAGTAGGAAATATTTTACTCTGAATAACATTGATTGGAGGTGCTTTTGAAAGAAGCGTCACATTTATAACTCGTCACAGTGAGACCTAAGTCTCCTAATTATTTCCTTGCTTGTTTGAGTAACTGCAATGGTTTCAAGAAGTTATGTCTTTAGACACCTCTTTAGTGTGAAGTCAGGGACAGCTGTGAAAGAAAGTGTTGTGCAGCCCTGAAAATTCAGAGGGCAACAAGGAATACATTTGTTCTTCAAGCTGTGATCAGAAGAATGTCTATGTGGTTGTCCAGTACAGTGTGCTGTGATATTTGACCTAGCTCAGGCACTGGAAACCTTCTTAATGTGGTTATTCACATCAATGAATTTACTCATTGTGAAGCAGGTTGAATAGCTCTGTTCCAGGTCTTTGCTTTTGATCACAAGGATGTTTTTATGGGGTTTTTTGTTGTTGTTCTTATTGGTAATACTAATACTCCTGGTCCTATCCTGCACCTTGTGGTCATTATTGTCAAGGGAAAGTTGTTACAAATTTGTGTACAGGCTTCTACACTGCTGAGCTTGAGGAATGAGGGAGGAAGGGAAACTATGCCTTTTATCAATTTTTTCCCCCAGGTCCAGCCAGCAATAACCACTGCAAGAACAGGCAAAAATATAATCTGTCTGAAACTACTCATCTGGCAGAAATGGGAAAAAAGTTAAAGGACAGGGAATCTCAAATGAAGTTTAATTCATTTAGCAGTACTTTAATGAGAACATGGGCATAAGCATTTGCTTTTGGGAAAGCTGCTTGGAGTTATTTAATATATACTTCATGAGGTAATTTCCTTTTCAAAGGACAATAAGCACAATAGAAACTCAGCAAAAATAGGCCCTCTTTGCTCAAAGGCATCAACTTGCTTTGGAATTTGAGCTTTTGTTTCCATGGAGCCCATATTTCAGTTACAATAATTTCTTATTTAACCAATAATAAGTGCAATTAAATAAAAGCTACATAACCTGGTAGGTCTGACAATTCTTGTCTAACTACTTTGAAAATGAAATTATGTTGGTGATGGCTGTAAATGGTGTAGCTATTTCCCAAAACAAGTACAGTTATGATACTGATCTTATCAGATTAGGCTTTGCTTTCTTTCTTCAGCCAACACTATAAGGTAAGCACCTTGATAAGACCGGAAGGTAGCATCTCTATAGCAGGCTCTGATTTACAATAGTTACATCTTGCTGATGTGATCTATGACTTTCTGAAGTAGCTTGTAGGGTCACAAAGACTAAAAAGGAGCATAATGTTGCTTTTGTCACAAAGACTGTGTCATTCAATGCATATACACAAAAAACTTCTCCTAGTAGGAGGAACCGCAGCACTCTATTAAGTCACATCACTGTGGGATGGCCACGTTGCATATTAAGTTTCACTTTTCCTGTACGCCACTGATAGTGGCATAACCATAAAACACCTTTGTGTCATCAATGGCTGAGATTCCTACAAAAGCAAGTGAAGTAGGGAGGGGGGCAGCACCAGGAGACTGACCACCCTCCCAGTTGTGAAGGAAGACACAGACATCCAATTTTCTTGTAATATAGGAAATATTTCTCTTTGACTCCAGAGATGCCTCTGTGGTATAAGCAGTATTGATATTCAAGTAATTCAGAAAAGGATCTTTTCTACCGTTTTACAGATGCTGCTCACTCCCTTTATCAAAATACAGCTGACGCAAATGAAAAGGAAGAAAGCCTAGACAAAAATTAAGTAAACCTGTAGCGCTACAGGTGACCCCCTGAAGTTTGATAACAATTATTTTTTAGTATTGATCAATGAGTGTCTTAGCAGTGGCTCTCACTGTAGGTTATCTCTAAAAACTGAGTGGAATGGTGAGGAAAACTTTTCTAAAGCACATACGATGTTTACCAATCTACCAATGCAATTTGTTCTTTTACTGGGAAACTATTAGCAATATAGCACCTTAAACAATTGAAAATGATTGTGATATCATGAGAACAGTTTAGGATTTTTTTTTTTTTTTTTTTCCCACCAGTATGTGAATCATATATCATTAAAATCACAGTTCCCTGCTTAGGAAACCAAGTGGACAGCCATAAAATTCAACAATTATATATATATTATCTGATTTATGCTTTCTAAAAATAAAATTTGTTCTAGATCTAAATTAAGGAAATTTTTACAAGCTATTTAATTTTTCTTGAAACATTCTATATCATGTTGACTTTTCATAGTCTCATTTTTCTCTGTTCAATTCCTCTCAGAGAAAATTATGCCTTATTTCAAAGTTGGATATATCTAACTTCACTACCCAGCTGTTGATCCTCATTACACTTAAGACAGAAAGGTTAAAAATCTTCCTAGCATCAATCTGAAATTGAAAAAGAAATTTACCTTTTCCTTTTGTGATTTCTTACACAGTTATCAAGACACTTCTCTGTCTATATATTCTAAGAGATGAATAAATTGAGATCTTCTAAGCCTTATATAAATTGAGATCTTCTAAGCCTTACATCAAAACCCTTATTTCTTCAGTCATTCTTCAAATTTTCTAATATTTTTTTCCTGTCTTTTTGCTGGTATGAATAGTAGAACTCAAGAGCTTGGCCACAAAAAGCACAGCAGAAGTAATAGTTAACTCTGTGCATTGAAAAACTACTCATCTGAAAGTCATGGTATCTGCTAAGGAAGAGAGTGGTACAACTAAATTCTTTGGTGAAGTTGCAGCTGGATGGTCTTTCTGATTTATTCATAATATGTTGGCAACTCTCTTGTTCACTAAGAATCAAACACCTAATAGGTGTTGGAGAGAGACTTTGCTTTTTTTAAGAATTGCAACAGGGTGAATCATTCATTGGAGAAACAAATTGCTTTTCTCTCTTTCATATATACAGAACCTGTGAAAAACCTACACATGGTAAGTGTTACCTAAGCTGTATCCAATGAATGTATCCAGCTGTATTTTATGAATCTTTGGCCTTCTAGAAGCATAGTGTCCTTAAAAGTCAGATATTAAAGAAGATAAACTCTTAGGGATGTGTTATAATGAGTGGAGAGGATTTGTGGCATGTGAACATTTCTACATCCTCAGAGATGTAACAGGAATGACTCTCTAGTCTGTGCCAAAAGTAAATATGTGGCCCAGGGCAGAACTGTTGCTGTTAGGAGCAGGGAGACTGGTTACTTAACTGCGGCATGACCTTTGGTGGCAGGAGCCCATTTGACTGAAGAAGGATGGCAGCTTATAGGGTGCATCACCGGATGGTCCATTGAGGGATGTTGGAAGCTAAGAGGCTGGTAATGTTCAGGACTGGATTGAGGAGGTTGCTGCTGTAATGATGAAGAGTGCAAGGAAATCTGTTTACAGGTCTTCAAGCACTGGTGTTAGTGGACTTATTTCCAGATATTTACAAGTAGAACTAGTATTTCACATGCGTGAAGCTTTAAATTTTTCACTTGTCATCTAGCCCAGAAATGCTATTATAAAGACGTGAAATGCAGAACACTGTGGCTATTAAAGGTTAATCAAGTTGATATGTAAATACTACCCTGGCATATCTTTGTATACTTAGCACATTACAAAATATGTTAAGTACACAAAACAAGTAATGTATATCGAAAGAACACCTGCTGATGTGCTTGACTGATTGCTTAATATTGATAAGTGTGTTGCAACATGGTCACCATGTCAATATAAAATCACTTAAATTGATGCTTTTATGATGGGGTAAGAGAACCCAATAAAGCAGAAATTGCTTATTCCCTGAATATTAGATACATTTGAGCAGATTTTATAGCTGTAAATTCATAGGCATTTCAAAATTAGAATTTTAGATGTAAATTATCTTCAACTCAATTTTCTCTGTGCTGAAAACAGACACAGTAAAAAACTCAAATCTGTCACCAGTGGCTTGTTGTATAGCAGTTCTTTTCCCCCTTGTCTCTTAAAAAATAAGAATACAAATTGACATACATACAAGCCTATTTTATGTTACTTTATATATAAACTCCTTAATGTGTTGGAGAAAAATCAAAAAGATTAAGGAATATTAGGGGTCAGTATTATTTAACACACTCAAAATTAGTTTGATCCTGTGGAGAAATATTGATGACAAACATCAAAATAACTTAGGCATTCTTTTGATGTTGAAGGCACCTTATGGGGTTTTAGGATAAAGGCAAATTCCCTGTTTTCTTACTTTAGTGTAATCCTGAGCTAGTCATACTTGAATGTGTGTGTCACAAGAAAATTTAATCATGAATTTAAAGCAAGAGCCTTACTCTGAAATTAGCAGGTATTGAAATAAAGTTTGCTGAATGATTATTTCATTGTTGTGATGTGAGCCACATTTCACTTAGACAAGAAATTAGTTTCTGAGAATTGGGTACAGGGGGTGAACCATAAGGAAATTAGGATTCACTGAAACACATTGAGTGGTCTGACTGTACAGCCTCTATGGGAAAAAAGGTTCAAGATTATTTTAGGCATTGAATCTAACCCATGCCCTAAAACCTCAGCTAAACCATGGCAGCAAATTCCATATCCAGTCTTTTTTAAACACATTCAGGGATGCTGACTCCACCACTTCCCCTGCCAGACCATTCCAGTACTTTATCACTCTTTCCCAGCTTCCTCAGCTGCCCTTCACATGTCTTGTGTTCTAAGCCCCTCACCAGCCTTGTTGCCCTGCTCTGGACACGCTCAAGCATCTCAACGTCCTTCCTGAACTGAGGGGCCCAGAACTGGACACAGCACTCCAGGTGTGGCCTGAGCAGTGCCGAGTACAGGGGCAGAATGACCTCCCTGCTCCTCTGGCCACACCATTCCTGATCCAGGCCAGGATGCCCTTGGCCCTCTGGGCCACCTGGGCACTCTGCTGGCTCATGTGCAGCTGCTGTCACCAGTGCCCCCAGGTCCCTTTTCTCCTGGGCACTGTCCAGGCACAGCATCCCCAGTCTGTAACACTGCAGGGGGTTATTGTGGCCAAAGTGCAGGACTCAGCACTTGGACTTATTAAACTGCATCTTGTTAGACTCTGCCCATCCATCCAACCATTCCAGATCTCTCTGCAGAGCCATCCTGCCTTCCAAGAGATTGACACATGCTCCCAGCTTAGTGTCATCCACAAATTTACTAATCAAAGACTCAATACCCACATCCATGTCATCAATAAAAATATTGAACAGCACTGGCCCCAGCACAGACCCCTGAGGGACACCACCGGTGCCTGGCCACCAGCTGGATGCAGCACCATTCACCACCACTCTCTGGGCCCGGCCATGCAGCCAGTTCCTGACCCAGCAAAGAGTGCTCCTGTCCAAGCCACGGGCTGCCAGCTTATCCAGGAGTGTGCTGTGGGAGACGGTGTCAAAAGCCTTGCTGAAGTCCAAATAGACAACATCCACAGCCCTTCCTGCACCCACCAGGCAGGTTACCTGGTCATAAAAGGAGATCAGGTTGGTCAAACATGACCTACCTTCTCCTAAACCCATGCTGGCTGGGCCTGAGACCCTGGCCATCCTGCAAATTCTGTGTGATGACACTAAGTAGAAACTGTTCCATTATCTTGCCAGGTACTGAGGTCAAGCTAACTGGCCTATAATTACCAGGATCCTCCTTCCCATCCTTTTAAGACTACACAGCTTTTTTTCCCCCTCAATATTTTGCTATCAATTAGAAGTTCAGGCATGGAAATAGTTTTTGGGGCATGAAACTGCTGTTGCAAGTTTACTCTTTCCTGGTTCCCAAAACTGACATAAGCTTCTAATGCCTGTCCAAATTATGGTGAGTTTCGTAACAAAGTACAACAGGGCTTGTCTCTTGTGTAAAGTAAGCCTTTATAATCTTCTCTTTGTGTGTTTAGGACTGCTTCTTGGTAGCCTCTTGCTCTTCCTCTTCCCCTTCCCCCGTCTCTTTAAACAGTTTCAGCAAGATGATAAAAATAAGGGGTATCACAAGGAAGGAATGACCCTAAAAATTTAATTTGAATTTATATTTAAACACAGCCAAGATGTTCTGCTGCATGTCTGTATTAGTTTTAACATAAAAGGCTAAGATTAATGAGACATATATTGCAATCACAGCTGTTTCAGCCAGCTCTAGAATAGAAGCTACATGTAGCCAGATATAGCAGACTTTTGGGATAAGTAATGTAAATATGAAAAGTAGTTGGCTGACAAAATATATCTGTAGTGCAGCAGCATCATCCTCTTTAAACCACATGCTCCGACCCTTCAGAAATGAATCTTTTATGTTGCTTCAGTGTCTAATCTTGTCTCTGTCTTTGCATTCCTACGTTTTGGTCTCTGTATTTGGGAGGTCTCTGTATGACATGATTAAGTCATTACAGACAGTAATTAAGATCGCTTGGCAATACATTTGATGTCAAGAGATAATACAGGTATAAGTGTCTTTATTAGTGTGAGGTCAGTTATTTTGATAAATATATGTAGTAATTTTACTTAAATATTCACAATGAATATTCTTAGTCTTTTGAAATGAAATAAATTGCTTGCACTTCTTTTCAGATTTTCTTTATTTCCCTATAAGCATGTTTAAAATCCAAACTCCAGTCTAACAAGTTCCTTATCCTTGAATCTCCCTGTATCTGGAGCTGCCGGTATGAATCTATATACTGTGTACAGTGCTGTATCTTTTTAGAGGAAAGTACATGAATTTGTAATTTTTCAAACTTCAGTCCATGTGGCAAGAATGTAAGAATGATGGGGAGAGTGTCTTTTTTAAGAAATATCTACATTAAATAAAACATCTTAATTACTCCAAGTTGTGGATCTAGTACAAAGTGTATTCTTGTATGACCATTAGAATTTCTGTCTCTTTATTGCTAAGCAGTTTTTTAAGAATTTTCAGTTTTGTAATTTACTATAACTATAAAGAGAGGAAATGAAAATTAGGAAATACTCATCAGGCAAAATGAATCATTGTACCACTCTACCTCCCTTCGAATTTAAGGACACTGTAATTTATTCTTACCTGACACTTAGCAAAAAGCAGCTCCTATTTAATCTTTGTAATCCTAGCTTTGAAGTTGCTGCTGCTTTGTAATTTTCTTTATGCGTGGCAATCACAGAAGCAGTTTTGATTAAATGATTACCCATAGGCCTGCTCTTGAATGAAATTACAGATGTACTCTGCTAAGATATAAGCAAATGCAGTGAACTTAATAACTTTCTACAGAGTAAGAAAATTCAAAATATCATTATGTATTATTATTGGGAATTGCAACACAAAGCATAATATGCTACTTTTTCTGACTAGCTATCTTTGTATGGGGGAGCAGTGGAAAACCATAGCCTGACAGAGGCCAACCTTCCACAGCACTTGCTGCAAGTATGTGTACATAGATGTTAAGTGGCTGTGTAGTGGCTGTGTCAGCAAGTGATACCTCAGTAAGGGATTGAAGAGTCTGAACTTCTTTCTGCCTTTCTCTGTTGTGCTTTACAGTCTTAATTTTTTCCTTGACAGGTTTTCCAGAACAATATGAATCATGTCAAATCTTCTACTATGAGGCTGACAGTTTTCTAAGGAAATTCTACAAAACATCATCATGGGAATACTTAATACTGTGTTTGTTCTTAGGTTTTCTCCATTTATTTGCAAGCACTTTTGTTTGCTGACGTATTATTTTAGTGGCACCCAAAAAATAATAGCGTAAGATGAAACATTTGCAACTTCAGGAAAATTAATGAAGACTTGAGTCTCACTGAGTTTGTCCTATGTAATTGTTTTGCAGCCTTGAAATTATTCTCTATTTTTCTTGACTTACCAAAGAATTTTTTTCTTCTTTCATGTTAAAAAACAAGCCTGTATTTGAGTATGATTGTTGTTGTTGACAGGTCACACTCCGTGGAAAGGAACATAGGTAAATGGTTTCCCACAGAAATATCTAATACCCAGTGGACTGACATAACTAACTTTTCCTAGTACTGTGCTGGATAGGAACTCTTCAGTTTCATTAGGATATGCAATTAGTGTAGAGCTCAGAGTCTGGACCTGGAATTAGGCAGGTATTACTTGTCTAGGGAGAAAAACAAAAAAACCTAATGCCTCAAATAGTGATTTTTTTATCAGTTGCATGGAAAACATATTTCCTTGTCTGGTAATGCTACGTAAGAGTAGAAATGTGCAAAATGCACTCTCCCTCATGGCCTTTGCTACTGTGCCTTTACTTCTTTGCTCCTTACTGTTATGTAGAAATCTATCAGTCTTTAGTAAGAGTGTAACTTCTGGAAGTGGGACAAAGCAAAAGAACTGGAAGAAACTGAAAAGAATGATTGGTAAAAGGAAAGGCCAAAGGAGGGAAAGGTAGCAAGAAGCTGAGAGATAATTTCCTTCACTGGAAAAACCCCAGACAAAATCAGAAACAAACTAGAAAGGAAAAAATTATTAGAGCAAAACAGAGGACACTAAAATACACCTGATATTTCATCATGGTCAGTATTAATATCAATAGGGTCATGTTTACATTATGATAATACTCACAGGTTTCTGTTGCCCTGTGTCCTTTCTGTAGAGATGCCACCCAGCTATTTCTGCAGACTGATCTTTCACTTGCTCTTGTTGACCAGACCTCCCACTTGTCCTTTACTCTTTGAATCCTTTCCTCATGAAACAGAGAGAATTCCTAATTTTACCCTTGATTGGCTTCATCAAAGCTGTACTGTCTTTGAAAATGTGTTGGTTTTGGGAACAGAAGTACCAATGATGAAAGGAATAAAGGTATGTGGTCAAAGAGAAAAGACAAGGAAACAAAGAAAAAAGGAGATGCAGACTGAAAGGTCAGGAGGTTACTTTCCGTAAGCTTTGCTACTGGACCTTCTAGCATAACTGTGAAGTCACTTCTTCTCTGTGCATTCCTTCTTGGCTTTCGGGGTGAAAGCACCCCTGTGTTTCCACAGGAGTGAGGAATTGTGCTCTCACGGCAAAGCCTTAGGACACAAGGAACCTGTAGGAGAGGAGGCACACTCCTTGAGCCATTGGAGTCCACGAGGACCAAGACAAAGGATTTGAGGAGATCTTCTTCTCTCGGGTAAATCCACGTGTTTATTGTGAATGGGCCCACGAGGGAAGAACAGGCCTGGAACACTTCTGTGCATGGAGTTTTATGCAGGGGGTGTAACAGGGGTTGATATAAACAATTAACAAATGGGATACAACTGGGAAGGAGGAGAGAGGAGATAGTATAATTTGGGGAAACAATAGGGTTATTCTGTGGGAGGGTTTGTATTAAAGAGTCCAGTGGAGTTTCAAAGGATACATAACAGACATAGAACTTTCTGGGTAAAAGAGATAGGTTTTACAGTAACTGACAGGGAGTTTAAGCAGGGTTTAGGTGATGGACAAGGAAGGAGCTGGAACAAATGGTGTGGAATAACTATACAGGGAGCAAAAGGGAATATACAAAATCTGGGTAAACCATTAACACATGAATTATAGGGAAAGCAAAAATAAACTATTTCAGCAGAATACAACCCTTTCCTTACTGTATCAGTATTATCCAGATTAAACACTTAAAGTAATTTAATTTATAAAATCTGGATCATTCTGACAGAGATGGTCTAAAGAGAAATTTTTATATGTGATTATCCAACAGGTCTCAGGAAAGTGTACCCTTCACATGTAAACAGTGATTTTTGCCCAAGTTTAGCTGCAATGAAAACATTTTTAATGTAAGTTAGCTTTTAACATAGTAGTATTTTGCTGGAAATTTGTGAGTCTAATGTAAAGTCACACATGTTTTTGAAAATACTGGCTTTTGAAAGCAAGTACTTTAGGTCAATGTGGTACATATAGCATAGTATAAGGACAGTGGTGTCTTTTAATAACACTGGAATATACTTCAGCTTGCTTGGTGGTTAGAGTCTTGTTGATAGCTAATTCTTTTCACAAAATCACAAAATCGCTTCTGAGCTTCTGTAGTGTTTTTTGTTGGTGGTTGTTGTTTGTTTGTTTGTTTTTCCCTAACAGGAATGCTAATCAGTTAAGTGCCTCTTGTAATTTCCTTGCAACAGAAAAAAATTACGGGAAGCTGCTCCTCAAAAAGTTTCTTATGTAGATATCATCACGATTAAGTGAACATACTAGTTTAAATGAGAGAAAGAAACAAGGAACAGAAGAATCTTTCTCATTATTTCATGCAGATGACAGAAGAATCTGTGTGATTCAGGCTGCATGTATAACTGTATACAGGCATGTGTGTTAACTTGCAGAACTGTCTGTTGGCCTTGTGTCATAGTTTTAATTTCAAAACAGGCAGAAACACTACTCAATGTAGTGGTTTTACGTTCACTAAATTTTGGTCTTGGTACTTTTTGGTGAGAGAGAGACTAGGAGAAAAACAAAGCAGGCTCAACTTTTAAATTAACAAATAGTTTATTAACATACACTAAAAGAATAGAAAAAGAGAAAGTTGGAAAAAAACTAAAATGGAATGAAACTTCAAAAACACTTTTCCCTCCCCTTACAAACTGTTCACTTTCTTACAAAACAACATAAAGAGACAAAAGTTGTAATTTTCAGTCAGTTTCACTATCTGATAATAGTCTTTCATCAATTCATTAGGGAAAGAGTATCCTTTTGAGCCATGGATCCCCCATGACAACTTAGAACAGTTCTCTTGTGGGTTTTCAACTGTCACAAAAACAACCACCTGGAGAAACCTGCCTTTGTGACCCTCCCAGGAGCAGTTTCCCAAATGCATATCTTTCCCATGATTTACAGGAATGACCTAAATATAGAGTTCATTTCCATGGCTTAATAAAACAACCAACTCTTCAACCCTCTGTCCCAACAGTCTTTTCACTCTTGCTTCATCCTGTTGTTCTTTATGTTCACTCTGTCCTTTCTCACTCTCTCAGAGAAGGTCCAAGCTCTGGAAGCTTCATGTTGCTAAGAAAGACTTAAATCTGCATGGAGTTTTTGTCTCTCACTCTCTGTAGCTCGTAGTGTTAGATGTTCAAGGCCGAGCTGATAAGGAAAAACTCAAGCAGAAACATCAGAGATTGGAGCACTCAGGCAGTCCAGAATCACAAAAAAACCCCAGGCAAGATCATAAATGCCTTCTCAGCCCACCCCTCCGTGTAAATTGGGGTGGCCTCGGCCCAAACAGTGCCCATAGCTCCCATCAGGGGCCCAGCAGAGATCCCTCTCTGCTCCAAGGAAACTTGAAGAAAGCAGCTGCTACAAGACAGCAACTTCTCCTTCCCCCCCTTCACCCGGGAGCCGATGGAATCCGGCCAGGCCTCAGGCCAGCTTTCCCCCCAAAAAGGGCCCAGCTCGATGTTACCTGTCTCTCTCTGGCCAAAGGAAGAAGGAAAAGGCCCCACCTACAGGAAATCAAGGGGTTTTATATGGTACTTCCCAAAGTGGCAGCTAAAATTTCAGTGGTCAGAATAGATATCAATATTCTAACTAACTCTCTGATACGTTGCTGTCTCTTCCAAAGCAATTCCCAGGTCCTGACCTGGAGAATTATTTTACATTCTTTTATAACTAAAAAACTAAACTGTACTAACCCATGACACCTTGGTAGGTTGGTCTCAGTGTGGGGGGAAAAAAAAGAGCCAAAATGCGATAGAATGTACAGTATGTCTGACTTAGTTAAAAAATATGCTGTTATGGGAGTGTGTCCATAGCAGAACTTTTGAAACATCATTTTAATTAGAGGGAGTTGCAAATTTTACTTCTTTCGCTAATCAGTGACTATTCATCTGCACTGCTAACTGAGGTTTTTTCAGCCTCTATAACCGGGTTAAAACATTAGTATTTTGCATACTAACTGACAATTTTGTAACACAATTGGTTTCCATGTGTGTGACAGACTCAAATGGGCTTCTACATGACCACTAACATTTCTTCAATATTATATGATGTAATTGTACAGCAAATATTTGCACAATGCATAGACTCCATATTCTAGTGTATCTCAGATTCTTGGAATTTATTTGAAAAGCGGATGAATTTGCTTGCCACAGCTCAACATGCTTATGAAAATAACGGACATTGCGCTGCAGCAAGTCAATGTGGTGAGAGACGACAGGTTACATACTTTTAAACATACAAACAGTGATTTAAACCACTTGAAAGGTGCCTAACTATCTGTTTCTCAACTAATCTCTCTATCCTTATAAGCGATCTCTCTATAAGGAGTTGTCACTCCTTATCCAAAAAGCCAAGTCATAAAACTGGCAAATGCTTCTTCTGATGCAAGTATTTAAGCGTACATATATAACCACAGCCTCTTGTAAATGACACCCAATGAAAAACATCATTATTTGAGCATGGAAATAGCTCAAATAATTAAAGAATGACACTGAAATGCCAAAAATACCAAAGCAGATTCTTCTTGGTCCTCTATGTGGTTTTCAGCACTTTTCTTATATTGTGTTCAGATTCAGCAGCCACAACTTCAGCTCAAGCCTGTTTAAGGCTATTACCTTGGCACCAGTGCTCATTCATTCTAGTGATTTGTGGGGAAATCAAGGTTGTTGTTCTTACTGTTTAGGGATTTTGTGTGTGGGGTTTTGTTGTTGTTGTGTGGGGTTTTTTGTGTGTTCGTTTTGCTTTCTTGTGCTTTGTTTTGTTTTTGTTGTTTGTTTTGGGGTTTGGTTTGGTTTTTCCTGGTTGTGACTGAGAATACTCAGAAAATAAATTTATGTTACTGCTTCATCTTTGTTATTTTCCCAATAAGTATTACACTAAGGAAAGGTAGGGTATTAAAAAAAAAGTATCTTTTGATTATATCTTAAAATAAAATATTTTTGTAGCAATTTTGAAAGTTGTTACTGTAAATACTTTGTACAAGACAGTAGTAAAAGCATTTGAAACAGGTCTGTGTTTCTGGAATTGCACATTATGCAAACTGTGTATTATTCCTAATGGAAATTGTACATTTTACAGATGTAAAAAATAATCTGTATTTTTACATGTAGTACTTGACCAAGATATAGAACTACAGAAAAATCTATTGAATAACTATGCCAAATTTTGATTTTTCAGGCACATTAGCAGGAAGAAAGGAAAGAGTCCCCAGTGACAGTAAGCAGGGAATCTAGAAAGACTTGTTAGGGAAAAAAAAAAACAAAAAACAGTTTGGTTTTTATGATTGTCTGGACTTGGAGTACTGAGGGTAGGTACTGAGTGACCCTACCTGCGCAAGTAGTTCACCTGTAGTGAAGTCTAGTAGTAAAATCATAAAAATAAGCAATAACGTATGACATGACTATCCACATAGCGCTGCCCAGAATCTTTGTCTTGCATCTCATATCGCGGAAAGATGTTTTGTATTAGGTGAGCCTACCCAATATCAAATTGTGATCTGCAAATGATGGAAATAACCTTGTAAGAAAGAGATGCAGTTTTTAACAAAAAAACCCGCTCCTGGTTTTCTTTAGGAGGCTAATTCCAAACATGAGGCAAGAAACAGCCTACCTTTGGGCTGTTCTGTTTTGTCTGACTGATTTAAAGGCAGTCACAGAATTACTTCGTTATAACTTCCCCTGTAGACAAACAGGTTCTTTATGCCACTGTTTCAGTCCAAGGAACCAAATAATACCTTTTTATTGCAGTATTTTTAGACATTGGATACATCTGGAAAAATATTCAAGCAGATAATTAGATTGCATTAGCAATGTGTCTGTTGTGGTTTCCCTGATCCCAAAGAAGGCAGCCCTTTATGAAGCACTTGGCCAGTCTCTGCAAAATCTGCTGTGTAAATTGGCCCACACTAAAGCATGTGGAAAACATTTTTTGGCTGAAACTTGAAACCATTCATGTGGCTTTGAGACCGGGAAGCTCAGCCTGCCAACATCAATAGAACTTTGTACTACAGACCAAAATGGTCATTTAGACATGTGTACTTTCATGCTCGCAAATGCACTGAGGTCAAATATTTTTTAATCTTGGGAATTTTTCCTCTTTATACAGCCTCGTATTTCACGCAGGAAATGAGGCTGAGTACAACAAACACAAATCATTGAGACTGACAGGGCATATTGGGTTCAAAACCCAAGCTTTGACTCTAATTGCTCTCCAAAGGCCTTTGGCTCAAGGTAACTGTTGATTTAGTTCAGCTGTTTCAAATCAGCACTGTAAGGTCTTGCTAAGACAAACTGGTTAGGCCACATTACATTTGTACCATTGGATCCCCTCGGGTGCAAGTATAACACAGTTAGCATTTTAAAAGATTGCATTTGTCTATACACTGCAGGCGGCAATTATGAGCAGGAAAATCTTTTGTGAAAGATGGTGTGACCTTCCTTTTGGAGAATGAGTGATAATGGCCTCTTGTGGAGGTAAAAATAATGTTTCTGTTCAAGGTTCAGAAGGGGACCCCACCTTGTTTCTCATGCAAGTCAGTCTTGTCAGAATTTTATTGCCATTATTTTTTTTTGTTTTGCTTTGATAGTGCGTATCTCTAAAACGTTTGATTTCTCTTACTCTCCTGCTACAAAAATATTGCATCAGCTTCTGAGGAGATGAGCTAACTAAAGAAAAGCTACTTTCTCCCTTCATGAATTAAGAAATTGACACTCACTGAATTCCATGTTTTAGTTTTCTGTATTATTGACTGCTTCTGACATAAACTGGGTCTGACTTTTCAGCAAGAGAAATCCTGGAGGATTACCCACAGGATATAAATCTGCTTGGTGTATTATATTCTCTTACTGTTCTTAGCAATACAAGTGCTGAAGTTTGACTTATTCCAGTATATCCGTTTGCCTGTCTACAGTCAGAATTTGCATAATAAAGATCTAATCCCTGAGGAGGAAAGCATGGTGAACTTATGCCAATTTTAGTTCACAAAGCACTATTTTACAAGTTAACTCTTCCTGGTCCAGAGGTCATTCCTGAGTGTCACACGGTGGCTTAATAATCACAGCTGAAATCAGCTGGGCAGGTCAAAGTGGCTTAAATGCAGTAGTAGGCAGTAGAAGCAGAAGGGCGCTGAGCCACCTTACACCTACTTCAGTCAGCCCACACTGACTGAAACATGCTGAAACCGACTGATCAGGGGTTGTAGTGCACAAGGCATGTTGTCTACAGCACATTCCCTGTGTATTCCAGGTGAATTGGGAAGAAGTAGCAGAAGGTTGACTGTACTGCCTTTCTGCCAGCTGGGCAATATGGGTGATCTGGGGACAAGTCTGATTAGTTTGAGGATATTAAGTATTGCAAGCATGGGTGTAGGTGGCAACCTTCCTGATTACTATTATTAGAGTGTATTTTTTATGTTTCATATAAATTCTGCCTTTGATGAAAACATTCTTGAAGCTACTTTTGTCCTTAGGTTTAGATCACAACATATATGTATCCTCAAATCTAGTGTTTCTTGCCAAGAATCACTAGATTTGATTAACACCGTCTTCATGGTCTTTAGCTACCAAGAGTTGAGAAGTTACTTTCAAATCCTTTATTGCCTTTTCTAAATAAGAAGTTCAGTTCACTGCTGTTTCACAACTTTAACTGCCTGTGTTGTGCTGAAGAGACATAAGCAGTCCTCCAGGATGAGGCACATTTTCTGAATTGCAGTTTACATTGCTCCTGGTCATTCTCAGATCACAGAATCAGAGAGTCAGAGAATCACAGAATGTCTAGGTTGGAAGAGACCTTCAGGATCATCAAGTCCAACTCATGCCCTAACACCTCAACTAGATCATGGCATCGAGACCCACATCCAGTCTTTTTAAAATACATCCAGGGATGGTGACTCTACCACCTCCCCAGGCAGACTATTCCAGTATTTTATCACTCTTTCTGTGAAAAACTTTTTCCTAATGTCCAACCTATATTTCCCTTGATGCAGCCTGAGACTGTGTCCTCTCATTCTGCCAGTTGCTGCTGGGAGAAAGAGACCAACCCCCAGCTGTCTACAACCACCCTTCAGGAAGTTGTAGAGAGTGATAAGGTCACCTCTGAGTCTTCTTTTCTCCAGCCTAAACAACCCCAGCTCCCACAGTCGTTCCCCACAGGGTTTGTGTTCCAAGCCCCTCACCAGCCTTGTTGCCCTCCTCTGGACACGCTCAAACATCTCAACGTCCTTCCTGAACTGAGGGGCCCAGAACTGGACACAGCACTCCAGGTGTGGCCTGAGCAGTGCCGAGTACAGAGGCAGAATGACCTCCCTGCTCCTCTGGCCACACCATTCCTGATCCAGGCCAGGATACCATTGGCTCTCTTGGCCACCTGGGCACACTGCTGGCTCATGTTCAGACACTGCTGGCTTATGTTCAGATGGGCAAGAGCTCATCCTTTCTGTGCTCCAAACCAGCTAGTAGAAACCTTGTTAGTACAGACTCAGTCTGAACATAGCAAGTGCTCTGGCAGACCTGATATTCTAGTTTGGATTTGGTAACATAGCTTACAGCTTTGAGCTGACTGGAATATTAGCAGGGCAAGTTCATGATGGCCGGTAAATTGCTGCATAGATGTGTCCCTAATGGAGATGTATAGGCTGGCTAAGAAACTAGCACTGTGAATTGCTTGTTGCCTTGGCCCATTGAATAAGAAGAAATTTTCTTCTTTGCTCCATGAAGCATGCTTCTTTTCTCTTTTTACATTAAATTTAATTCTATGAAATTACTTTTATACCCACCTTGCCTTCTGGAAGCTGACAATTCCATGTATCAGATAAAAACGCAAAGCTGCTAGTTCACCTATTTCTATTTTATTTACTTTTTTACTAGAGAAAGGGACTAGATTGTGGAGAGCTGTGGCATGGTCTCATACTGGAGAAGTCTGTGGAGAACTATGTCCTGTGAGAAGGATCCCATGCTGGAGCAGGGGAAGGACTTTTCTCCCTGAGCAGTGGTAGGAGAAATGTGTGATGAACTTATCATAACCCTAATTTCCTATCTCCCAGAGCTGCTGCAGGGAAAGAAGTAGAGCTTGAGAAGGAAGGATGAGAGAAAGGTGTTATTAAGGTTTATTTTACTTTTCATTATCCTGCTCTGATTTTTTTAGTAATAAATTCAGTTAATATCCCCAGGGCGAGTGCGTTTTGCCCTTGACTATATTTGGTGAGTGATCTCTCCTGGTCCTTTTGCCAAACCATGAAGTCTGTTATATTTTCTGACCCCTGTCCAGCTGTGAAAGGGAGAGATGAGTGACTTTTGCTAGGGTCAACCCACTACAACTGACAAATAGAGATTGAGCAACAGACAAGAATGTCTAGAGAGTGTCATGGATGTGACAGACTAACTGGAAAAGACTAAAACCCTTCATAGCTACTCATGTGTGTGAGAGTCTCTAACACTCATTATTAAGGCCTCCAAAACATTCCCTAAACATTAAAGAAAATGTATCCCTTTTTCCCTGTGAGGTATTTGGGAATGGTTGTCAATACAAACTCATTAGTTTACAGCCCAAGTAACTCATTAGCCACTTGAAATTTTATTGTCTTTTCCTGTTCCTGAAAGTATCGATATTGTCACATCTGCTGGCAAAAGCTGATTTTTAATGCTAGTAACTAGGAGTATTTGGTATATAACTATATAAGTATATAAGTGTTATAAGTGTTTGGTATATAAGTATATAAGTGTTATACCTTACTGTGGTATTGAACAAGGACCTGTGAGACTCCAGTTTCATCATGGTAGTGGGTAAGGAATGAATTTCAGAAGAAACTCCCTGACCACTTGAGTATAGAAGTCTCCCAGGAACTTGACCCTCACCCTTACCACTGATTCCCTTGGATGCGTGGATTTTGTATAGTGGGGGCCTAGGAAGGAAGAATAAGAATAATTATTTTTAAGTTGATTTTTAATGCTAGTAACTAGGAGTATTTTTAGCACAGATTAAAAAACAAACAATCCCCATGTTTGTTGAGGGTTAAGTTTCCTGTAGAATTCCACACCCCCCCAAGTTGCTAGGAGACTAAATACTCATAGTTAAAGGGTGCTCACCTGAACAAAGGAAGTTGATCACTTAGTTTTGGGGGAGGGAGGAGGCTCCCAGGAGCTGAGGGTGGAGGACTCACTGCTCTCGGTTTTCCCGGGGAGGACGGTCGGGCGACTGCTGGCTGCCTGGAGTCAACGGTTAACGGAGGAGTCTGGTCCTGGGAATTCTATCATCTGTTGGAGTGCCCAGGAATTTGGAGTTTCTTCGCTGCCCTGCTGGATTTTGGGTCAGCCCGGGTCCAGCCGCTGCGGGTTCTCCAGCACTGCCCACCTTGCCTGCCAGGACACCCCCTGCCTGCCGAGGACAATCCACCACTTCCAGCTTCCAGCCATCAGCGCCGGAGCTCCCACCGTTTGCCCTCGGGGTTCTTGGTTCTGTTTTACTGTTATTATAAGTGCTGTTGTTGTTTGTCTGTCCTGTTACATTAACCAGTAAAGGACTGTTATTCCTTTCCCCATATCTCTGACTGAAAAGTTTGGGTTTTTTTAATCTTCCAAATTATAATAACAGGGAGGGAAGGATTTGCAGCCCTCATTTCCTAGAGAGGCCTGCCTCTCCTTAGCAGACACCTGTCTTTTTCAAACCAAGACAATGTTGGAGATGGAAATATTACAGTTTATGACTTTAACATTCTCATGAAGAACCTGCTGTGGCAAAAACTGTATTACAAAAGCTGCAGAGAAGACCACCACACCCTGAATGGGGCCTTGGCAGAGGCGCTACACTGCTCGTTGATGAAGATAAGATGAAGTAACAACTCAGGGATGGGGAAAAGAATAAATTCAGGGAGCACAAGCTTAACACCTTCAGAGTGGAGACTGCAGCCCCAGGGCTATCAGCTGCCAGGCCCACGCAGGTCCTGGCACAAAGGGTGGGGGGAGAGAGGCTTTGGGTGTGTAGGGAAAAGGTCTCTGGTCAGAGCAGTGAATCCTCCACTGTTCAGGACTCAGCTGTGGGGCCCCTTCATGCCCGTAGAAGCCGCATCCTCATGAGGGACACAGGGCTGTCGTGGCCTGTCAAAGGTTCCCCACAGAGGTGTCCCCAGACCCTGCATCAGGACACTGCAGCACGATTCAACAGACCTGCAGTGTTGCAAGGGATAGTGCCAAACTGGGTCACTGCAAGGGAGCCACATGGGCATGTTCACCTGCCCAAAATGTGTATTCATCCACTGGATTCTATGCTTTTTGGTGTGGTGGTGTTACGCAGTGGAGGTGTAGCAGCAAGGGACCCTCACCACCAAGGCAAGATGGAGGGGAGCAACGAGACATTGTTGGGACCCTCAGAAGGGTGATATGTGTCTATCTAACCCCTGTCACTATCTCCCTGTCCTCCCATCCCCATGCACACTTCTTTTTCTATTTTCTTTCATTCTTTTATTCTTTTACTACTAAATAACATATATAAAATTTTTGGCACCAAGATCTAACCTCTTCTGGTTTTAATCATGTATTTTGGGTATATTTCAAACCATTCTGGGTTTCATCCACTTTATTCACAGAATTAGTTTCCTCTGCTCTTCTGTGTTTAAACCAGATCATAGCACCCCCAAACCAGGGAACATAGAGGGCCACTGTAGGTCTTTTTGGAAATAGAGTGACAGTAACACCAACATCACGCACAGTTAGAGGATTATGGAAATGAAGACCAGATTCTGGACTGAGGGAAGACCTTACAGTAAATATATGCAGCGCTGTATGCAAAAACCATTTTGACACCTTGATAAAAATTATTTTCATGCCTCTCTCCTCCACTTTATGGGAGAATATATTTGCATTCAATTTATGGAATGATATTACACTGATTCTGATTTGAAGAAAAAATAATTAACTGAGTATATTACAATTCCATTAAATATTGAGCATTTTCCCATCTCACTGGGGAATAGATTCCTGGGTAATATTCTGCAAATGTTGACTATCTTCTTTTGCTTGATGCTTGCCCTTGAAACTAATCCGTTTGTCCTTACTTAATTGTTATTAACCGTGTTCCTTGTATGGTCCAAATTCACTAATATAAAAATAGTGAATCTGAGACATGCTCAGCCTTTCTATAAGAAAATCATCACATATAAGAGTATAGCAGACTAGTAAAAATAAGCACTTTGATTAGTCAAATTTTATTTTTCCCCGACAGAATTAAATAGCAGTAGTTTTCTTTCAGATAAACATACTGAATATTGTGCTGAAATAAGTGTAAAATAACAGGGAAAATATGTTTGTCACCAGCAGTTTCCTGCATTAATGAAAGTAACATGTCTCCTATTTCTCGGTCAAGTCTGGTGTGATGAGCAAGGAATCGAAAGAATAAAGAAATACCTTAAGCAGATGATCTTCCAAGCACAGTCACAGAGATGGTGCCCAACTGAAATGGCATTTTCAAACACCTCAGAGGTGACAGTTCAGGCTTGAGCTTTTCAGCCATGGATGCTTTGTAGTATGTGTTGGATTTGCAGCTTGTTTTCATCACCAGCTTTGAGAGAGGTTGAGACCTTGCAACTACTACTAAAAGTGATTCACTGTAGTGCCCCCGCTAACAGCAATTTATAAAGCTAGAGGTTTGCTCTTGAACACTATAACTTCTGATTAAAGTGATTTTCTTTCTTGTTTTTATGCTGGTTGGATAATTCTCTATTTTTGCTAGTATGTGTCAGCACTGTCTCTCCAGGCGTAAAACACTATAGACAAAATGTTAAAACTCCTGCACTTCCCTCTTTTGAAAGGTTATTTGTCCTTTCCCTTTTTTTTTTACCAGCTTCCTCTTTATCTATCCGCATTTACTTCTTGCCCGTGTTTGTTAAGCTTCTTTTCAAGTGCTTATAGGCCCTCCTTGAGTCCCTTTGCATAGAAAAGCTTGTGTGAAGCATAAGGTTTAGCTATACCTACTGATAGTGACATGATGAGAGGCACCAAAAGGGAGGGAAAACTCAGGGAGCTGGAAGAGAGGAAAGAAAGAAATAATTCTCCAAAGGACAATTCAAACCATGTATCTAACAAGCCTGGACTGTGCTAGAAAACAAACCCAAAGAAATCCTGTATTTTCCCTAGTCAAAGCATTTTTTGCACAACAGTGAAACTAATTGTCACCTTTATAACAAGTTTTGCTTTCCTGAAAACTACTTTAATTCTGAGATTCCTGCTCAAACTGGGACAACTTCATTTTCATGCATTGCAATGGGGAATAATGCTTTTTTCTTTTGTCAGAAAGAAAATGAATGAATGAAATAATGGAGGACCGACTGAGGTACCAGGCTGCTTCCCAGGGACCTCGCGCATCCACATCTTGGCTACACTCTGAGCCTCTTGGTGAGAATGCACATCTATTGTATTAATAGAAAAGGCTGTCCTACTGCTAACAATAATTCACGCTAACCTTCATGCTTCAAATTGATAACTACCTGCAGAATGTAATGTTAAATACACTGAAATACAAGCTTCATGAATTCATGACTGTGCTTGGTTAGGTATATTTAGTAATGTGGGTTGTGGTTAGTGCTCTCTGGAAGAAGAGTCCTGAATTGTAAAGGCTGCTTTTTATTACAGGGGAACTATTTTACTTGAATTTGGCTTATGATGATAAAAAAATCAGGTCTCCAAGGAACATTTCCAAAAGAGAAAATAATCTGATGCCTAAAAGAATTTAAATCTCTACTGACAATCAAAAGACATCTTGTCCCCTCCCCCTTATTTTTCCATTGTGAATTTTTGGGTTGTCTGAGAACTACAATTGTGATTGTTATGATCTTTTCAGTCATCATGTTACTCTGTGTAGGTTTTATGTTACAACTGATAAGACGCTGAACATTTTCTGAGAGATCAAAGTGCTTACCATAATGAGAAAAACATACATAACAACAGTTGTATGGCAAGGGTAAGGACTGCCTGAAGCAGAACAAATTTCTGCAGATTGCTTGACAATGTAAGAATAATATAGCACTACAATCAAGCAATCATGAGAATAATATTGCTTAATAAATCACTAGTATTATATGTATTACAGTGAAACTTACCATTTAATAGATTACTAAACAGATTTTCTTCCTGATTAGCTATTTCATGTTCAGAAAACCTCTTCCTTGAAACCCACTTGAAAGAAAGATCTCAATTTTATTTTACCATTTAAGATTATTAGAGTGGCATTGGCAGACCAATACCACATTTTTACTTTGTTTAGCAATAAAGTATAGTCTCAAACTTGCACTTCTGCCCAACTGGCACAGGTAAGCTCGGCTGAGCTTTGGGAAGTGCATACTGATGGTCTTGTACCTTACTGTGCTATTGAACAAGGACCTGTGAGACTCCAGTTTCATCATGGTAGTGGGTAAGGAATGAATTTCAGAAGAAACTCCCTGACCACTTGAGTATAGAAATCTCCCAGGAACTTGACCCTCACCCTTACCACTGATTCCCTTGGATGTGTGGATTTTGTATAGTGGGGGCCTAGGAAGCAAGGATAAGAATAATTATTTCCTTAAACTCACTTTCTTTTCCTACCATTTCTTTCCTTGTTTCCTCTTCTCATGGCATGCATAAAATCAAATAAAACCTGTTTACTTTGGTTTTTCAAGAGGAAAGAAAGTAAGGCTAAAGTTACCAAATCCTGCAGTCTTTACTTAGATGTTGCTCACTTTTTTTGTGTTTTGTCTGGGTGAGAACTACAAAATTAACTAGCATAGATTTATTGATATAACGTGTTAACATTTACAGAATCTGAAATCCAAGTTCATGCTCCATACAATATTGTACAATAGATGGCAGGTTAAGCTTATGTCATGATCAGAAACCATTTCCCTTTGAAAGAACTAATGTGGAGATTTCATGGCTAGAAAAACAGAACAGCTCTTCTTCATGGCTTCAAAACTTTAACAAGCCTTAGAAGGAAAGTGGAAATTTCATAGGCCTGAAGCGTATTTCCTCATTGTAATCTGTCTCTCTTCCTCAATGTTGATTATTTTTCTGTGTATTTTTCTGCAATATGTTTATTAGACTCTGAATTAGAAGACTAAAGGATCTATCAATGCAGTAACTTTAAAAGAGACCCTGGATACTTGTCTTCATACAGCTTTACAGATATTTACAGATTTACAGATATTCCTTGTCCCTTGCTGTCAAAATGATTAAGCAGTACTTCAGTTATAGGCTATCAGCTTGAAAGAAATGTTACATAGTTTATGGTGTTTTAGTGTTCTCTGACACATTATTTTTAAATTCCTTCCTCCCTTACAACAACAAAAACAAACAAACAAACAAACAAACAAACAAACCCAGCAAAACAAAAACAACAAGACAACCAACCCAAACACCTGCTTTTGGATATTTTTTTTAATTTTTGAAGTACCTTGTAGAAGTCTGAATATAAGGCCAAATAACCCATGAGCTCTGGGGTGGGATTTTAAAAATTAGTTTTTTCCATTGACTTCAGCAGCAGCCACAAAGTTAAGGTCACGCTAAGTGGTTATTTTTATACAAGGCCTGTCAGCAGATTTTTCTGCTGCTGTTTTCACCACATTCTTAATTTTTCTGTTTATACCACTGTTTATAACTTAGAGATTCATGATATTTTTGTAGTTCTTTAGGATAGTATGGTTTTGTGGAACACTTTATGGACTAAAATAGATAAAGATCATAATTACAGTGTAGTTTATTATTACACACAAATTTAGCAACAGCCATGTCACAGATGACACATCCTTAGAAAGGTAGCAAATCCTGCTGTAATCAATCACTTGCATATAATCACTGTCACCATTTGTTGTAATGGGTTCATTTGATTATTTCAGGGTTGCAACAGCTCTTTACCAAATTGTGTTAGCTGTTGTCCTTAACTTTACTGTTTCTCTGTCTTACCACAGCAGGTTGTAAGTGAGGTTCCTGGCTGAAATTCTGCAATTTGAAAGACTGTTCAGCACCTGATAAGGTCCATGTTTTATCAAAGGTGTAGTCTGAATACATTTGACACAAAGAATATGCTTGTGTTTATGTCCATGGAAAAGAAAAGTTTTACAGTACAGAGACAGAGCACCTGACACTGGAAAGTAATGCATCTTAAGTAATCTGAGGACATTAGGTACCATTTTCTTGTGTCTGGCATACAATGCTGTTAAAAATATTGCATTCCTATGTTTTGTTATTTCCTAGTCATATCCAATCTGCAAGCCTGGCTAGCAAAAATTTTTGCTTAAATTTATGGATTTGTATCAATGTGGCAGCACCTTGCCTGTATGGGGCAGACAAGCTAGCTCAGCACCCTGGACCCGCCACAGGAGTGGGGAACCGTGTTCCTGCAGAGAAGCCTGAGGAAGCATGGGACTTGCTGGAGCAGAGGCGAACTCCTGCAGCCTTGGCGTTGTCAATGAGGACCGGGATAAAGGATTAGAGGAGACCTTTCTGCTGCATCAGATCCACAGGGAAAAAGGGCCCGAGCACTCGTGTGCGTCGGGTTTTTACCAGCAGGGGTGGAGACAACTTACAACCAATAGGGTTTAAACAGGGAGGAGCAGATGGTGGAGACTACAACTGGGGAAACCAATGAGATAGCAGTGTGGGAGGGATTGCATTGCCTAGTCCAATGGGGTTTTGAAGGAGGTTTGATGAACATGGAACACTCAGGATAAAAGGATAAGGTTACAATAAGACAGGGAGGGTAGGCAGGGTTTAAGTGACTGATAGGGAAGGTACTGGAACAATAGGTGGAGAATGACCATATAGGGAACAAAGCGGAGTATACAGAACTTGGGGTAAACCGCTAACATACAGAACATAGAGGAAACTAGGATAAACCATCTCAACAGAATACAACATAACAATATCTGTTGTCCTTCCTTCTGTGAACTAGAGTTCACTAAGCAGAGCTATGATACAATTGGCCCTGCTATGCAGATTTCAGTACGAGGGTTTTTGAAATGCCCTCGTGGCCCATTTATGTAATAACATGGGAGACATGTCCTGACCCATCAATCTCTGAAAGAGCTGTTCAAAACATTGTGTGTTGTGCACACAGAAACCAACAGACAAAAATGTTTATTATTGCAACAACTTTGAGTGTGATAAAAAATTTCTGAAGCGTTCAAATGGGAGCTTAAATCAAGCTCTTTGTTTAAAATACCTCATAACATTATACCTGGCAGTTGATATAACAGCTATTCATAAATACCTGATTTTTTTTTTTTTTTTAAACTCTATAGTAGTCTGTTTATCAATATCGAGTCAAGATAAATATGCAGTGAAGGAAAATAAAAATATTGCAGTACTTTCAAAGACATTGTAAAAGTAAAGTTTCAGGTCTCCAGTAACACTGGGATTATGCCAGCCACATTTTGATAGCAGATTGGATCTGATGGTTTTTTCTTGGTTTATTTTTGGTGTCTTGACAGAAACTGGCTAATGAGCTTCATCTAATTTTGGAGTCAGGTTCACATTTGCAATTGTGCAAAGAGATTCCAGTTTGGATCAGAAGCTAGAGACTATGCTTATACCATAAACACTGTCAATATAGCTGTGCTGATCAGGAATGCAGAAAAATACAATTTATAACTAGAACTGCTGTCAAAAAAAGCTCCATAAGGAACAGTTATATCAGCAATATCAGTTAAAATTTTTGGCTGTTGAAGAAGAGGATCCAAAATTGGAAAGTTTTACTCCCATGAAGTATGTTGTGGTGCTCATACTAGTGTCAACCATCTGACAACTCAACTGGTGTCTGTTCAGCTGTAGTTAAGCAGCTGAACAAAGATTGTTTCTATTAATGCTTAAACTTTCAGGTTCTTCTTTAGTTTATGGTTCTGAGTAAGGTATGGGATGACGGATGGAGACTGTGTCAGTTGTACTTTTGTATATCTGGATTGCTACTGAACACTCAAATTTACAGAAAAGCAGATGAGAAAGCCTATTGGGTTCTGTGGAAAGTTAAGACATGAAGAAAAAGCAACAACAGGCAATGTTTACCCTAAAAAGGCTTTTCTTGTTCACCTAGTGGAACTGATGGAGTTCATGCATTATATTGCAGTTGATTGTGTCTCCATCATTTCAAAGAATACACTCAAAAGACTACTGTGCTCTGGTTTTGCCTCTGCACTATAGGGAAGTATTGTTATTTCATCATTGTAGCACTGTACCTGAGCTGGTGCAACTGGCATAATTAAAATGGCCAAAAGTGCTATGTTAGGCTTTAATTAAGAAGTCATAATTATTGCTTTAAGATTTATACCAAAAATGTGCCAACTTTATTCTACTCAGCAGGGACTCAAAAACAATATAAATTTCCAGATAACCTCCCAAAAAATGACTGAACAGAATTGGTTGAGCCTATAATATGTTTGTGTTGTAAAATAAGGTTACAGCATAACTAGAGTACAAATGTGGTACAACAAACATAAAACAATGTTCCTTCTCCACATTCTTCCCCATGTTCCTTACCAGTTAATATTTTACCTCTTAGTTAAAATATAATTTTGTCATGGGATTTTTCAGTAAAACAGCCTTTGAGAAAAAGATGATTTTGAAATACACTTGAGCAGGTCTATACAGCATGTGCTGCAATACTCCTGTGGGCTCCAGCAAAAAGCCATTCTCCACCATGTGTCTGAGATTTAAGGGGCTCTTCAGAGCTTTTTATTCCTGCGTGCTGTAAAGTCCTAAAAGATCATAGATGGCTTTTTAAAGCTGACATTGGAGATTTTCACACTGATGAATGCATGACTTTTTACACTAATTGTGAAGGGAACATTGAATTTCAGGTGACTCTGACCTTATATGCAATGAGCTGTTCAGAGCGTCTGGTGTTGGAGGAGATCAGAGCCACAAGGAAATGAGGAAGTGACATAGTCACTCAGCCATAAGACTGGCATCCAATCAGTACTCTGTGGCCTTCTACAAGCATGTGCTCTCTTATTTATAAAATACATGACCTGAAATCAATTTATGTTGTTAGATTATCAGTTATTGTTAAGCTTTAAAAAATATTTGCTAAATCTCTAACCTAAAAATGTGTATTCCATTTCATCTGTTGAAAGCTGTTTTTTGGGAGATGTTTTATCTTCCTTACTCCAGGGGGGAAGGAGGAGGATGCCTTCTGACAATGGCCCATCCATTGAAATCAGGTGTGGCAGTGTTTCTTATCTCTTTCACCACCCCTCCATCCTCAGGGGGACATCTTCTGATAATGGGCCGTTAGGACCCACCAGTGGCATGACACATTCCATCATCCCATTGTGAGATGCTGCACCCAGTGGGAGAGGAGCCAACAGTTCCTGGCTAGATAAAAACTGGGAACTGAAGGAAACAATGTATCTGGTTTTTTTTATTGGATCCCGGAGGAAGACGGGACGCATCTAATCACCACTGGACTTTCTACAGGACCATCTCTACTCCACGGAACCACATCTGTTACTCCAGGAGGACTTACTTGGACTGCTTGGAACTCCCTGAGCAGCAGGGTGCCAGGTCGTGTCCCTGACTCTGTCAGGGTTTTTCCAGGATTTTTGTTTGCTTCCTTGCTTGTGGTGTTTTTTGTGGGTTTTGCTTGTTTGTTTGTTTTGTGTGTGTGTTTTGATTTTCTTTTCTTTTTTTTTTTTGTTTTCTTTTTTTTTCTTGTATTTGTATTTTTCTTTCTTTTTAATATTCCTAGTAAAGAACTGTTACTCCTGTAACTCCTATTCCCATATCTTTGCCTGAAAGCCCCTAATTGCAAAGTTATAATAATTTAGAGGGAAGGGGATTTACATTCTCCATTCTAAGGGAGGCTCTAGCTTTCCTTGGCAGACAACTGTCTTTCAAAACCAAGACAGCCTACATTTTCAGTTTATCATTGTCCAGCAGAAGTCTCAAATAGCAACATGCAAAATCATTTTATACTTGTCAGCGGGAAGCCAGAGACTTGGTAAGGCTTGTGTGTTCAAGATGTGAAAAAGGGGTAGAAAGAGAATTCAGGAGGATAATGTCTGGAGTAGCAGATACTCTTTGGCTCTTGCAATTGAAAATTTTCATGTCATTTATAAACATGTGGCAGGCTGCCTACAAACTGGAGAAGACAGTGCCTGCAGTTTGTTTGATATAGAATTTCCAGAGTTTTTCTTCACCACACTCTGTTAGACAACACTGATACCACTGAAGTCAATGTGACTTAGCAGTAAAGGACTGCACAGACAGATATTTAATGCCTATTTTAAAACTGAAAGCAAATGAGGCTAGTGCAGATAGTCTACTGTATAATAAGCTCTTGAATTGATTTATTATGTTTCATGGGAATTTTTCTGTTAGTTTTCTGATGACTCTGATTTTGTAAAGATTTGCCCTTATCAAAGGGAAAGATTGGCAATACTGAAAACATTTTCACTTTATGGCTATGATTTTTAATTTTTTTTTCATAAACTCAACAAAATCTTTGCCACTGACATAAATGGAAATGATAGTTAAACTTTCTCAGACATAGGTTTTATTTTTAACTTAACACAATTTTTGTCAAGGAAGTGTTTAATCTGTTCTAGAGGAACACACTATAACAATCTTGGCAGGATAGAAGATTTTAAGACAGAAGTAATTGAAACAAAAAGAAAAAAAGCCATTAGTTTTGCAAGGTGAGCATAAATTATTTATTTAAATGGATGCTTTTGTAAGCAGAGTCTTACAAGATGATGTAAATTGAAAGGGGTTTAACTGATTTTATAATTAAGAAGTAGAATCTAGCTTCAGCAGCAAACAGATATATAAAGTTTTATTTTAAAATACTGTAGGTATTGAGGTAGGCATTCTAGGTAAAATTCCAGAAAAAACCCAGAATATTTGCAGCAGCAAAAAGGAAAGAAGGTATAAACCTTAGCGGACACTGAAATTACTGCAGTTCATATCCAATTAGAAGAGAAAAATATTTCATCTAACATAATTTATTAGAAACTTGTTCTGAAATATTTGCATGTCAATTTCATTCTTCTGAATCTATGGCTAACCCTTTTTTAACTTGCCTGTTTCTGCAAATTCACCATTTTTGGTTTTGCAGTGATCAGAAAAAGCTTTTTACAGCTAGAGCATATAATTTTTTTTCTTTTGCTACCTTGCATACAAGTACTAATGTCATTTTGATAGTCATATTAAAGCAATAACAATGATCATATTTTTGAATGAAAAGTGATTGTTCTCAAAGAAGCTAACCGTCAGTACTTGGTTATTTAACAGAATAACTTCTATAAACTTTCTATCTTATAGAATAAAGATATGTAGTAGTAGTAGTAGTAGTAGCAGCAGCAGCAGCAGCAGCACTTTGAAAAGAAAGCCGGGCACATTTTGGTCTTTTTTCCTTAATTTGGCATGGATGTAAAATGAATTGGTTGACAGCAAAACAATTGTGATCTAAATGTTATGCTAATTTGGAGTCTTAAAAATATACTTTGTCTTTTAGTTAGATCTGTTTTCCTAATATATATCTATGCTTTAGAAAAAAGGAAAAAAAATTATAAGTGAAATAAAGTCTGTGTCTTACTTTTCAATTGCAGACTATCTTTTTATTGAGGAGTGCAGCTAGTAAATTGTCAGAAGGAAGAGCTGTAATGAAAAAAATTTGGAGCATAGATGTCATTGATGTAAATTTATGAACTTTCTCAGCAGTAGGCAATAACAGGCTCACAGCATATCCCTGTATATTGCCATTTCCTCCAGGGAGCCTCTCCTACAACCATCAAAAAGCCCTTTCTGGTTGGGTGGACAGGAATACTGTGCTAATACTTTAATTCCACTGTGCAGTAAATCACTGTTAGACCATACACAGAGTCTAGCAGGTAGTCACCATGTGGCAGCTGAACTAGCAAAGATGGGAATGGTCAGAGGTTTAGGCACCTGAAAGGTCATAAAGTGTACTGGGGTAGGAACTTCACACCCTAGTTCATGTGGACTTCACTTGGACTTAATAAAAAGTGGTCTTGATGTTGACATCAAACAAAACCATGTTTGTGTTGAAAAGTATCCCAGCACAACCCCTACAATTAAACCTGCTAGAAATGTCAGGGTTTATTGCCCCACCCTTTGGCTTCAACTACTGCCTTTGTGATAATGGCGTTTACAGCTGAAGGCTGTCAGGCTGCAAAGGGAATAGGAAGCACACACACACATGCAAACATACACCCCCATCCCCTATCCCCACATATGCATTTAGTATTTTTCCACCAAGAATGGGAAGCCAGTACAAGTGGTCTGGCAAACCAGGACTTGACCTACACATTCAATAGCATTCCAGTGGCCAGGGACTGAGTTTTGTCACTGCTGATTGATCCCATATAATTAGCATTTATCAATATAACAGGGTCATAAAATATGTAGTTCTCAATTTTCTTCTATTATATATATATATGCATTCTTCACATATATATAAATGAAGAAAATAAGACTGTAGTATTTTCTGTGCCAGAAATATTCTGGTCTTTTAAAGTGCACCATCTCTAACTAAAAATTGGTTGTTAGAACCACGTCCTCCTAAATGTATACAATCTTCCCATATACTCTCTATAGACTTGTTTTCATATGCCAAAAATGAGTATCTGTGATTTAAAAAGAAGAAAAAAACCCCAACCAACCAACCAACCAACCAACCAAACAAACAAACAAAAAGAAACACAAAAAAACCCCAAAACCAAACCACAACAAAACACAAGAAATGTGTCTGATTTCATGTGATGTCATTTTAAAACAGACCTAAAAAAGTATGAGTATATCAGCCTGAGAAACCCAATTTTAAATAGGCATGCATGTTGAAATTCAGAAAAGAGATGGTTCTTAAGTTGCTTTTTTTACTTTGGCCTTGCTGATGCAGCTGGTTGGGCTAAACTCTTAACACAGGTAAGAACAGACGTAAAGCAAGAACATATGTCATGATGATATGAAATAGCTTCTGTCAAAGAGTTAGCTGGGTGTGACTGAAACACAATAAAACCCTACTAATTTAAATTTCGTCCCATAACGTTGTCATAGGATAGCATATTTTGTGGGTTTTTATGATCTGTTTCCTTTCTCTTCCTCCTGGCAAAGTGTCATTTCCAGAACAAATAGCTTGGTCACGAGCCTGTTCTCAAGAATCCCTTAAATCTAACAGTAATGTGCTAATGGCACAAGGTATTGGCTTTTCCTTACCTACAGTCTGAGTGAGGACTGTATAATGCAATGAAAATGAAATAGACCTGTTAACGGTTTTAAGGTATGTTTTTAACCCCAGTTCTACTCAAAAGTAACCCCCTTCTTTCTCTAAGAATATACCTGCAGAGATACTACTGCAAAAATACTTGTGAAGAAGAGAAATACTGGAGAAATTATGCAATCTTTTCACTTCTGTATTGTATTTCACAAACTTCTCTAGTACCTTCGGTAATATACTGATAGCTCTACTGGGGAAAGTGTTAACTGTACCTGGTCTCCTGCATTCTCTCCACATATGTCTGTGTTTATGTTATACCACCAATATGAAGTGTAGGAAGGGAAATTTCCCAAAGGAATTTGTGAGAGAGGATATGTTGGAGCTGGGGACAAAGGCAAAGAAAATGAAAAACCTGATCCTATTTCAACACATAAGTCTGATCAACATTGCAGATAAATTGTAACCTTTTCTGTCATGAAAGAGTGTATTGTATGGAGCATAATATGCCCAGGGTTTGTTTTCATTTTGTTTTGTTTTGTTGTGGGGTTTTTTCAGTCCAATTTACTGATGAAGGGTATGTTGAGGTGGATGGCTGGAGTAATGGCTGGAGATGGAAGATCAGGGTCACGATTCTCTTACATTGCTGGCTCTTGCAGAAATTCTCAGTTTGTCCATTGCTGACAAAACTCTAATGTGTTGCAGAACAATTGCGTATGTACTAAAAGTATTAGTCAATGGGAGTGACCTATACAGTTCCATTTACAAAGGATAGCTCTCCCTTCCTTTATGCTTATTTTAAAGTTCCCTGGACACAGATTGATTAAAGGACCCATAAAAATTTATGAAAAATTTATGGAATTTTGAAAGCACTTTAACATGTACCATTTAAAAATGAATAATTTCTTGGCTGTCACTGTTTTCTTGTTCCTTTCTTTGCATCACAAAATCTTTCTTAGATTGGGACTATATGCTTAATAATCAAAAATTAATGCTGTGAATTAAAGAATAAATGTGTCACTGGATAAAATAAAACAACAACAACAACAACAGAGAATAAATTAGATTTGTATGACTTTAACTGTTCTTTAATCTGCTTCTGGGCAACAAAAGTGATTTGTGTCAGCCTTTATTGCATTAAACTTTAATATTCTTCCACAAGAACAGGATTATATAAAGGAGTATTGGATTGCACTCAGCATAGATTAGCTGAGTGGTGTCTTTGCTGCCAAGGACCAAATGGATTTCCTTCCTTTTGTGATTTATATTTTTATTGCTGTTTTTTCCCCCCTCCTTCTAATTCCCATTACCCGTCTGTTTGCCTGAGCTGAGATACCCTCAAGAGCAGCAGAAAGGCAGGCAGAGTTATTGGCTTACTGCATATATTTATGTTCCAAGGATTTTTACTAGCCAATGTCAAAAGGAATAAGCTTGCTCTCAGCCATAGAAGCTGATTGCTAATTTAAAACAAAAAAATTAAAAGCCCATTCACTGTTAAGGGGACATAGTTTTTTTATTATTATTTTAAAATTATATATATACACATATATATGTTGATGTGTGTGTGTGTGTATATATATATATGTATACGTAAGGACTTTAACTACTCATGATACAAAATTTCAAAGTTTTATCTAATGGGGATAGATGAGAAAAGGGTTTTTTAGCATATAAAATTATTAAAAGTCAAAACAGATGCTGGCAGTGAGAACAGAAGAGGAAACAGATTCACTCAGTGTAGAGTCAGGGAACATCCAAAACATCCAAAACAAGGGATAAAAAGACAGAAAATAAAATATATAGATTCTTACTTATGGAAAAAGTAATAAATTGCAGGTTTTACTTTACAGATAATTTTAGAAATGATTAATTAATTTTTAAGTCTTGACATTTTAACCAGTAAGAAGATGTCCAGAGGTAGATAAGACAGGTATTTAAGAAAAATATATTTAAACTATTAAGTTACAGAGGATGGGTTGGGTATGTAGGAAGTAAAGGATGGCAGCCCAAGTGGCTAGCAATACTCTCTCTTGGGCAGATTCAGCCACACCAAAGGAATTTCAAGCGTAATAAAAAATTATACACTATACCAAAGCATACAAAAGCTATTGTTAACAACTATAAGTGAAAATTTGATTCTTCACTACAGAGTTGAAGAAGGAGTTGAAGTAGACCCTGCTGTCATTACACCACCAGAATAATAATTAATAATAAATTCCAGAGCACATTTTCTATGGATCTGTCATAAAAAATATTTAGTGAATGACAGTTCAGAAGGTTGCAACTGAGATATGTAACTGCTGAAGCCTGAGCTACCCTTTGATCCTGTGCTTAAATGCTTTTCATGACAATGCAGATCCATTGCATAGAACTCAATACACAGTCAAACCCCGCCCAACTGTTTAGCTTTTCTTTTATGAGGTAAACCCAAACTTTTCTTAAACTTACATGTAAAAGAAGCACATTAAAAATTTCAGTTGATTCCTCACTTGGTAATACTACCTGCTGAGTCTGAACAAAGGATATGTCCACATCATTTCATATCAGAACTGGAGCCTGCCCTTATTGTTCAGATTAAACACAAGGAGACTTTGTTCATGTCATTTAGTCAGGGACTTAGTTCATTTTCATGGTACACACAAAAAAAAGAGGGGATGTATTATTATATTGTCAAAATGAATCTCTGTGGTTGTTGCTGTGTTATTTTCTGAAACTGTTAAATTAAATTGCTGACCATTGTCCCACTCTTGCTTTATTTTGGTAACTGTTAGATTTCTGAGAAGTAGCTTTCAACTCATTAGTAAATAGAACCTTTAAATCATCATGCATTTTTTTCAAACAGGCATTTACTGCCTTCGGACTACTGACAGATACAGTACTCTGTCAAACACTAAATTCAAAATTATATTTCTTGCTGCTTGTATCACATCAGAAAGATGCACAGGGAGACTCTCTGTGGTGGGTTTAAGACTTGGTATTTGCCTGCCTGTTGTGTTTTAACCCCAGTTGGCAATGAAGTACAATTCAGCTGCTCACTCATTACTCCTTTACTCCCCTCCAGAGGAATGGTGAAGAGAATTAGGGAAAAAAATGCTCTTGGTTTGAAATAAGAACAACTTAATAACTGAAATAAAGTAAAATATTATGGTATTGTACGAAGAGCAGCAGCAGCAATAATTATAGTAATAATAACAACAACAAAAGAAGAGAGAGGAAATTACCTAGAGATGCCCAATACAACTGCTCAATAGCCACTGAATGATGGCAAATATATTTCACAGCAGAAGTTGGTACTTCCCGCCAGTTCCCCCCAGTTTACATGCTGGTCATAATATTCTAAGGCATGGAATATCCCTTTGAGGAGTTTGGGTCAGCTATCCCAGCTGAGCTCCTTCCCAGCTTCCTGTGCACCTGCTGGCTGGCAGAGCACAGGAAACTGGAAAGTCCCTGCCTTAAGGTAGGCACTACTGAGCCTCTACTAAAATATTAGTGTGTTATTAACATTATTCTCATGCTAAATCCAAACATAACATATTGTACCAGATAATATAAAGAAAATTAACTCTGTCCCAGCTGAAACCAGGAAACTGTTATTTCTCTCTTACTTGAAGAAACTATTTGTGATAGAAAAAATATTGAAATATACAATACTCTCATTGAAGTCTATGGCTTCCTAATGGAAAAAAAAACCCTACAAAATTGTAAAAGATACTCCCTGCTGACAAGTCCACGGTATACCCCACCATGTTTCAAAGACAGAGAAATGCAAGCTTATTTTAGTACATACTTAAAAGTCTAAAGCAGTGGCTCTGCTTCCAGATATCTCTCTACAAAGGAGAGCACAAAAATGTTACCTAGATACAAGCCTGCATTCATTGCATGCAGAAAAGCTTGTGCACTTAAAACTCAGAAAAGGTCACCCAATAAATGTAGTACTTGCATTTCTCCCTCTTATCAGGCCAAATTAAAGCAAAATTAATTTATATAGGGAGCAATCATTTAATGTATTGTTTATTATTTTATCATCATATTGCATCTGGAATGTAGTTGGGTTTTACTTATGACTTCTTTGTCCCTGCTATCCCTGCTACTCCTCTCCCTGGTTGGTGTGTTGTTTTTTTTTGTTGTTGTTGGTTTGGTTTGGTGTTTTTTTTTTTTTTTTTTTTTTTTTTTTTT